>JAKELH010000003.1:600000-1129291 GCA_021525015.1 Lactarius pseudohatsudake | reverse complement strand
TTTTTTGGGGGGGACATGCTGAGAAAAGATGAAGAAAGTGAACCCCTACCCACTGGCAACGGCCCCGCGCAATTTTCAGGCGCTGTAGTCCTGTGATCGCGTGATCCTCCACGTTCATTCAGCGCTACAACCTGAAAGTACGCGCTACCTGCATTCAATAGAGTTACTGTGTTATCAACCCAAAGACTCTTGGAGGAGCGGCTGTGCTAGATGGAGGCCTCCGAGTCCGGCGAAGACAGACTCGGAACTGCGTACCCAAGGTCGGCACATTGCGGCCCGAGGGATCATTTGCGCTTAGTAACGCTTTGCAACGACCGGGCCTCATCATTTCCTGACCCACGACTCAAACTCACTGCTCAAGGGACGAGCATCTAAAACACGACCGAGGTCCGTCCCACCGAACCCCTTCCCCTTCCTTCGTAACCCTGTCAACTCCTTGAAAATCGACACCACGCTGACGGAAAACGGCGACCTTTCGCACGTACGATATGCCAGGGGCACAAACCCATCGACCTCAACATGCTTCGCACCGGGGTGCGCCATATGTAGCGCAAGTAACTCACACACCCGTTCGTACTGATCTTTGCTGTCAAAGTAGAGTTGACCCGCAAAGAGATTCAGCTCGATTCGGAGGGGGGTGGGGGCGGTCCATTCCCTCACCGGGGACCCTGAGATGGTATAGAAGGCGAGGTCCGAGAAGGATCGCATAGAGGCAGTGACTCGTGGTGCGTAAACGTGCAGTCGGACCTTTCCACTCTGGCGTATGACGGGGAGTAGTTCGTTCGCCTCATGTGGGCTAATGACGATAACGGTGCCGTCCTTCCCTGATCCGCTCGATAAAACCCAATTAACGGGGCGGAGGTAGTCTGACAAGCGCACGACACTGGAGCACCGTGTGGTAATAGCAAAATCCGTGGTCGCAAGTGGAGACGGGGACCATTCTTCCGTCGAGTCCAGGGCTTTGTCGATCCCAGTTTGGGAGAATAGCGGAATGATGTACCTGGAAGACATAGGGAGCGATCCAGTACGAATGAAGTCGCGGAGGTCGTCGTGGATGATATGCTTCGCAGGATACACCTTCGGAGGAGGCTCCATATGACGTTCCCGCTCAACCTCATGATTCACCTCCCGCTCCTGCTCTTCCGCCATCCTAACGTCAATCAACTGAGTTACCCCAAGATGTTCCAGCCGTTCGCGTAGCGATGAGATGCCGTTTATTTCGGGGCTCAACCCAGTGACCTGTGCGTTCCAAGCTGGCTCGTACATTTCTTCTAGAGTCTGTGACTCGCGTTGTAACCAGGAATGCTTCAAAACACCCAAGTCTCCGGTCGAGTTGTACTGTTTGTACGCAGAAAACCGCCGGTGATGGTCGATTCCTTGCTGCGCCCAGTGCGGGAGATGATGCCCAATATCCAAACAAGTCTCGTGCATGGCCCAACGGAGGATGTCGATCACGCGCACACCATTCTCGGACTCCTGACCTCTCGGAATAAGGCCACGGATCTGACGGTCAACTTCTCCAGGCGCAAAGAACATCACCGACTGCCCCTTCCCTAGCTGCCGCATCCGCATACATCCTATATCCGCTTAGTGTATTCCCTCTCGTTTGTGCAGCAACTCACCTTGTAGCAGCCTATCTTTAGTGACCTTCGGCCCCAGCGTGACTGCCGCGCGTGTTTCTCGAGGAAGCTTCAGATCCGTCCCTCGTGTATGTGCATCGTCCAGGTATACGATGCACTTGTCGAGCTGCCGATTGAACGGAGAAGATATCAGTGGTTCGATTGTTCCATCCCGGGTGAGCACGGTGAGGTGATCCAATTCGTTGAAATAGATTGCTGCTGAGATATGGGGTTTAAGGGAGAGCCAATGTCGCGCCAACTCCTTGTTCTGCAGCTCCAGCATTTGCGCTCCAACGTCCAATAACACTCGGACCTCCGGTTTGTGTCTGTTTAGTTGCCGCAAGAAACCTTCAGCAGATTCGCGTTCGCCGTCAATACCTTCAGTACATTCGTAGTGGTTATTTTCTGGTTGGAGAAGGTACTGCAAGACGAGCGCATTGGTGCTTAGCTGGGAGACGGGGTCCTCTTGAGTTATTGACGTCGGCAAGAGAAACCGGTTATCGTTCGTGCCGCTGAAACCAGTTGTCACGTTTGTCTTGTCTTCTACCAGGTCCCAGGCCGACGTGGAAAGCTTAGACGGAAACTCCTTGGCCGCTCGGGGAAAGACTACTTGAGACAGATAGAGATCTATGACTCTTGTATTCTTCGAGAACAGCGGGACTAGGTGTTCGTTGACTTGCGTGTCATCGTTCACATTAACGTCATTGACCTGTCGCAGTGAAGTGGGAATTCCCTCCCCAAACTCGACCCACTGATCGTATTCCATGTCGGGATTGTCCAGTTTGGTGAGTAAATCAAAGCACTGAAGTACTTGCTCCTTTGTTAGACCACCATAATAATAGCTGAGGCAAGTCAGCGCAATGGCCACGTCTGGGTGACCGAACTCTGCTCTCAAGCTCGGCACGTCCTACGTTTACCTTAAGCGATCCTCCTTTGGTAGACTAATGGGTGGGCTCACCTTTGCACGATATGGAACAGCTAGTAACGTCCTATCTGGAGCGAGACCATAATCCACTCTCCATCTGCGTTCCTTCAGCACGTAACCTAGGATCCCTTCGCCATCGACCAGGAGCCCACGGAGTAGAAGTATCCCGCTCCATAAGGTTGTTCCAGAGCAGTGCGTTCTGATCAACTGATGGTCCTCAACAGAAACTTCCTTCCGGAGTATGAAGCGGCGAGTGGCCTCTCGAACTGAGGGTAAGAGGACGGCGAGTGAAAGGGTGGATAATGCGCCTCCGAGAGCGTCGTTGACAATGAGCAAAGATATCCGTCGAGATACCTCGCATCCGAGAATCCGCATCGTAGGAAATCCTTTCTGAGCCTGATTGAGCTCAAACATCTTCGGGAAACAGGAGTGTAACCACGCGGCGTGTGCCCGTAATCGACTGAAGACCTGTTGCGTCGTAGACCATCGATTTGGGTGATCCTTAACAGGCATTTGCTCGCCTGCGGTGTAGACTAATTGATACCGAACATGCAGGATCTCGTCGCTCTCGTCGAGTACGTCACGCGATACTTTAGCAAGCCATCTTTGTAGGTCTTTGAGTTGTCTAGCAGTGGTGAGTTTACTGCGGTTGGATGTTATGAGCGTATTAATATACATCAGTTTCTGCGAGAGTAAATGTTCGGGTTGGACGACAAGAACGCCACCGTCATTAACGCATTGTCTGTAAAGAGTGCTGATACTTTGGACCACGGAGGCGCTCATTTCCTGTTTCCGCGAGAATGGAACGTAGAAAATGCGTCGA
This sequence comes from Lactarius pseudohatsudake, assembly GCA_021525015.1. NCBI lineage: Eukaryota > Fungi > Basidiomycota > Agaricomycetes > Russulales > Russulaceae > Lactarius > Lactarius pseudohatsudake. The sequence continues at coordinate 1,125,924 of JAKELH010000003.1, read as the reverse complement.
TCAGTAAGACCGGAAAGTCTGCTAAGTAGCAGTTGGAACATTTGGTTAGAGAGAGGTTTGAGGGTCACGATTCGCGTGAGGTTGGAACCGTCGGCTAAGGTCGCGGCGACGAGAGGCACAATCACGGACGACTTCCCCTCGCCCATGTTGAGCTGAAAAGATGCACTCCGCTGACACGTGGGAGAAATCATCTCGCGTGCAATTGCTAATTGCAGCGGACGCGCCAAAAAGTTCGCGTCGATCTAACAACGCTACCCTTCAGTGTTTGTAAGCTTCACAGGGAAATTGACTAACCTGTATCAGAAGCCAGTCGGGAGCACAAGCAACGGCGACATCCTCGCAAACGGTTTCCGCTTCCCGGAGGAGTTCCTCGTCCCGGCGTCTCGACGAGAGCTCGAGCAGACGCTGAGACTGTTGATATTTGAGGAACGCTATTGCGTAGCGGGTGATGGCGTGTTTCCACTGGTCGGTCAACGTGCTGACGCGATCCCTGGACAACTCTCGTAGGATAGATCGCGGCGTTATTCGAGGCCAAAGGCCCGAAATGCTGACTACATTCTCCAGTTTCTGAGATGGCGCAAGAGCTCCTGAAAGCTCAGAGAATAGTGAAGCCTTCCGTTTAGAGCACTCGTCGCGATACTGGCGTAATGCCTCCTGTGCAGGAACTCCGCGATGTACAGAGAAAGGAGCCGCTTTTCTAAGCAAGTCGCTATGACTCTTGCTCAGGTCTTCTCCGTAGAGCTGTGGTAACGACTCGCGGGATTGTCGGAACCCATGGATAAGGCAGCTAAGGCAGTCTTCCCCGGCTGACGGTAGCTTATTCTCGGCCCCAATCGTCACGGTGGAAGGTACGACGATATCCGAGTCGCACTGTTCGTAAGTCGGTGACTGTAAAAAGTTGGCTCGAGACGTCAGCATTTCCCGAAGCGAAGGAGATATCGCTTTGGGTGATCCCGCACTGATCCGAGGGGAAAACTCGTATGGAGTGTTGGGGGGAATCGTGATCTCGTAGCAGTCTATGACTCTCTGCAAGCGATGTATATGATCCCTGAGATCGATGTTTTGGGTAATCGATTGTAGGTAAGCATCAACACCTTCCCTGCAGCCTTGGGTGTTGAACCACTGGCGCGGAGGATTGCAACCTGAGCATCTCTTGGGCCATCGTCTCATCACTGTCTGCGCCAAGGTCTGCGCTGCGGTTGACGCATTTTCGTCAATGGAATCATTATATTCTCGTCTTCGCCCCTTTGCGATCCTCTTGTATCCAGTTGCTCGGACCTCCATAGTTTGCGCGGGGGTTTCCTCCAGGGGAAGAGCAAACCGGGAAATCAAATTTACTAATCGTGCATGGTCTGGATACGTGCCGTCTGAAAGGTCGTAGTGAGATGGTGAAGGGCGTGTAAGATCACGGAACCTTGTGTCCGTCGCAAAAATAAGGATGAGTGGGATGACGTTTGCGTAAGATGTCCCGCTGAAGCTAGCTGCGGAAAGGCTGAACGCCAACCTGACCCTAGAGTCTTGAGGATCGCCGTTTAACGCCTTCTGGCAACTGTCGTATATGCCGAGCCAATCCTTCGCGGCGCTGAAAGTAAGCCAGTATCGGCTATAACGTAGAGAAATCCTCGTCTCGGCTGTGCCAAGTGATCTCCATAATTGCATTGCATCCCACAGCTTAGACCAAGTCCGATAAGGGCAGAGTCGACCGTTCCATACAGACCACGACGTCTGGTAGGCAGCAAGTTCAGCGCCTCCCCCATTAACTACATCCCTTGACTTGTAGGCGACGTCCTTTGGGGTCGAAGAAGACGAATACCTTAAGTTTTGGAGGTCATATGGGTAGTACAACCTGTTACGAGAGGCGGCGCGGTTTAGCAACGAAGCGTCTCGAGGATGAGTATTGAAGTCGACGGCCGGCCGGGGTTCGTCATAGAGTGCTTCCAACGCGCGTGCATGATCGAGAATGGAGGATACAACTGGGTGAAAGTCGTGGTGCTGCGATAGGACGGGAAGACCGTTCCATTTTACTGTAACCATCGACCGTAGATGTGGCGGATAGTATGTTCTACTTGGTGTCAAGTTGCTTATCAGGTCCAAGAGCTTTGCGTCGTCTTCGCTTAGTCTTTGAAACGACAGAAAAGAGGCGCTATGCAACATGTGGAGGGATTCTTCGGTCCCGGTGTGCCCCAGTAACGGATCGGGGAGGCAATGGCTCGTAAGCGCATGCAAATAACATTGGTACAGCTTGCTATGTAAGCTCACGTTTCCGGCGAGGCGTCCCAGATCGGTGTCGATGGTGTACTCGTGCCACAGGACATGCTCCGCCGTTCCTGTCTTTATGGTAACACTAACGAAGTCGCCATCCAGGCCAAACTCAATATCTCCCTGTGGAATAATGACGCGACGCAGCACCTCCGAGGACCCGTTGCTTGGACACAAGACGAGTTGATTTCTGAGCCCAAACATGGTGCCACAAGATTGACAATCATCGATAACGTAGCCTGGCATGCTTCGACACTCCAATTCTGAGTCCTCACTGATAAAGAACGCGAGATGCAGTCGATTGAGGGAAGCCTCTATTGCGTGGTCTGCGCGCGTGATGATAATGTGTTCCGGGGATTCGAGTGGAGAAAGTAGGCGAGATATCATTTGAAATGTCGCGGAACGGATATCGATCAGATCTACTGGGGCGGCGCTATCTCCAGAGATCTTGCGGAATTGGAAACGGAGATCACCTGTGAGGACTGAGACTGAGAGCCGCCAATTAGACGGATCTGAAATCCAGGGGGATCCAACGGGACGGAATTCAACTTCCCCAGTGCGAAGATCAAGCCAGTGTACACAGTCATCCACGAAAACCTTCGGGAAGTCGTTAACGAATACTGTGTGTGGAACAAACTGTAGGAGTCGATGATCTTTCGGTCGCCGAGCTCGTAAGGTCAAATTTCCATCGCGCAGCGAAAATAATATCTTTATCCAGCATTAGCCGCTGCACGGCATGATCAGCGATGACCATAACCCACCTGATACCCAGAGACATTTGATCGGGTCATAAATGCCATGTCAGGGATGTCAGCAGGAACTACGTCAAGGACCCTCTGTAAGGAGTGTGTGAACATGCATGAGTTGGCATAAATCAGAATAATGATATATCACTCACCGTTCCTAGGAGGCTTGCGTAAGTCGAGTGTTGGACGAAGTCTTGCGGCAGTCTTCCAAGGGGGTTTCCACCTATCAGTAAATGCCCGGTCAATAGATTATAATGGACCTCCTGTCCACCGTCCACGATACAGGAAATCCATCGTGAGTTGGGACTGGGGAGTACATGCCAATTCGAAGAGATCTGCCGGCGGAAACCGGGCCATAAACTTGCGAGTCCCTGATCGAAGCCCGATGGGTCAGACTGTACGCGTTCGCGGAGAGACGGTTCGAGAAAATGAAGGAGACGGCGATGTCGGTTGAGAAGCCGGAGGAGATAACGAGAGTCATCGTCTTCGAGAACCGATGGGGTGTTGTCATGTACAATTACTGCGCAATGCACAGCCATGGCGATATCGACGTCGCTGTCGAGCGTCCAGGGGATGTGTTCCAGGCAAACATCATAGGTAGAGAAACACGTTGCAGCCAGAATGCACAGTCGCTGACGCAAATTGATGCACGACATTTCGTCTTTGGTCGTGTCTAGCTTCGAACTAAGCTCGTTAATCCACTTATGTGCTACGCTCCGGGCCTTCCGTAGCAAGGCATACACTCTTTGACAAATATCGCGATCACGCGTGGCAGAGAGGAGGCGGCCAGTAATGAGAGCTAGAGATAGGAGAATTGAGGCACCAGCGGGCGGCAGAGGGAGTCTAACATACCAATACTCCTGACGGTGACTTCCTCTAGCCAGTTGGATTCTATCCTTCCAAGGAGACCCTCTAGTTCGCGTAGGAGTATCCATCCGAAACTGGGAACGCTAAGGTCGGCGTGCCACTCGCGTACACCGTCTGACAGTGGGCCAAGATTCCAAGCTGCTTGAGTGATCAGCGTATGTACCTCCTCGCGGCGAAATGAGAGCGAGGGCGACGACAGCTCCCTTGCTATGTTCAGCCATTGCAAACGCGGCCCGCTGCGTAACCCAGAAAATGCCAAGTACTCATGAGGGGTCAGCTCCGGGGGGCAGTCAGCTTGACCAGCGATCACCTCATTAGAAGTATGATGCGTTCCACAAACAAAAGGATGGATTTTTCCGTAAGGCGATGACACAGGAGTCGGAGGCGTGCAGAGGTTTGCGATGATAGATCCAAGAAAAGGTCGTGCTGCCCAGGAGTTGACCTTGCGGTCATATAACTTGAAGGATAGTCCGTTGTTGAGCAAAACGTTAGAATTGTCGGCAGGAATCTGAACCCTCTTGTAATGCGTTTGGTCGCGGAACGATTTCGTGGTGGACCCTATTGTGATTCGGTGGTGCTCGTGACGCACTGCCCAATGTTTTAAAGCAGAGAAAGCATCTAAGAGGAGCTTTGGTTGGTCGATGTCATGAACCTTAGGCATCCCGATGTCGCGAAGAATCTTGTAGGTTATCTCGCGCCATGCGGAAAACGCACGTGGTGGAGAGAGCTCGAAGACTACCAGTTGTGCTTCTACCGTCGCCTGTGGCAGTGGCCATTCGAAGACATCAATATTCAGCATATTTGCCTGGCCGTCAGCTTGACACTTTCGACAACGTCCATGGACCAAGTTCCCTTCATAATCCTCGAAGTAATCGTGATCCATCCTCGAGGCCGCATCCTTAAGTGACCGCCACCTCTCGTTCAGAACACTGAGTTCAGCACGCTTTTCTTCCTTCTGCTGCTCAGCGCGTCGGTTGACATCGGCGTAAATCTCTTGCAGCTTTGGAGAATCACGAAAATACCGCACGGCGAACGAGGACTCGGTGGCCTTGTCCGAGAAGATGGACGTCGTGCAGGAAGCACCCTGATGCCGCTGTGATATGTACTCTTCAATAATCCGGGCATGTCGCAGGGAGCTGGAGCGATGGAGGAGTATGGGATGAAGGAAGTCTCGAGGAATTTCCGGTGAGTAAGATGTCAGCAGAGGATATTGCTGGGTAGTCAACTTATCCAGAGCCATCCAAAGGTCCATGATGGTCAAAATCATAACCGAGTTATCCTCGGGATAGGCATTGTAGATCCCCCTCGCGCTGGCGTAATACTGCTCAACGCAGGATGCGATCACATCCGGAGCATTGTTGTCGTCTTGACCCCATAAACCCAGATATATCTCGACGGACAACTCGAAGTCCGCGAGAGCAACGCGCCCGTCCATTGCAACAGCCGCTGTGAGTCGGCCGTCCGAAAAACAACTGAAGTCGAATTTGTCAACAAGACGTGGGGGATGAGAGGGCGTAAATCGCTTTTGCGTGTAGCTGTGTGGACTTGGGCGAAGGGCGTTGATGAGGTAAGGACGCGAGTTCTTGAGAGTGATTACAGTATCCCGGACGACGTCCAGTTTCTCAGGGTGCCACGACGGTGAAACGGACTGGCTCGCCTGGAAACTCGACCACCGGTTCTGAAGAAGGGTCTCCGTCTCCTTCGCTGCGTCGCACACAGCCCGATAGACGTTGTCCGAAACAGCAGGACCCATCTTTGAGAGACGTCGCGCCATCTTGGCCCTCATCACTTGGAGCGTCTCGCTTGGAAAGTCCCTTTGGATGCAGATTTGGAGGAGGTGTGCGTGAAAAAAGAGAATAAATGTTTTGTACGAGTCGCGATCCAAGGACGTTTGAAATGCCACCCGGATAACGAGCCAGAGCGGAGATCGGCGCCAAGGTTTGTAGGCGTCTTTCCAAAGAACTTCATCCCCTATCCGTTTCGTGATACGATCTACAGAGGCCGGCTGACCAAAGCCTCTTAGGATCCCCACTAGTAGTTCGGATATATATCTTGGGTGAGCGCTCTCTCGAACTTCGCGTACAGTGGATCCAGCCTTGACTGCGGTCGCAGTGGAATCTAACACGTCAACATCCATTTGGATGAGAAAGGAAGCGAGTTCTCGATGAAAACATTCATTCGAAAAAATATCTGAAGAGATCGCGACAGCGGGGCCGGGATAGGAGCAAAGAAGCTTTCCGTTGACCGACATGACTTCGCTGGTTGGTGGGGAGACTTCGAAGATCTCGAATCGAACATGATCGATAAGCATGCGAACGATGACACCGGCATTCTGAGCTCGGACATGCGTGACGAATGCATCTGAAAGTAAAAGTAAGCGATGGTATAACACGGGGGTGGAAACTCGAACTCACCTCCGACAGCAAGATCTGATAAGGCGCCTGCGAGTTCTTCTTCTACCAGCGGGGCCCTCACAGTTCGGTAGATCGATCCGATCATTTTTTTCGTCCGAGCCCATAATGACTGCTGAGGAGGCGAGAGGTCCTTGGAGAATGCTCGGGCAGCTCGTTTGAGGATGTGGCACAAGGCCACATTGGTCTTGCGTTCAGCTTCCTCTGCCAGGGCCAGTTGGGGAAGCTTGGGGGGAAGAAACACGTGCTCAACAACCGAGAGTAAGACCTTGGAATCAAAGTCGTTTATAGATATGGACATTTTGTTGAGAGAGAGGGGTGGTGAATGCGGCAATAGAGGACCACTGCAGCCTTCGATCTCGCCACCACAAGCGCTACAAACCATGCCATGACTAGTGGGCGCTAGGCATTTCAGTAGTACACGTAAGTACCGGGGACAGGAGTATTCGAAATGATTAGATCCAGACCGTCATGTTTTTCATGTCTTCTACTTAGTGTAGAAATATATTGTCAAACACCCAAAGGGGATGAGCGAGGGGGATGAGTAAGTTATCTGCGGTAGGGAGCTCTACTATGCCTGAGACTTCGGACACCCCCCCGACTTCGGTCGGTCATATGCCGCCTGGACTCTGGAGCACGTCAGCCCGGCCACCCGCGCGGCCGACGATTACCTACCGCGACTGTGAGAGTGTTGTCCTCTGCTCTCTATGAACGCTCTTCGGAGCGCTGCAGCTTTCCGCCATGTCCGGATACCGCGCGTCCATGTCACATTCTCTCAACGATCAGTGCACTCGCATGCAACGGCGTCATCCTGGAACAGAGCCGCGGTCCGCCCAGGCCCGCACCGTTTTTCACTCAAACTTTTACCTTCCTTTACGGCCGGTCCCGCCCAACTCACACACGTTCCGTCAGCTTACACAGCAGGAGAAGAGCGCGCCCCAGTCTACCACCACTACTGCCCCTAAAGAGGCCACACCGGCAGCACCGAAGGCGCCTATATCGAATGCAGTGCAGCGCCGACGAGATTGGGCCATCGTGCGCAGGCTCGCAGTGCACATATGGCCGAAACATGATTGGGGGACAAGGGGACGCGTCGTCTTAGGTGTTGGGCTCCTCGTTAGTGGCAAGGTCCGTCGTCTCAGCCATCTCACACGCGTCTCGTTAGGCTAACACCATCCGTCACAGCTGCTGAACGTGCAGGTCCCACTCTTTTTCATGGATATTATCGATACACTCAACATTCCTCTTGATGCATAATCCACAGTATGGGTTGTCTGTGGTTCGGTCATCCTTGCGTGTATGCCTTTTCTTTTACCCTCGGTGGCATATCCGAGCTCATGGAAACCGGAACGGTAGACGGTGCGGCGCGCATAGGTGCGACGCTATTCGGCGAACTGCTGAATGCAGTGTTCGCGAACGTCGGCCAGCTCGCGGTGCGCACCGTCGCACGCCAGACGTTCGAGCATCTGCTCAATCTCGACCTCAAGTTCCATCTTTCTCGGCAGACCGGCGGACTCACGCGCGCAATAGACCGTGGAACCAAGTTCGATCACCCCCCTCCAACTATCTCATGCTATGGAAGAGCTCTCGCTGTCGTGGCAAGGGTGTTACGTTTATCCTGCAGGCAATATTGTTCCGAGTCGTGCCCACGGCGCTTGAAATATCGCTCGTGTGTGGCATTTTGGTGCGTCCGCGAGCTCACTTTCGGAGCATGCTAGTTGACGTGGTATGCATGGACGTACAAATTTGGTTGGGACTATGCAGCTATCACGCTCGCAACCATGGCAGCGTATACCTGGTATACCGTTCGTGCTACTGCGTGGCGGTGCGCTAGTTTTCCTTTTTTTTTTTGCCTCCCTGCCTTCATCCTGACCACTTCTCCCTCACGTCATCAGAACAGTTCCGCCGCCAGGCCAATTCGGCGGACAACAAGGCTGCAACGGTCGCCGTTGACTCGCTACTTAATTACGAAGCTGTAAAGGTCCGCTTGCGCCATTTCCGCGCGTTGAAAGTCTTGAACCAACCACCATCACGCATATAGAATTTCAACAATGAGCAGTACGAGGTCAAGCAGTACGATACGCACTTGTGCGCGTACGAGAAGGCATCTGTCAAGATAGCAACCTCTCTCGCGCTCAATTCGGGTCAGAACGTCATCTTCTCAACTGCGCTTACCGGAATCATGTTCCTAGCTGCGCAAGGTGTCATTAACGGTCCGTTTTGGACACATCGCACTAGTCCTTATGCCTCTCATGATCCTGGATAGGGACGATGACCGTTGGCGACCTGGTCATGGTCAACCAACTCGTGTTCCAGCTGTCCATGCCTCTCAACTTTCTCGGTACCATCTATCGCGAGGTTAGGCAGAGCCTGCTAGACATGGAGGTTCTCTTCAATCTCCAAGCGGAACATACACCCGCTAAGGTTTTCACCAGTCTTATCACGCAATTTCTTAGCTGAAGATGGGCCAGGACCCACCAGATGCAAAGCCTCTTTCCCTTTCGGGGGGAAAGATCTCCTTCGAGAACGTCGCGTTTGCGTACCACCCAGACCGCCTGATCTTCCGTGACCTCTCATTCACGATCCCAGCCGGAAAGAAGGTCGCGATCGTTGGGCCCTCCGGATGTGGAAAGTCCACTGTCTTCCGTCTCTTGTACCGCTTCTACGAGCCATCCGCGGGACGCATCCTCGTCGACGGCCAGGACATAGCACGGGTGCAGCTCGCGTCGCTACATGCCGCAGTTGGCGTTGTCCCACAGGATACGCCGCTGTTCCATGCCGACATCATGCATAATGTGCGCTACGGGCGGCTAGACGCCAGTGACGAAGAGGTCGTTGCGGCGATGAAGAAGGCACACGTACATGATACAGTCATAAGGCTCCCCGATGGGTACGCGACGAATGTTGGCGAGCGCGGGCTTATGGTGTCCGGGGGCGAGAAGCAGCGGCTCGCGGTAGCGCGCGCTCTGCTAAAGGACCCGCCGATTTTGTTCTTTGACGAAGCGGTAAGCGTGCGCTTGGCCTGAGGTCCAGGGTCTCGGGTGCTGATGCGAACGTAGACCGCGGCGCTGGACGCTCAGACAGAGTCGGAGCTCATGAAAAATATCAACGCGACGCTTCTCGATAGCGCACGTACGAGCATCTTCATCGCACATCGTCTACGTACTGTCGTCGAAGCAGGTGAGAACCCGCACGGAATGTCCCTCGCCTTGGCAACGCGCTGACCCTTGACAGATGTGATTATAGTGCTCAAAGAGGGCACAGTGGTCGAGCAAGGTACTCACGAAGAGCTTTTGCGGGAAGATGGTCTCTACTACTCTATGTGGCAGGAGCAGGCCGCGGATACCTTCTCCGAGTAATCTCTGGTTGTTGTAGAATAATGTATCGTTTACCTTAGATCTAACACTGACTGATTGAGAGCGTTCGGAAAACTCCGGGCAACTTAAGGACGTCGCATCGCGTTGCTTGAGACTACCACGACACCAACTGCGACCCAGATGAGCGCAAGGCAGCCCTTTCTCCCTTCGCGTCCGGCCTCAAGAGCCGTGAATCGAGGTGACGACGCGGGCGCTACCTCTGTTCGCGCTGCTTTGCCTAATAATCCCCCATCCGACGCAAACGATAGCGCAGAACTTGGGGTTAAGTACCCACCTTACCGAACCTCGAAAGAACACTGACACCCAATCAACCAGAAATCCACTCGCGCTCTCAACATCGCCGGTTTCAAAAAGTCGGCGCCGCGCACCACGAGCTTCGGGGCGGGGCCAGCGGAGCTCGAGACGGCCCAGGGCTCTCGATTGGCCGCAAAAGGCACCCCAGCACGCATATATGCGCCTCATCCGTCCACTCCGTCCGCCGTACCATCACCCCTCCCCGGATTTCCGACGCCCGAGTTCAAAACGCCTTCGCTCCCTTTTTCCAGGTCTGCCGAGGAGGGGCCTAACAACGCGCATACGTCGCCCCCCGCCGATGCCTCTGTCCCGAACCTGTTCCGCCCAAAGTCCAGCGCTCATACCACGCGCCGTCCTCCTCCTCCGTCATCATCATCCGAACAGTCGTTCTTTGGAAACGCTCAATTCCTCTCTAACGGCGGCGCTGGCGGCGATCTCGACGACAGCGGCTATTTTTCTGAACATACTGACATGGAGGTCGATCGGTTCGGTCCCGTGAGGCATGCTGGCGACCCCAGGAGCGTCAAAGCGCACCCGGTCTCAGATATGGATGCTCGTTTCGTGAATTCGACAAAGCGTGCTAGACCCGCTTCGCCTGGCGATGGTGACGACGAAGACATCCCCATGGCCCAACAGCCCAATCGACCGCGCGACCTCCCCAAGCGTCGTCGCGCTAGCCCGTCCCATTCCCTGTCGTCGCGGACAGCCCCCATGCTCGAAAGCGCGCCGGACGAGGGTACACCGGCGTTCGCCCTTCCGCCACACATACCCCACCCTATGGCTGCCATGGGAGATTTGCCAGGTCTAGAATTCTCCGAGGCTGATCTGGCGCGATATGCAGAACTCTACGAACAGGGAAGCGAGCGCTGGTCGAAAGCTCCGACGGAGGAATGGGTGGCTGGTGCAGACGACGTGCTGGCGAAGTTTGGTGAGATGGTAGACATGGTAAGTTTTAACTTTCTTGCGCACCTAGACTTTAATTCGGCTTTTACCTTGCAGATCAAGGACCACATGAGGTGCGTTTCTCGATCATCTGATGTTCTTCCTTTGTTGTCCTTCCTTTGTTGACTCAATTCGAACATCACGCATGGACGTTGCCAGCTCAAAGATGAATCTGTACAAGTCCCTGCATACAAGACTCTCGGACGAACAGTCTGCTCTTGATCAACGTGCAAAGGAACTGCGCGGGGCTAGCCAAACGCTCGTACGCGACAGTGGGACGATTGGTGGCGCACTCGATTCGCATGAGATCGATGCACGCGCCCATTAAAAGCCGCGCCGCTCTGAATACTACAGTCTCTGGGATCTCTTTTCTGCTCGTCCCGGAGAGGCGCTGCAGTACCTGGTCTTCGATTGTCCTGGTCTGTGCCTCTGGTGTTGTGTTCTCCTACTGTGGATGTCCTCCGTACTGAGTGCTATGAGAAGACACTTGTCAGAATAGATGGACCGAATGAATTCTTATATCCCACTTTGTTCATTTGAGATTCGCTAGCGGTTTTACAGTAGACCCGTAACGATTGTCGCGCACGGAGGGAGTTTGCACGCATCGGTCCTGCAATTACCTGCTACCACCATTCGAAATTCTTATCAGCTATGAATAATGATAGCACCATATCACATTAAACCATTTGACATGAGAATGCAGTTCAACAGCCTTGTTTCGAACAAATGTTCGGGTTCTTTCTGTACACGTCAGTTACCGCGACCTCATGCATCGATATCACCACTCAATTCAAACTAGCCTAGACATGTGTCGCATGCATATGAGATATGATACTCAAATGATTCGTATCGAGGGACCACCGTATCCCAGAGCGGCAGCGTTCTTGATCGCCGCGATTACAGTAATATCAAACCGACCATACAAGACGGCGCTATTAATGACCATTCCTACGAATGTGTAAGTTCGGGCGCGTTCCTTGACTTCCTTACTACATTCCACATTACGCCTACACAGATATTGCATAAACTGCGAAAGCGCCCCCACAGCTGGTCCCAGGGGGGACGGATCGGAGGGCCTGGGGCGTGCCGCCGCCGCCACCGTTTCGGTCTCAACACTTACGAGGTCGCGGTCACGGTGGCACGGACGAGGGCTGCGGCTTCCCTCGACCGCGGCTTGATCGTGCACTCGAACTTTTCGGGACTCCTAAAATGATGGGAAGCTCGCTCAGGTACCGAAACCTTCTCAAGGAAATGAAAGTAGCACGCACGCAAGGATACCGGGGGTGTATGCGCCAGAGGGCTCGATGGCGCGGCCGTCGCGCACGGCCCTCTCGATGCGGAAGGTGGAGAGCACGCTCGCAACTACGATGAAGACGAGGGAGTGGGCCATCCAGCGTCCGGGGCAGACGCGCCGCCCAAAGCCGAATGCATAGTCGACTGCGGCCGGGACGCGTGGGTCAACATTGGGATCTGTGAAGCGCTCCGGCTTGAACGTGAAGGGGTCGGGGAAAAGTCGGTCGTCGTGCAGGATTGCCCTGACGCGCTCTCGTCGTCAGCGTGGTCGTCGTTGGGCGCAGAGACAAACGGATACGACGATACGTACCATGCGTTGCCGAGGACGATTGAGTTTTTAGGGAGGAAGTAGCCGTTGTAGACGTCATCTTTCACCAGACGATGCGGGATCGCTGGAGTGCGGAAATGTAAGGGAAGAAAGAACCAGCGCTGAGCGATTGCGGACGCGTACCGAACGGCGCAACCTGCTGCCACCGGAAGACCTCCTTGGACATCGCGGACACGAAAGGAAGGTTGGGCTCGTCGTCAAAGGTAGGCAAGCGATCGGTGCCGACCACGCGGTCGATCTCTTCTTGAGCCCTGTCTTGTGCGACCGGGTTCGTCAACATCGCAAGGAAGAAAGTCAGGAGGAGCGATACAGTCTACAAGCACGATCCCTGTGAGCTCTGTTCACACCAATATGTGCCGGGACCGTACCATATCGGCGCCAGCTGTGGCCCGCAACATAAGGTGAATCACACCAGAGAACAACGGACCCACATACCAGTATACATGGTTCCGCCGAGACACTTGATCAGTTCTTCCTGGTATTTGCGATCGTCGTTGTCGGTGATATCGCGCAACGCAAGGGAGGTGAAAGACGATTTGGACGTTCCGTCTGTCATCGACTGTTTCACAAAGTCGAAGGGGATAGTGTAAGATCGTTCCGCCACACCGCGCCACTCGCGGGCCTTGCGCTTGAACGACGCCCCTGGCACCCATTCGGGTACGTATTTCACTAAGCGATAGTAGGCCCAAGGAAGCCGGAAGGGAATGAAGGGCGAGGCGTACATGCGGGTATGATATCCACAAGGAAAGTCCCCGGGTTAGCAGCCGTGTCCAAGATTTGCAGGCACTCTTCTGCCCGCTGGAGGTAAGGATCATCCGAGGTGCAGATATCGAGCCCATACGCGATGTCGAGGATCGTGCTACCAGCCATGCTGCCCATCAATAGCAGTGAGTAGCCTTGCCCACGCCGGGACTAAGCGGGGACGTACAACTGCATGTGCTCATGGAAGTGCTCAGGGGAGTCTAAGAGCCTCTGCAAGAATCCGTGGGCGGCCTTGAGTTTTTTCGGGCGGAATTGGGGAACCGCAGAGGGTTGGAAGTGCTTGTCGAACAGCTGGCGGGAGTGCTCCCACCACTCGTTGTATGGCGTAAAACCGAGCGACCAACCAAAGCCCATGCTGATGAGCCCGGGTGAGAATGTTCTCACGACACCGGCAAGCGATTGCGTTCACGCACAGTTCAACTATCATAGGCATACGCGGCCTGGTTCCACGTAGTGTGAGATACACCAAATGATTCAAGTTGACGGTCTGTTACCTGTCCGAATAGATGGACGACCGTTTATCAAGAAGGTCATCTGCAACGCCTTTGCTGTTGCACGCGATGAGATGAAACCCGAACACTTGTAGATGGACGATGTCAGAATCTGTGTGCGGTGATACGTCAGAGCAGAACGACAAGTCTCGGTGTGAAGGACACTCACTCAGTTCGCGACTCATCTCCCGGAAACGCTTGTAAATAAAGACACTTGGGATATCGAAGAGGTTGCCAATTATAGGGTAGCCTTTCGGACCCGGCGGATATGGCAGGCCAGCCGGGTTGCGCCTCTTGTCCTGAACGTAAGAATAGACGAAGAAGAGAACGACCGTTACTAGAAATCCGACTCCCAGCGAACTGAGTAAAGTGGCCATGATGGGAGCGCAGGGTTGCAAGAGGCCATGACTTATGGACTGGACTATATATGCTGCTTTCTCCATCAGACCCGCCCAGCTCCTCGGGCCGCATCGGGCGTTCCTCGGGTCGTCAAGCGCCCGCCTAGTTTTGTCCGTCTCTATTTCAAGACCAACATTAGGTAGCGAGGCCACGACAGGTTCAGGCTTTAGCTATTGACTTTGCAGAAAACTCCTTTACCCAGGTAGTCGAAATTTGGCTGCCAGTCGTGCGTCTGCTGAACCACCATGCGATCAACCACCAGGACTACTGCGGCACAGATACTCGGAACCTTACTCGGAACAGATAAGGAAAAAGACAAAGGAATCGGTGGTCGAATGCAATGCCTGAAACCTTGGGACGACGCGAACAAGACGGGCCTCCTCCGGAATGAAAGATCTGGCCATTACCTCATCCCGAGTTGACAAAGCGCGCGGCCTCTGCCTGCTAGGGCAAAGGGCAATGACTTTGTGCAGAGGGGCGCTCGGGCTGTCAGATCCGACATGGTACATCCGTCTGCCACCCGTCTCCGAGGATAAGGGTCAGTACAGTATGCCCAGAGGTGGGCAAGGTCAGGCAGTCAGTAGCGTTTCGAACCTGCGAAAGTTCTCGTCAGGGGGCTACCGCTACCCCGCTGCACCTTCCGAGACCATTTAGGGAGCCTACCCGTCTTACGACCTACCAGGGGAGTTGGCTAGCATAGCACGGGCGGCGCGACCCCTGGTGGACTGGTTGCAATTGGGGTGAGCGTGAGTGGGGAGAAGGGAGGCTTCCTGCTCGACTTATATAGCCAGCCGGCCAGCACGGCATATCGCTGTGGGACCCCTCTGCCATCCGAAGATCCGATAGCAACAAAAGTCCTTGGACAAAACATCCACCTGAACGTATTTATAAACTGGGAGAACTGAGAACTTTAACCAGAGTCTCGGAGTCTGTGAGAGGTACATACAGGTACTTGCATCATTCGATCCGAATCACGGAAAGCAGGAGTGAGCAACCTCATCTTGATCATGGACTTCCAAGGAACATTGGACTACTGTAAAATTGCGTGACTCGGCGGCCGCCTAGTGGATTCGAGTCTGATTGGCCCGGGCCGGTCGCCCATAATATAAGTTCGTACAGACACAGCAAGATCTACAGTAAAAGTACTGTATCATGATAGCAGGTACTGTAACTTACTGTGGGCCCTTTTCGACTCGGACAGTGTTTGATATAGTGATGTGATTGGCTTTTCCGAGTACAGTAATAGTCACTATAACTTGAAGTCGATCCTTGCGGCACGGCGATGGTGATGATGATGACAACCGCCGCTTGACGGGCTTTCGTCCTCACAGTAGCAACCTTAGTAACAACCTTCCAAATTACGTCCCGCACCATCATCCCGCTCGCGTCTTCAACACTACCCTCGGCCTCTCACCTGCGTCTACATCCAAATACCCATTTCCACGTTACCCTCCGACGTGCCGGCGTCTTCCTAGGGAAACGTATTCAAGATACGCTCGCCAAGACTGGCTTGAGGTGGCGCAACACAGACGTTGTACTAGTCGCACACAACCAAGGTCGCCGGCATGAGACTCGGTGAAGGGTATCATGGCAATGTAACGCGATACCAAAAGCCAATACTGTACCTATCCCTACAATTCGTGACGGAGACACGCCGGACCTGGTTCATGTCAACTTCATGATGTCAATCAGAGTTGGCCAAGAGCCTGGCAGTGTGAGAGTTTCCGAATCGCCGCGGCCCTTCTGCCATCCTCAGGCTTTACAGTAAGAGGATTCGTCGCAGCTACAAGAGACGAGACACGTCAGTACTGATCTGAGTTTTACTTCTGGGAGCGTAACTCACCGCGGGTCGCGTCTTTTGGTATGCCATAGAGGCACCCACGGTATTTCTCCGACGCACAATAAAAACGCATCTCCCCAGCCTCTCAGCCCCGTTTTCAGCGCCTCAGTGCTCGAGCTCCCTAGACCCTTGGTAATCCCCGGTAACCCATGTGCTACCGCTGGCCCTCTGTGTTCTTCGTCCTCACCGTTGCGTCCCTCACCGGTCTCGCGACGCCTCTCGCTCAACCATGGCACGATATGAGTGTCAAGCACGCCTGGAAGGCCGTCCCAGACAACTGGGAATGCCTTGGTCCCCCTCCCCCCCACATCACGATTGACCTCTATGTTGCGCTCCAGCCCCAGGAAGAGAACGTCTTAATGGAAGCACTCTATGAGGTCAGCACCCCCGGGCGTCCAAAGTACGTCTTCTTTAACATTCCTCGCGCACGATGTACTTATGTGCGGCGCTGCTCCGTTCCAGATATGGCAAACACCTCTCAAAGGAGGAAGTCGCTAAGCTCGTCGAGCCACACCCGGAAACGCTTGAGCTCGTCCACTCATGGCTTGCACACCACGGCGTGCATTCGTCCTCCATCTCGACGTCACACGGCGGCGGCTGGCTGACAGTCACGGACGTGCCCGTGTCCCAAGCTAACGAGCTCCTCGGCGCATCATACCAGCTATACCGGCTCGCTGGGACGAACGACACCGCGATTCTCCGCACCGTCGGGTATGCGCTCCCTAAGGTACTACACCCACATGTGAAAACCGTCGCGCCGACTACGTTCTTTGCCTCTGCGCGCGCCCTCCACCTGACACCACACAGGCACTCCGCCAGAGCAGCGGGGGCGCCAGGGAAGGCAGCATCAAGAGGGCCCGTATCGGAGCTGTCGAGCCGCGATGAGGAAACGACTCCAGAGGTATTGCGCCGGCTGTACAACACTTACACTTATAAGCCCACCGCACTTAACAAGAATGCGATCGGAATTTTGGGATACAACAATCAGTTCCCGAGCCCGACAGATCTGGATCTGTTCATGTCCGTGTTTCGCTCCGACTCGAACCCGGATGACGTGACCTTCACCGTCGAGACGGTCAACGACGGTACATATGACCCCAGCTGGCCTGGCGTCGAGGCTAGCCTCGATATGCAGTACGCGCAGGCCATAGCGTACCCAACCCCGCACATCTTCTACAGCATCGGTGGCAAGGCCATGTGGTCGCCCAAAGATGGGAAGCCAATCGTGGGCGACTTCTTTCTCATGTGGATGGCCTACCTGGTCGTCAAGAAGAAAATCCCGCAGACGATGAGCGCTTCGTATGGTCTCAACGAGAACATCGTCCCGGCGGAATATGCACAGAGCGTGTGCACTATGTTCATGCAGTTCGGTGCGCGTGGCATCAGCATCCTCTTCGCGAGCGGCGACGACGGCGTCGGCGCTGGGAACTGCCAAGACGCCTCCGGAAAAGTCCAGTTTATCCCCAAGTTCCCTGCATCCTGTATGTGCGACATTTTATTTCGCAATGCAAGCAGCATGCAAACGCGGGCTCAAGTCGCTTACCCCATCACCACGGTTTCGCAGGTCCCTACATCACTAGCGTCGGCGGAACGACGGAATCAATGCCTGAGGTCGCCGCGGGGATCTCGGGGGGCGGCTTCTCGAACTATTTTCAGCTCCCCTCTTACCAGAGTGTTGTTGTGCCCGCCTTCCTCCAGAGTCTCGGCAGCCAATATGACGGCATGTACAAGTACGTTTCTGCCATGATCAACCCAACGGTCCCAACCTATTATTACTTTGTAATTTTGTGATTTGTGCAGCCCTGGCGGCCGCGGGGTCCCCGACGTCTCAGCACAGGCGCTCAATTTCATGATCGTCGTCCACACCAATCCCGTTCGCGTGGGCGGCACAAGCTGTGCGGCACCGGTGCGTCTTAAGCCCGTCGCCCCGCTCTGCTTCGTCCATCCCCGAGCATCCAGTTAATTGCTAGTGTGCAGACCGTAGCAGGCATAATCTCAATGCTCAATGACTATTTAATTTCGGAAGGGCAGAGCCCGCTGGGGTTCCTCAATCCCTGGTTGTACACCAAGGAAGAGGGGATGTCCGGTTTCAACGACATCAAATCTGGCTCCAACCCGGGCTGCGGCACTGATGGATTCACCGCCATCGCTGGATGGGACCCTGTTCGTCCTTGTTTGACTCTTTATTTTACTTCGACTTGGGCTGACTTGTGAGTTGCATAGGTCACGGGTCTCGGGACACCGGACTTTTCAGAACTGCTGCACGTACTTTTACGTACAAGAACAGGCCCGGGAAACAAGAGACGAACATTCTCGGAGCTATTTAACAAGAGCGATATAGTAGCCACTCGAGACGCGAAGGGAATAGACGAGTATTTTCTCATCAATTCCTCGACCCGCGCCACACCCGCCTACAAGCACGACTAGGAAATATTCATTTCCCACCCCTCAACTTCTTTTCAGGATAAACAAAGCGTGAGGGACACTGGGATGACACTGGTACATGTGAACGATCCTTCCGAGTGACAACGAAATTCGGTCCTCTGGCGCATGAGCGAGTGTGCGCTGACTTCAAGTTCCACATCCCTATTTCCCTCATCATGGCCACACAACACCCCCAGGAATTTGCCCCTCCCAGAGAAGTATCAGAATAGAAGGGTAGAAGGCGGATCAATATTAATAGAATTATGGGATGTATTCAACAGATTCTGAAGAAACCCCTCTTGTGTGAATGCGATATCCGACGTGCCTCTAACAATCCGCGGCGTACTATTCGATCCAAGATTCGATCAGTATTCGGACAGCCGAATCTGATGGATATCTGATCTCTCGCATCTTCAGAGCTCCTTCAAGGCGATGTCCGTGTTCTCGCAGAAAAGCCAATAGCTGTTGTATGGTCGGTAGACGGTAGTCCAAGTGAAGCAACTTGAATGATGGATCTCCAGGAAAGCAAGGCGGTATCGAAACCCCCTCTTGGAGCCAATACTCAAGGAGTCGGATGCTTCAAAGTGAAAAACTAAACTAAAGACGACTGATTCTACAGGGGAGAATTAATGCCCTATATAAATGAGACAACTGACAGGTAGATAATGCACGTCATGGGTAACCCATGGGTCACTACGACTCACTAGACCCTTACCTCAAGAGGGCATCTTACCGATGGAAAAACTGCTGTCACATCAGGGTGCTTGCCAAATGTGAGCAGGTTCCGGAAGGTACATGCGCATATAGCTACATACCGTGCAAAATCTGTGTGCAAGGAGGGAAAGCGGTGCTATCCTGGAGTTGTCTTCGACATTGTTTCCACCAGGGGGTCGTCAGCTAGGGTGGCATTGAGGAAAAGGGCTGGAAACAGAATTTCCGTGGATGGCATGGTGTTGTGGTAGTGAGGCAAGAGAGGCATGCAGTGAGTGGGAAAGGCGGGGTTATTGAAGGCGTCGAAAGCGGAGTTATCGGGGAAATTTTGACCAAATTCGTCCAAAGTCGGATTTTACTTCATACCGACTTTCCAAGGGGTGTGCGCCGCCCCTCCCTCCCTGACATAATATGGGCGCCTAGACAGTCCACACACCCCTTGCGACTTTCACCCGACTTTCTGCTGGGCCGTTGCGACTTCAAGCGTTCCATCTAAATTCGAATTTACCAATCCTCTCACTCTACTCAATAATGTCTAACTTTCAATCGATTCTCGATGCATTGGATAAATACGCCGAGCAGACCGGGATAAATTTAAACGAAAATCCGTTCGCCGACAAAGTCAAGGGCTGTAAATCTCCCAATGCCATCCTCTTACTCCTTCAAGACAACTTGGAAGCGTTCAAAAACTATCGAGACCAAAATCGGAAGTTCGTCGATTGCCTTAGCCCAGTAATACAATTCGTGCACGCCTTCTCTGGAGTTCTTGGTGAAACGGCTGGGTTGGTGAGCTGCGAACAACCGTTTGTTTCCTAGTGGTTTTACTCTTTCTCCAATAGGTGCCGTTCCAACCTGCAAAACTAATCTTCGTCGGCATCAATGTTCTCGTCACTGTGCGTATCTTCATTTCTACTCACCGACTCCATCTGATATCCGAGTAATCTCAGGCGGCCGATGGCGTCAGGGCAAGCTACGACGCACTCCTTGAACTCTTCGAATGCCTCGGAAACTTCCTCAAACGCCTCCATATTTATGCTGGAATCTCTCTGGACCCTTCAATGATGGATATAATTGCGAAGATAATGGTCGAGTTGATTACCATACTTGCCTTAGCGAAGAAAAATATCAACCGAGGACGACTCAGTAAGCGGGCCCTTGCTACAATTATAATCAACTGCCTCTGAATGCGCTGCAGAGCAATTCGCAAAGAAGTTGTTGGGAGATAGCGAGATCGAGATGATACTGAAGAGATTGGACCGACTCACGCAGGAAGAGGCCCGCATGACCGCGGCGCAGACATTGGCTATAGTCCACGGCCTTTTGAACAACATGAAGGTAGTCATGGACGGTGAGTGAAGCTGCCTCCCGAATTCTGATTATCTGATCAGACTTTGTGTAGGTGGCGAGGCGTCAACGAGTACAATCCGACGGACTCTTGGTACGTTCTGCCATTTTGCGCGAATCGGTGTTCCCGGGACTTATGGGAAATCTCAGTTGCCTTGCAAGAGGTTGCGAATGAGATCAACAAAATGAAGCGTGCGTCGTCTCGTATGTTCTTGGTACCGCGGAGGGTATACCTTTTCCACAGGCGACGGACTACAAAGGGATGCCAGAAAATGGATCTCACCTCCGGACCCGTCTAAAAATCACATCATTGCGCGCAGAATCCACTATGGCAAATCGGCTGTGTGGTGTACCCGCGGCCCTACCTTCAAGAATTGGGATCTGACGGGCGGCCTACTTTGGATACATGGTATACGTGCGTGTTTCCCAAACCTTCCTTCCGTACTTTTTTAGCCGCTGATAGAAATTCGCGACTGTAGCGGGGTCGGGGAAGAGCATCCTATGGTAGGTACCGCAAAAATGTCTTTGTCTTCGTATGTCTCTATTCATATCAACGCTCGTCGATCAGTTCCAGCATCATTGAAGAGGCCAAGGCGCTACGCAAGGCGGGACTAGGCCTGATCGCATATTACTACTTTGACTTTATAGATACCGCCAAGCAGGACGTCCGTGGCTTGGTATCCTCCCTCATCGCGCAGCTCTCCGCCAAGTCTGATCTTTGCTACGACATCCTTTCTGACCTATATTCCGAGCACGACGCCGGATCGCAATTGCCCGATGACGATGCGCTCACGCAATGCCTGAAAGATATGCTCGAACTCCCAGACCAGCCGTCAATCTATATCATCGTTGATGCCCTCGACGAATGTCCCAACTCGTCTGGCGCACCATCTCCACGTGAACTCGTCCTGGACCTGATAGAGGACCTTGTCGAGTCAAGCCTTCCGAATCTTCGCATCTGTGTCACGAGTCGTCCCGAGGCGGATATACAAGAAGCTCTTGGGCCATTGGTATCGCATTCGGTTTCTCTCCACGACGAAGCCGGACAAAAGCAGGATATCACGGACTACATCAGTTCTGCTGTCCAGTCAGATAGAAAGATGCGGAAGTGGAGAGCGGAAGATAGGCAATTGGTGATCGACGCACTCACCCAGAGGGCAGACGGAATGTAAGTAATCGTTATTACTCTATCGCAACTGATTTTTTCATTCCGTCACAGGTTCCGATGGGTGTTTTGTCAAATAGAAGCGTTGCGTGGCTGTTTTCCTCCAGCAATTCGGCGTGCTATTGAAGAATTGCCCTCAACCCTGGATGCAACGTACGAGCGCACATTGCAGGGAATCGACAAGGCGAAACAAAGATACGCCTATCGCCTTTTTCAGTGCATCGCGATCTCCATTCGCCCCCTTCGTGTCGAAGAGCTCGCCGAGGTACTTGCCGTTCGACTTGACGCCGGAGAGGATTCAAACTATCGCGGCGACTGGCGTCCCGAGGATGCACAGCAAGCTGTGCTGTCTGCTTGTTCCAGTCTGATCATGATCGCCAATGTTGATGGCTTGCCGGTCGTACAGTTTTCACACTTCTCTGTGAAAGAATTCCTCATGTCCTCTCGCCTCGCCAACACGGAAGGGGACCTTTCTCTGTATCATATCGTTCCTCATTCCGCCCACGTCGTTCTCGCCCGTGCTTCCCTCGGCGTCCTTCTCAATCTTGGTGACCAAGTCAACAAAAGCGCAATAGAAAAACGACCATTCGCGGTCTACGCGGCTCGGTACTGGGTGGACCATGGGAAATGCGAAGGCGTGTCGTCAAGTATCCAGGATCTCATGGAATGTCTCTTCGACCCAACCAGCCCCTTTTTTGCGACATGGGTCTGGATATATGACGTCGATCGTCCTTGGAAAGGATCCATGGCGACAATACACCCAACACAACCTGAGGCCGAGCCATTATACTATGCAGCACTCTGTGGTTTCCGGAACCTCACGGAACACCTCACTATTGCGCATACTACGATGGATGTCAACTTTAGGGGCGGGAACTTCGGCACCGCGTTGAATGCCGCGTTCGTCAAGGGAGAGATTGAGATTGCTCTGAGATTACTTCAGAATGGCGCGGATATAAACGCCCTGGATGCCATGTGCATGAGTTCATTGCATAGAGCGGCGATAAGTGGTCATCGTGACAGCGTAGAATTGTTACTCGAACATCAAGCAGATGTTGACGTCCGGACAGACGACACGCGCGAAACTCCGTTGCATGTGGCGGCGCGGGCTGGAGAACTGGATGTTTGTCGGCTGCTGCTCAAACACGGGGCAGATGTAGCATCCGTGACTATCGACGGGTGGACTCCTTTGCACATGGCATCCCAACGTGGACACCTCGATATCGTTCAAGAACTCCTTGACCATGGAGCCGATGCAAATTCGCAGCAAGCAAACCATTGGACTCCATTGCATCTCTCATCACTCACAGGACACCTCGAGACTGTTCAATTACTAGTCCGACATGATGCAGCAATCGACATAAAGAATCTGGACAAAGAAACGCCGTTGCACGTGGCGTCCCGAAACGGGAGCCTCGAAGTCGCCCGCTTCTTCATCGAGCAATGCGCAGATACAATGTGCAAAGATAAGGATGGTTGTACTCCATTGCACGACGCGGCACGACGCGGGCATCTCGACCTTGTGGAGATATTTCTTGAAAGCGGCGTGGACGTCAACGTGCGAAACTCAGACGAGGAGACTCCCTTGAAAGTCGCATCGGGCGAAGGCAGGAACGAAGTTACTCGCTGCCTAATCGAGCGTGGAGCGGATATTGACTGCCGCGACAAGCACGGCTGGACTCCTCTGCACGTAGCTGCACGATGTGGGCATCTTGACATTGTGCGGCTTTTACTCGACCGTGGGACTGATATCCACGTCCGGACTGGCAATCACGACACTCCCTTGATCCTGGCGTCAGAGGGAGGACACATAGCAGTATTACGCCTTCTGATCGAGCATCAAGCCGACGTTAACACAATCGACGATGAGGGCTGGACGTCGCTGCATTTAGCATCACGAGCTGGTCATTCCGATGCCGTACAACTCTTACTTGGCCATGGGGCGGATGTGAATGTCCAAAAAGCGGATCTCTGGGCCCCACTCCATCTCGCATCGTCTAACGGACATCCCAAAGTCGCAGAACTGCTAATCGAGTGCGGTGCAGAAGTCAACATCCGGAACGAGGTTCAGAAGACTCCATTGGACCTGGCATCGAGAAAAGGGAAACTGGAGGTTGCGCGTCTGTTGGTCAAGTGCGGCATAGATGTCAATTCACAGGACAACGAGGGCTGGACCCCATCACACTCGGCGGCATGGAATGGACATCTCGGTCTCGTGGAGCTGCTCGTTGATTCCGGAGCGGACATTATCATGCGGAATAGCAACAAAAAAACACCGTTAGATCTTGCCCTTGAAAACAAGAAACGCGACGTTGCGAGCTTCTTAACGAGGCGTTTAGGGGATTTACGAGCCCTGAACATGGGGAGCTCGACCCCATTGGAAGCAGGATCACAAGACAGTCTTCCCGAGATTGCGGAGCCGCAACTGTACGGCGGTGAATCATCTGATGATGAACAGAGCGATTCGTTACATAGCGCATTAGCGAGCGGGCGCCTTGACGTAGTTCAGAGACTACTCGATCGCGGTGTAGATGTCAATGAACGGGACGAACAACTCCAGACTCCGTTGGGTGCAGCATCGAGGGACGGGATACTCGAAATCGCGAGGACGTTAATCAAATACGGCGCGGATGTGAATTCACAGGAAACCGATGGCTGGACTCCATTGCACTTTGCAGCACGATTTGGGCATATCGACGTAGTGCGGTTGTTGATCCATAACGGCGCGGATGTGAACTCTCAGGAGGGGTATGGCTGGACTCCGTTGCACACGGCATCACGAAATGGGCATACCGACGTTGTGCGGTCGTTGCTCGACAACAACGCCAATATGAATGTCTCTCAGCGACGAGGTTTTACCCCGATACACTTGGCGTCGATCCATGGTCAATTCGAAGTTGTACACTCGCTACTTGAACGAGGAGCAGATGTACGAATACGGAATGTGTACGGCAAGACACCATATGAAGACGCATTGAAGAATGGATATCGGGAGATTGCGCGGTTGTTGTCAGAGTACGTCACAGGTGGAGTGTAAAGGTTCATCGAAGGTGGGGCCCGGATCAATGCCACTGTATAAGTTTACTGTAAATGTCACGTTGTGGTGTGGTGCAAGATATGACAATGTTCCAAACAACGGTTGCGCGAGTCAGCACTTCCCCTACCCCCCACTCTCCCTCGAGCTCTTCTTACTCATCCACATCATCCCACGGCCACGGCCAGAGAGTCCGTCAGTCGTTCGTCTCGCTTGAAAATGAGTCAACAGGAATGCTCCCCGGGCTCGGTGGGGCGCGTATGCGGACGGTATACCAGTCGCGTATACGTCGGTATAAATTTAAATGTACCCCGTTGTTGGCATTCCAACTCGGAGATCATTTTAAGGTTGTCCGTGATGTCACTTTTCGAAGTCTTTATTCGTTATGTTACTTACCAACACAACCTGAACACAACCGGATCGCGCCGCGGTCCTACCAGTAGAGACCGGGTTGTACCAGATATGAAGTTATTCCGATCCACATGCCGAGGTTAGATACAACTTTCGATAGCACCAGCTCTGAGCGAAGATGGAATTTGTTCGTTTGTTCGACTGGAGACCAAACACGCAGCCTGGCGGATCACGTGGCTAGCCATGCGATTCTATCTGCCAAGAAATTATTTTAAAGTAGCGAGGCACATACAGCACGCCACTGGTGCCACCTACCTCCCTCACCCTATGTCGTTTCCGTGATTGGGTAGCAGTGTAATATACTACAAAAGTGAATGGCGTGTCCTGGATGATGTCCGTGTCCCTGGCAAGACCTAGCTGAATGTAAATTCCGGCCCATTCGTGGCGCACCTGCACCTGTTTTCTGGAAGGGTAAGGGTATCCCGTTTCCATTTGCGACTTGCACTCGTGCAGCACACCGTAATGGGACCCAGGACGACTACAAAAAGTCCCAAATGGACAACCGGACCGTGCGTTAGCGCCTCTCTCGGAAAGCAAATTAGATACCGGAGCGCCAAGCGAATTTCATTTCAACCACCAGTGGCCGACGCTTCAACCTCGCCGCCCGCACCGACCCCGAATTAAGCCAGTGCTGCCGCCGGACAGGAGATGTTGAGGGCTAGTCTATTAGTCGAAGCGGCCATGGTGCGCCGAAGGGCTATCTCCAAAGGAAGAGTAGCGCTTCCCGTCACTGGTACGCACATCATCTAAGCTTGCAAATCGGAGGTGTCGGGCAGGGTCGTTTGGTCGATCTACACACCCGCGTCTGTCAGAATGTCGCCCAGTGCGCTCGTGAATGGAGAATCGGGGATAACACAGCCTCACCGTGCGTCCTGGAGTTCGAGGGATACAGCCCTCACATCAGGCCTGCCACCCCAGTGCCGCCCGCCCTTATAGGGTGTTTGCGGGTGTACAGCACTGCCCAGATCCAGGTCCTGTGGTTCGTTCCTTCTGGAAGCTTGACATTTCCGTTGGTCCGGTACTCTGTACTGCATCGTTCCCTCGCTGCAATCGCCGTTGACGTGTCTACTGTGTCGGAAGCACTGCTGGCGCCAGGTACCCAGACGTACCTGGAACATCATAGGTGAAGGCCAAGACCCTCATCTGCCACGTTCTTCTCTATTGGGAGCTGCCGACCAACTGGTATATCGGCATCATTTTTTCTTTTTGTTTAGAATATCATGGCGTACGCTGTCATCCCATCGTGGAACATGATGATGTTGGCAATGGAGATAATGTTCTGTACGTACCTTGATATTAGCGCGAGGAATACTGTAAGCGTCCTAAAGAGTTCGTGATCCCCGTCTGGGTTCTTCAGGTTGGGCTTGCACTACGACATCCACGTTGTAAACAGTTGTGGGATAACTTACGCCAGCAATAATGCATTTAACCAAACGGAAATAAGAACGCCGTACAGGTTGGCGAAGGAAGTTACGGGATATTCCTCTGATTGGAAGAAAACTGCTGTGCATGTTCTAACTCAGGTTCGGCGCCGTAGAAGCCGGGGAGGATGTCTGCACTCACCGGTTTCATGTTGGAACGTTCTTCGTGCGTGTCGCGGCGGTTGGTCACCGGTCACCGATTACCGGAGGAGAGAAGAGACCACATTCGCGACTAACTTATACCGGAGAGGGTAAACCATGTGGCAAAATTTTAGTGTGTGAGGCTTAAAATCCAGGATCCGAGGATGAGTAGTATTTGCGGGCGTCATCCAGAAGAGCGACTCGCTGATCCGTCACGAGGTACTGCGTGCGCTATTCTGGGGTGCTTGGCAGGTGCGATGTGGCGGGGGAGAGAGGATGGTGAGATATTGAATTTATTTGATTCCAGAAGTGGGAATCGAAGCCAGGGGTGCGAACGCGTGGAAAGGTTCCGTAATCGAGACAAACTCCTGGAACGCCGGAGACAGATCTCAAAAACTTCGGAAGAGAACCCACTTGCGACGTGAAAGCTGGTGATTGTACTACAGACACGACGGTCGGAAACAAATGCAAAATAAATAAAAATAAGTACAAGGGCAAGAGAGGTTGAGATCTCGGATTGACCCCGTTCTGGGGACCCAATTGCATAAAGATAAGTGTGTTACCCAAGGTTTTTACCCCCTTTTTTTCGACAGAGCGCCAGATTACCGGACAGGTGCAATCAAATCACCTTTGTATATGTGTGAGACTCCTTTGGTGCTACGTACGGTATCCGTGCTGCGACTTCTCCCTCATCTCGTACTGTTCCCGCCATCCCTGAGCCAGTCTCACTCACTCGATCCATGGCCAAAGTTCAAATACCCCACCCCGTATATACTCTTTCCCTCTTCTATCCTCCACCATGGTGCTTATATCAGGCCCCAGACGCGTAGTCATGCAGCTGCAAAGAAAGCAACCCTCCGAATCCGATTTGTCATTGTTGGAGGTGGTGCAGCCGGTCTTGCTTGTGCTGTCGCGCTACGACGCGTTGGACATCAAGTCATCGTTCTCGAGAAGGATCTTAATTTTGTCGGAGTGAGTACATCTCTCCGCTCCGCTCCTACTTGCCATTCCCATCCCCGCCTTGCTCGCCCAGTCGAGCAAACGCCGCGGAGTCCGCATGCCACCAAATATGACCAAAATCTTCAATTACTGGGGCATGAGTGGCGATGTGGACGACATTGGAACCCCCGTAGATCGCTTAATCATCTCTAGGCGTACGCGTGGTCCCTTTTCCCTCTTGTCCATCGTTCTCATCATCTACCCTCTACTTCCACGAATTAGTCGAGAATGCGTACCTGTTAGGCATCCACCAGTGGGAATATGAGCTGGTTCAGGAGGCAGGTGGGGAATTCACAGCTGTATCTGTGAGTGTCCCTTATTCCCACCTTCGCTCCAACTCTCCTGACGTGCGTTTCCTGTTCGATATAGCACTATCGTCTCCGCAAGCTCCTGCTAGACGCGGCTCTCGAGCTTGGTGCAGTCATACGAACAAATGCAGAGGTAGTAGAGATCGCTGCAGATTGCCGTTCATTGCGTCTAGCCTCAGGCGAAGTCATACAAGCAGATGTCATCGTTGGGGCAGACGGTAATCGCGGCTTGTGTCGCAAACTTCTTTGTCCAAATGATCCCCCCAATGGTACTGGTGTTATGTTATTTGAGTGAGTGTCGATGTTTCGCTTCGATTGACCCCACCTTATTTGTTTATCAGTTCGGTTATACCGGGTGATTCCATCCGTGCCGACCCCGAGCTCTCATCGCTGTTGCAACGAGAGCAGGTAAGTTAAGCACTATCCCCTTGACGCCGAATGATGACCCAGACTCGATCCACAAGGTCTCGCAATGGGCGTGGTTTGGCCATGAGCGAGCGTCGCTTTGCTGCCCTATCGTAAGTGACGGTGACCCGATGGTGATACTCCATTCGTTACATCTAATCTGCTTCCAGGGGCCATCTCAAGATCTAGACCTTGCATTTCACTTTTACGCCATAGATGACGGTGCGACGGAAGGATGGGACGATATCTTATCACCCGAGCAGTTCGCTCCTTACTTATCTGGGACCGAGCCACGGTCAGTCTAAGGCCCCACCAACTAGCAAACTTTCGCGTCCACTCAGCTGTTCCTCCCCAGAATCCAAAAGTTGGGGCGGCTAGCTCGTCCAACTCGAGTCCGGATGATGGAGCGCACCTTCCCGGAAGAGTGGGTACACGAAACAGGGCGTTTGGTCATCGTTGGCTCCGCCGCACATCCAATTCCGGTATGATTTGCGCTGCACCTTGGCGGCTATCACTGACCAGCATCTGCTCGCAGCCCGCCGTTATGTACGGTCCTAGTATGAGCTTAGAGGACGCGTCGGTGCTCGCCAAGCTGTTCTCGCACCTAGGCAGGGAAGAACAGATACGGTCGTTCCTATATGCATTCCAAAACTTGCGCGAAGAGCGGTGCCAGTCGAACCGCGCGCTCGACATCGGCAACATCAAATTCATGATGGTACCCACGGGAGAGATGACCGAGATGCGTGACAAAATGATGCGCGCAAGGTACGACCAGGGCCGGAACGTGCTCGAAGACGGCACCGTCGCACAGTGGGACCGCAACCGCGAGCTGTTCGGATACGACGCAGAGGACGAAGCGGATAATTGGTGGGTCCAATGGGGCCTCCTCCAGGAACGAGCCAGGGCGGCGCACCTGGAAAACGGCGTACGGCTGGATTTGTTTGCGCTCGACGTGAATGTGCGAATAGCGTGAGACGGCGTCTGCCCCTCCCCCTCGTGCACGTGCGTACCTGGTTTACAGGACCTGATCTCGCCCCCAACTTCCGAACACCGCTACTCTATCCACAGCGTGTCACCTACATACCCATATCCCCCCTTGGGAACCCACGACGACACGAGATCTATCTAAAATACTCGGACATAGATGGTGACGAACGCATACCCACCACACGACACGTCCTTTGTACTTAGTACAGCTTGTACACTGTTGTAATCACCCCTGCACCACGATCTTCACGCCTCATTAACGCCCACTCTTACACATATTCGCATAATTGGCGATCACGCCGCTAACGTCTCTTGTTGCAATTAGCTCAAGGTCTAGGTGTCTTTTTTATCCTTATTTAGGATACAGTGGGCAGTGGGCAGCAGGGTCGGCAGTCGTTCCTGTCGCCTCGTTCCACGAAGCCGTACAGTACGTATGTACACATGTATGTCTTGATGGGTCAAATTCAAAGCTGCGTAAGTACAGTACACCCTCCCTTGTCGCAGTTCGAATTCCTACCACGAGTGGCTGCTATAACGTGATCCCGAGTGCCATGCGCGCGATAGACGGCCTAGTAATACAAAACCACTGGCATCATCATGTGTGTCCCGGCCTAACCCCGCGGTCACGCCGCAGCGCGATAAGAAAGAAAAGCTGCGCAACGGGCCTTCAACCGCCCCGAATCTTAGGTGGTTTGTGGAGGTGAACGATACCGCATGATGCACATCGCTGGCAGGGACACGGTCGTCCTCATGGAGACCCCATGTGGGCCAGGGTCGGTGGCGGGTGGCGAAAGCGGGTTGTCTTCGTTTGTTCTAGGCCCAGCTGAAAATTGTGCCGCGGTTTCGGAGTTTCGCAGGGCGCAAGTCACACAACGCGCGATGATGTTGATGACGACGACAATCTTTTAGTCAAAGCTTTTTTAAAGCGCTCGCGGCGCCGCACCCTCCGAATCGCTCTCCTATAGGTGTCCGTGACCCTCTACAGCAGAGCCTCACGCCCCTAGGCCCCTGGACTAGCTCTGGTTGACTTGAAACATGTTTTCGAAAAGAAAAAGAAAAAAGGCAGGCTATTTTTGGTTTCGGAGAAAAGGCACCGTAGTGCGCAGGGAGTTAAAGTTTTCGACCGCGGAAATGCACGTACTTCTATTAAAAATCAAACAGTTCATTGAAAATAATTAATTGTACGTGGTTTCTGGCATGAAAAAGCTGTGAATCTCGAAGCCTTTTTCGGTTGTGTGCAAGGTCGTGTGAGAGGTATCACTGGCTACTGTACGACAGAAATAGACGCAATAAAGCCATCCATGGGTGTGCACGCCGCACGGCGATATTATGTTGCCGTGGGGTTGGAGGGTGATGGCCGTCTGACCCGCTTGCTGTTTGTTACCAGGACGTCGTTCGCATCTGAATCAGGCTAATGTCAACCTTGCCTGCGCCCGCCCCTCGCGGCGTCAGTAGTCTCCAGGTCCAGGGAAGGCATCAAGATTCTGTTAATTCTCGTGGGAAAGTGAGAAATTCCGGAATGATCTCGTGTGTCGCGGCATGTTCCAAAGCGGTAGATGTAGCGCACCTCGCTCGGGTTGCGGTGCCCCAGTGGCGACGAGCACAGTTTCCCCAGGCATGCGGCGGTTCTATCAGCGGACAAAACTTGGACTTACCGCAGGCACGAGATACGAGACGACTTGTCCAATCAGAGATCACTGGTGCTGCCAACCAACCTTTTCACAACGAAGGAGATGGAGATAAGGGTGTACGCAACGAGAACAAGAGTATACACAAAAACATAAGATTGGGAACACAAGGGGAGCTGACTGGTGAGTACAAGTACAAAGTCCGTCTACGGGCCCTCGAGCGCTTCAAGGCGCGCGACTTGTCTTTATATAGAATACAAGGACTGGGTCAGAGACGGCTGTGTTGGGAAAGAAGTGCGTACGCACCTGTCTCGCACGGCCTCCTGCCAGCGCTGCAGCTTCGCGACCTCGTTCACCTGGAACCCAAAGATACGCGGGCGGTACCGCTCCGCCCGCAGCGCGACCGCAGCAGTATTGATCGTGTCTCCGAGGCCATCCGAGCCCTCCACCAATTCCTCGCGCGCACGCCCGCGCCGGCGCGGGTCGTCCACCGGCGCACCGGCGCCGGGCACGAGGCCGACCGCGCCCGCGCCGCGCGTGGGGTCCGTCGGGCCGCTCTTGGGCGGCAGGAGGGAGGGGTAGACGAGGTAGAGGAGATGCGGGAAGGACGTGCCGAAGTACGCGCCGTCGATCGAGCCGTGGCGCGACGACTTGGGCGAGTAGATGTCCTCGCATCGCCCGCAGTACAGCTTGACTGACTTTTCGTACGGCACGTCCGTCAGCCCGATCGGGAGCAGCGGCTGGCCCTGGCAGAGCACGCGCGGGCATCGCCCGAAATCGGCTTTCTTGTACTTATCCAGCTGTTTTTCGGGAGGTTGTGAGGGGTGGGGGTTGGATGAGAGGGACAGGACGAACCATCTTGGCCAGTCCGCGCGCGGTTACTATCCAGCGAGCGTGGATGAGCCCGTAAAGTAACCGTGCCTGGATGTCTAATGACCCTCGAAGTTCCTCCTGAAAGTCGTCATCTGTGCTCGGTTTTAGATGGTTGGAAGGCGTAGGGGAATGATGTGGAGACGCACCGAGATTATCAGTGATCAGGTCTAAGGCTTGGGTGTAGTTTTGGACTTCGGTATTGAGGCCAGTGAGGTTGAAGCGATCGAGGATGTAATCCTCCTCAACTTCGCAAAAATACTCGTTCCCCTTGGATGAGAGGAACCAGGATATCCAGGAGCTGCGGGCAAGCGGGTCTGAGCTCGGCTGGCGCTGAGACGGGTAGATGGGCTTACTTGGAGTAATCCGAGTCTGACCCTGTCGATGCGTCCTCCACTGTTCGTCGAAGCATGAGACAAGAGCGGGAGGCGGGTGCGTTCTGGTGCGCTCACTCACTCACTGGCCTTATCGCTGGCAGAGGCTTTGAAGTGTTCTGTGACAAGTCAATGTCACATCGTTTACAACAATCCCGTAATCCGAGTGCACAGCGTACAGCGACGACCATCAACTATATGTCGCATCGATACGGATGTTAGCACCGGGAGACTTTACTCTTCAAATGCCTGCAGGTCCCCGCTCCCAACTCGAAGTCATCACAGGCGAGAACGACCCCGACAAGTCACAGCGCCGCGGTGGTATCGTCCGCCTTACCGTTGACGCTCCCTCAGCACATGCAGCGGGCGAACCACAGCCTCCACGATGGCGGACGTACGAGTACTTCCTCTATTATTTCCTATTTATCATCGCCGTTTCGTGGATGGTCTACATACCCATCGAGGTCAGCTCTAGTGCGTGTATTTCTTCTCATGCATCCTGCTCCCGACTCAGGCGGCATTCGTCTCAGAAACACTTCCCAATTACGAATTATATCGGCATAGGCTAGCCAAAGGCTGGTTACCTGGAAGCGAAATTGTGAGTCTTACCTCTTGGGTCGCAAGCTGTTATTGCCGATCCTCCACCATTGCCGCCTCTCCAAACATGCTGATACGCTATCCTAGGACAACAGCGATGCGCAGTACCGCTCATTTCGCACAAACCTCCCAGCCCTCGCCGCGCTCATGGCCGCCTTCTTCGCCCTCAAATATGCTTACACACGCCCCATTCTTCGCGACTCATCTCCGACTAATAACCTGCACCGGATCCCGTTCTACCTTATCTTCTCGTTACTCATGCTTACCGTCTTACACGGTGCCAGTATTATCAAAGTCCTCATCATATTATCAGCAAACTATGGTCTTGCCAAAGCGACGGGTGGGACACGGCTTGCCGTTCCGGTCACCTGGCTCTTCAATGGCGGGGTCCTGGTCGCGAACGAGTGGTACGGGGGCTATGCCTTCGCCAGTCTGCACTCGGGATTTACCTTCCTGGTATGCTGTGCGCGCTGCTGCGCATTCCGCCTTGGGATTGATTGTACTTTTACAGGACAGCTGGCGTGGAGTATACCCTCGTTGGCACGTTAGCTTCAACATCACCATGTTGCGCCTCGTGTCGTTCAGTATCGACTACCATTGGGCTTGCAACCATATCGGAATCGCGGATGTACGCCATCCTCCCATTCATCCACCTTCTCACTAGTTCACGGGGCTGACGCAGAGTGATCGCAGCCTGGAGGCGCGTTAACAGACAAGAAGCGCGCGGCTGTGTACCACCCGCGCGCCACGTACACGTTCGTGAATTATCTCGCGTACGCGCTCTATGCGCCGCTCTACATCGCAGGGCCGATACTCACGTTTAACGATTTCATGTGGCAGGTGCGCACAGCCGTCTCTGCGCCTTAGCCCTACTACAAGTGTTTGCGATCTAGCTCTCGCGCCCAATGGAGATCGCGCAGCGGGCGACGGTTCGATACGCAGTCCGGTTTGTCATTGGACTGCTCACGATGGAAACGCTCATACACGTGATGTACGTCGTCGCGATCAAGGACGCGCACGCATGGAGCGGCATGACTCCTGCCCAACTTTCCATGGTCGGCTTTTGGAATCTCATCTTCGTCTGGCTCAAGGTGTGTGTCACGTGACGCGTGACGACCAACGTGCGCTGATGGCTCCGGATGTAAGCTGCTGCTACCATGGCGTTTCTTCCGCCTGTGGGCACTCGTAGATGGGCTGGATCCTCCCGAGAACATGGTACGCTGCATGGCGAATAACTACTCGGCGCTCGGTTTTTGGCGCGCGTGGCACCGCTCGTACAACCTCTGGATTGTGCGTTACCTCTACATCCCGCTCGGCGGTACCAAGCGGCTCGCGGCCACCAGCATCGTCGTCTTTACATTCGTCGCGCTCTGGCACGACCTGAGCACGAGGCTGTTGGCATGGGGCTGGCTCGCGGCGCTGTTCATCCTACCGGAAGTCGCGGCGAAGAAGGCTTTCCCGCCATCCCTGGTACGTGCGGGGACTTGTAGCGCGAAGCTCACTCATCAAATTTTTTTTTGCACGTAGTTCGGAGACAAGTGGTGGTACCGTCACGCGTGCGCGGCAGGCGGGGTGGGCAACGTCTTGCTGATGATGGGCGCCAATCTGGTCGGGTTCGTTCTTGGCGTCGACGGCGCGCAGTACTTCGCGCACGAATTGATCAGCAGTTGGGCTGGTACGTCTTGTTCTTGAGAACTATCGTCGCGTTTTACTAATCGAGACACGCAACGTGCAGGCATTCGCTTCCTGTTCGGTGCCTGTGCGTGCCTGTTCGTCGGGGTGCAACTCATGTTCGAGTACAGGTACGTATATTGTTAGATGCGGCCCGATTTATCGCTGACTGGACTTTGATTGACTAGGGAGGAAGAACTACGGCGAGGGATACAGCGTCGATGTTAAGTGCATGCGAGTAGCGTCTGTTTACGTCATGTATATACCCTCTTCGGCGTCTTTAAATGCACAGCTTTGCGAGGAGTATGTCGGACAGGTAGGTGGGTTCCTTCCGAAAGGAAGGGATGGATGAGGACGATTTGTTCGCAAGAAGAGTTAGCGCCGATATCCCCAATACATTTGTTTTTTTGGATCCTTTATTACCGAGATCCGAGCCCGTTACAGTTAAGAAACGTCCGTATACCCAAAGCATTTCCCTCACATCTGGGCTTTGGCCCGGGTACACGCGCGCTAGTTAGATCTGATGGTAAATCTCTAACACTTATTTTCGGTAATTGGGGACAAGTAATTCACCGGAAATAAAGCGCAATCCCAAAAAAGGTCCTCTCTCATCACTATGCGTGTTCCATAACTGTAATGGGTTCGTGTTACGACCGGTTTTTTATGATCCCGGAAATATAAATGGATTGAAAAAGAAAAGACTTCGAAGAGTTGGTCTTTCAGAGGACAACAATAAATTAAGGGATAATTGGTGCTTTAAGTCTTGCGTCGTGCAAATACACACGCGGCAGGGCTGAGGCCACGGCGACATGACGGACTTGATCTTGGACTTGATCATGACGGACTCAGGCTGTGGGCCAAGTTATGGCATAGGGCATATAGAGTCACTGGAGGAATGCTGAGGTGAAAGTGCGTCGAGACACGGTCACGGTCAAGACGAAAGCTATAACCAAGGCCATAACCGAATACTATACATCATTGCAAGGGGGGGCCGGGCCGTGGTTCCGTGACCCGAGGCCGGGGGGGGGGGGGTCAGCCGAAAGTCCTTAAAAAAATTTACTTTTTGGGCGTCTGGATTCGTCGAACTCACACTGATCTCACTCATCGGATGCCTCCCTGTGTTGCGCCTCTTCCCTTAGACCTGCCGCCGCCATTCTTGCAACACCCATCAGGAATAGGCAACTGATGACGAGCTGGGCTTCAGCCCAGTGATCAAGATAAGTTTCTTTTTGGTTTCATTGTGTTTCTCACTATGTCCCTCGCCTCTGTAGACTGTAGTAGTACCTGGGCTACCTCCTTCTCACGGAAGCCCGCCGCCACTGCCACCCCATCATGGTGCGCAAGACCCATCTCGCCTCACGATGCACCTGCCATGCCGTCTCACCAGCACTTGCAAGAGGTGCTCCCCGCGCCACCATCTTCAAGCCCCCACCTCCGTCTCACCGCACGCAAGCCCGTGGTCGCCGCATACACCTTTCGCCATGGGAATCCGCTACCACCGCTGTAAGGATCCCTCGGGTTCCGGCCCCGAAATCGTCTGTTTTCGATCCTTTCGGTCTCGGTCTGGCATCACATGGCTGGCTTGCCATATCGGTCATATCGTCTCGCACCAGCTCGCTCCTCGCCATCGATCTTGACACCTTCCCTTCTCTCTCCCCCCGCTCATCTCCTTCGCCCTCGCTCGCCCTTGCCTCTCGCCGTCATGGACCGCCGTCGACACCAACCCCTTCGCAAGACGCTCTCCAGCCCCCATAGACAGGCCGCGCGTCCCCGCGCCTCGTGCTGTCTTTCTCCCTCAATACCCCGTCTCCGTCGCATCGCTCATTTCTCATATTTCTTACAAGATGTCAAGATCGTAGCTCACCTGCTCTCGCTTCCCTGAGCCACCTGCAAGACGCCATTGGAGGCCGCGCGGAGCGTCGCGCTCACCGTTGGAGATTCGCATTGTCGTGCGTCATCGTGCCTCGGTCTCCTGTTCTCGCATGCCCTGCCGCCGCTTCCTTTCACTTAGTTTCCGTTCCTCGTGTTCGCGCATACACTATTGTTCCCATTGTCTCGTTTCGCCCGTTCGTACCTTACCGTTTGTCTGACCCGATCGTCTCCGCGTTTCGTCTTTTGGCTTCCTATGCCGCCCTTCTCCTACACTACATTCCCTCTTACTTACTTGTTACCTTGGCTCGCAGCTACTGGTTCTCTTGTATTTAAACCCACCACGTTTGCTGAATACAGCTAGCGCCCGGTCGCCATCGTTTCCCCCCTCTATCGCTGCGTGTTTATCCCGGAAGTCAGGCCCTACCGCGGGCACTCGAAGGATCAAATACGCAAATCGTCGTCTCGTCTCGTCTCGCCCCGTCTCCCGTCTCACTCCCGCTCCGGACTCAGGCTCGGCCTCCCTTCTGTTCACCACTGCGGGATCCCCTCCGCCTACGAACTCACACGGACTCGGCTCCGTACACCGCCACCCCATCACAGTGCGCAAGACCCGTCACGACGTCGCGCTGCAACACCGTCACAATGCCACGCCACGACGCCATCACAACACAGCGTGCAAGCCCCCACAGTGCCACAACGCAGTGTCGACGCTGCACAAGATCCCGCCGCGACGTCAACTCAGCACGGTGCGCAAGTCCCGCCTTAACGCAAGCCGCGAACGACGACGACGGGCCGATGGCCAGACCATTACAGCGACGTCAGTAAGGTGGTGATGACTACGATGCGGCGACGATGACTGCGACCACGACGGAGCAAGTAGGACTGCGATCACGGGCAACGCAAAGTGACGAAGACGACAACGGTTATGACAACCACAGGCCGACAATGAGTCGACGACCGCGACAACAGAAGGCGATGCGACGTCATTGCCCCTCCCCCTCACTAGCACCGTAGATAGGTTTCTTTTATTGCTGAATATACATGTATTTTTTTACCCCATTGCTGCTGATTGCCCCTATACCACACGTTGCTGTGCCTCCGAGTCGTCCCCTAAGCCCATTATTTAATAGCTAAGGCTGTGCGAGTGCAGCACGTTCGGAAATGTAAAAGTGAACTGCCCCAGTTCTATATATGGATAAAATTTCCTTTTTTGGCGGGTGCCCGGGGGGGGGGGGTGAGGCTCAGCCCCTTAAAAAAATTTACAGGCCCCGTGCAATTTTAAGAATCCCGGCCCCCCCTTGCATCATTGTCTTAGGCTGTAGATGCCACGAAACGATCTCGGTGGACGAAACCAATCTCGAAACACCCTGTCTCGAATTGAAATTCGCTCCCACTGGCACTGGCGGTCAGCGCTCTCGGAAATTGTAATTTTCGATTGCAATCGTATTTTGCCGCGCCAAGAGTCGGAACGACAACCGTGACGTATCCAGTACCACCTGAGTTCCACCTGTCTCTCAGGCTCGGACCACGGTGCTACTAGTATCTGCAAGTCCTCTTGTGCTGGTAAAATAGTACTGACGACAAGGCTAACGACTCTGAGTAGAGACAGTAGCGACATTATATTTTATAAATAGCGTTCGAGTCCAAAGGCCATACACTGTCATCCAAACCTATACGGTCCCTAGTCCCTCGTCAAACCCTCGTTTGTTGAACCCAACGTTGAATGCCTAGACTCCACTGGTGTCATACTTTGATAGGACCTGCGCAATCTTCTGATTTCCGTACGTTAACGCGTCTTGTGAAGGTGTCCTACCATATACATTCCGTGTTTGTACATTTGCTCCTTGTTCAAGCAGCAACTGTACAATCTCATAATGACCTTCGGCCGACGCGATGTGCAATGCAGTAGCATCCTCCCGCTGCGTGGCGTTAATATCAGCGCCGTTGTTCAGCAACAACCGCACAATGTCGATGTGCCCTTTCCGTACTGCCGTGTGTAACGGTGCCCAGCCAATGGTGTCTCGAGAGTTCACATCGGCGCCATATTTGATTAAAGTCGTCGCAATGTCGAGTTTCCCTTCCCTCGATGCTACTTTCAACGGAGTCTCGAGTCCTCCGTCCCTTTCATTGACATCTGCGCCATGATCGAGTAGTCTCTGAACCTTGTCAAGACGCCCGCTCTCCAATGCGCTATGCAAAGAATTGTTCTCATCGCCAGATGGATCTTCGATGGACAGTTGCGGTTCCACGATCTCGGGAAGACTGTTCTGCAACCCTGCTTCCGATGAGGTCGAGCCCACGGTGTTTAAGGCACGGGCATCCCCAGAACGCCTTGCTAGGAAACTTGTAACGTCGTGTCTCTTGCTTTCGTAGGCAAGGTCTAACGGTGTTTTTCCACTGCCGTTCCGCATGTCAATGTCCCCCCCAGAATCAACGAGCAGCTCTACAAGACTGAGATGTCCATCCTGTGCCGCTGAGTGTAATGGAGTCGAGCCCTCGTCGTCCTGTGAATTGACATCTGAGCCGCACGTGACTAAAAGGCGCGCAACCTCCAGTTCCCCTTTTACAGATGCAAAGTCCAGTGGCGTCTTCTGGACCCCACTCCGCAAGTCGACTCCTGCACCGTGTTTGATTAACAACTCGGCAACTTTGAGGTGTCCAAGAACTGAGGCGATATGGAGTGGGGTCCAGAGATCCACGTCCTGGACATTCACACCAGCCCCATGGTCAAGTAAGAGTTGTACAACATCAACATGACCTTTTTGTGATGCCAAATGTAACGATGTCAAGCCTCTATCACAGACAGAATTCACATCGGCTTGATGCTTGATCAGAATGCGCAATACCCCTACATGTCCGCCAAACGATGCCAGGGTCAATGGGGTGCTGTGATTCTCAATCCGCATGTGGACGCTAGCACCATGGTCGACTAAAAGTTCCACGATGTCAAGGTAGCCATTAGATGCCGCTGTGTGAAGAGGAGTCCAGCCTTTCATGTCACGGGAATTTACATCTGCTCCATGCTTGACTAGGAGTCGAGCAACCTCGAGGTTCCCATGGGCCGAAGCGAAGAGCAAGGGGGTCCCCCTGATTACGTTTTTCGCGTTGAGATCCGTGGTAGTTTCAAGCAATATTTCCACGATGTCGAGATGCCCATATCGTGATGCATTGTGCAACGGTATGTCTCCAAACCTATCTACGGACATCGCATTGGCGCCTTGCTTGATCAAGAAGTGGACAATTTTGACGTTCCCGGCTCGAGACGCCAAGTGTAGCGGCGTTTCTTGGTCCACGTTCGTCTTGTCAAGTGCTGCACCATGTCGGACGAGCAATTGGACAATGTCAAGAGATCCTGATTTTGACACACAATGCAGTGGGGTCCAAAGGTCATCATCCTGTACATTCGGATCGGAGCCGTGGACAAGTAAATCTTGCACGATACCGAGATGTCCAGCGCTGGATGCCCTGTGTAATGGCGTACGCCCTGATGTCGCTCGGGACGCTACATCTGCCCCATGCTCCAGTAGTAGCCGACAAACGCCCCGTTCCCCACCGCCCGCCGACAAATGTAACGGGGTCAAGCGTTCGACGCTTGTCTGAATGTTCACGTCTGCTTGATGTTCGAGCAAAAATTTCACTACAGCGTGACGACCGAATGCTGCCGCTCTGTGCAGCAAACTGAAACCTGCACCATCTTCGGAGTTGATGTTTGCGCCACTCTCAAGCAAAGCTGGAACAACCCCAATCTCTCCTTTGGCGATCGCGGCTTCCAATGGTGTCCCATGGCTCCCGCCCCAGGTGTTAACATCTGTCAAGTGGGTAAGTGTGAGGTGTTCCACGACGCTGTGGAAACCACACAGTGCCGCGTAGTATAATGGCCCAGTTTCTGGTCGCGTCGGGTGCACCGTCGCCATGGATCCTTTCCAAGGGCGATCAATGTCATATATCCAGACCCAGGTCGCAAAGTGGGGCTGATCTGGGTCAAGTAGGCGTTCCATAAGATCCTGGATACTCGACGACACGCCTTCGAATTTCCCATGGTCAACCCAGTACTGAGCCGCGTAGATTGCGAATGGTCGTTGTTTTTCTACTGCACTTTTGTCGACTTGATCACCAAGATTGAGAAGGACGCTGAGGGAAGCCCGGGCCAGAACTGTGTGGGCGGAATGTGGGAGGATGTGATAGAGAGAAAGATGCTCCGCCGTATCGGCAAGGCGAGAGGACATGAGGAATTCTTTCACAGAAAAGTGTGAAAATTGAACGACCGGCGAACCATCGACATCGATGATGGTGACCAGACTAGAACAAGTAGACAACACAGCTTGGTGTGCATTTGCGGGTCGCCAGCCAGCGCGATGTTGCGAATCCTCTCCGGCGTCAAGTCGAACGGCGAGTACCTCGGCGAGCTCGTCAACGCGAAGCGGGCGAATGGAGACTGCGAGGCACTGGAAAAGGCGGCGGGCATATTCTCGTTTCGCCTTTCCGATGCCTAGCAAGATGCGCTCGTATGTTGCATCCAAAGTTTCAGGCAATTCCTCGAGAGCACGCTGAATGTCCGGGGGGAAACAGTCACGCAACCATTCAATTTGGCAAAAAACCCATTTGAACCTGTGGTTAGGTGAGTATAAAAGCATACAGATTCAGTAATGATGATTACATACATCCCGTCGGCCCTCCGCGAGAGCGTGTCAATAACCAAATTCCTATCTTCCGCTTCCCACTGTTTCATCTCTGTATCCGACCGGACAGTAAAACCGATATAGTCCACGATATCCTGCTTTTGGCCGACTTGGTCGTGAAGA
The DNA here is from genome assembly GCA_021525015.1 of Lactarius pseudohatsudake. Lineage (NCBI taxonomy): Eukaryota > Fungi > Basidiomycota > Agaricomycetes > Russulales > Russulaceae > Lactarius > Lactarius pseudohatsudake. The sequence continues at coordinate 1,084,751 of JAKELH010000003.1, read as the reverse complement.
GAAATAGAATGGGATGTCAACGGCCCAAGCGCCGCTTGGATATCGGCCTCGTGACGACTCGTGACGCAGATACGAACATTCGGAAGATGTAACCCGACAAGGTCCTCTATAAGGTCAAGCGCGAGTTTTCGCGGAGATGGCACCCCAGATGAGTTGGGGCACTCGTCGAGAGCATCGATGACAATATAGATTGGGGGCAGTTGCGCATGTTTGAGCATGTCTTTCAGGCATCGGGTGAGCGTGTCATCATCTGGCAAGCGCATTCCAGAATCGTGCTTGGAATATAGCTCATAAAGGGTGTCGTAGCAAAGATCCGACTTGGCGGAGAGCTGGACTACGAGGGAAGATAGCAAGCCACGGGCGTCCTGCTTTGCGGTTTCTCCAAAGTCGAAGTAATAATAAGCCACCAAACTTAGTCCCTCGTTACGTAACGCAGCAGCCTCTTCAATGATGCTGGAACTGATCGACAGGCGTCAAGATGAATAGGATCACGAAGATGTATTTGTGACACCTACCATAGGATGCTCTTCCCCGACCCCGCTACAGTCACGATCAGTGGGTGAAAAATGGTGGGGATGGTCGCGAAACACGCACGTTTGCCATGTATCCAAAGGAGGCCGCCCTGCAGATTCCAGGTCTCGAAGGTGCGGCCTCGGGTAAACCACACCGCAGATCTACCAGAGTGGATTCTGCGTGCAACGATATGGTTTTTAGATGGGTCCGGAGGTGAGACCCAGCTTCTGGCATCCTTTTGTAGCTGGTCGCCTGTGGGAAAGGTATACCCTCCGCAATACCAAGAGCGGACGAGACGACCTACGCCTCATTTTGTGAATCGCATCCGTAACCTCTTGCATGGTAACTAGACGCATCCTCCTAAGACCAGGGAACACACATGATGATATGAAGGTCGAACACACCAAGAATTCGTCGGATTGCACCTGTTGACGCCTCGCCGCCTACACGAAAACAATGTGAGTAGATGTTTAGGAATCGCTAAGCAGCTTGACTCACCGTCCATAACCACTTTCATATTATCTAAAAGGCCGTGAACGACAGCCAAGGTCTGCGCCACCGTCATGCGGGCCTCCTCCTGCGTGAGTCTGTCCAATCTCTTCAGTATGGTCTCGATCTCGGTATTTTTTAACAACTTCATTGCGAATTGCTCTACAACGCGTTCAGAGGTAGTCACATAGTTATAGGTAGAACCCACTCACTGAGTCGTCCTCGGGTAATTTGTTTCCTGGCTAGGGCAAGTATGGAGATCAACTCGACCATTATCTTCGCGATTATATCCATCATTAGTGGGTCCAAAGAGACCCCAGAATAAATATGGAGACGCTTGAGAAAGTTTCCCAGGCATTCAAAGAGTTCGAGGAGGGCATCATAGCTTGCGCTGACTTCATCGGCCGCCTTCGATTACTCGGAGATGAGATGGACCCGGTGAGTGAACAGGGAAGACACGCACGACGAAGAGAACATTGATGCCGACAAAGATTAATTTTGCAGGTTGGAAAGGCGTCTTATGGAGAAAGAGTTTTTAAAAAAAAAAGATTGCAAAGCCTGAAGTGATCGATCGCGGCTCACCAGACCAGCTGCATCCGCAAGAATTCCAGAGAAGGAGTGAACGAATTGTACTACTGGGCCAAGGCAATCGAGGAACTTCCGATTTTTGTCCCGATAGTCTTTGAAGACTTTCAAGTTTTCTTGAAGTAGGAGGAGGACTGCATCAGGAGAGTCACAGGCGTTGATCTTGGCGGCGAACGGATTTTCTTTTAGATTTATCCCGGTCTGGTCAGCGTATTTGTCTACTGCATCGAGAATCAGTTGAAAGTTAGACATTGTTGACCGGAACGAGATTATGGTGTTTGAGTTCGGATTCAGAGGGGAGTGAACGGCGCATCAGCGTAGAGCTGCGGATGTGGCCGTGGCGGACACAGGTAAGTCACGTGATCGAAGGACAGTAGTTGGCAGGGCAGTCACGTGATCGAACGGGACAATCGTAGCCACTGTCGCCGCGGCATTTTGTCCACTTATTCGTCCGCGGATGGCTCGGAACCCCTCAGAACATGATGCACATCGTACACTGTATGGAGAACGGCCTTTGTATTTAATTGTTGCCGCCCACAACTTCCTTCAAAGGTAACCTCACCGCAGCCCGCCTGCGAGGCCGCGTGCCCTCATCCTCACGTTTATTGCACTGGGCAGTGCGACCTTAGGCCAAGGCTCTTAGTGTAAAGTTTTCTCATCACGCTGTTCGTCCCGTCCTGCCTGGGGTCATAGTGAGGAGGGCATTGCTACCGCCACTGGTACGCGTGTGTGTCCATATCTAGAGATTGGTCTAATTCCTATTCGGTCTCACAGTTTGGGGAGATGTGGTGATATATCGCCTGTGCACGCGGTCCACGGGTCGATCAGCAGCTGACCTGATGCTTTTCGTTCTCAAGTTTTGTTGTCCACTTTAGCCGTTGCATACGGGCGTTGACTTCTTACTTCTGCTCGAGTATGCTATTTCTCTGCAGCGTTCGAATACCACCGTGTGTGCCACACCAGCTCCGCCTCTTTCAAGGAGAGAGGAAGAACTGGGGCAACATAACGATGATGTCGACGGCACGCAGATCGCGTCTTATCCAATGTATGCTCCTTGTATTGCTGTCCTCAACGCGTCTTAGGAAAGCTTTCGACGAGAGCGAGGCAGGGTAAAGACAAGGGATATGGAGGATGATTGGTCTACGCGGACCTAAATAACTATTCCTTCGGGACGGCGGTATGAAGTTCGATGGCGTGCACGTTCGCTATTGACTGAGATGATCATACCCTTGTCGTTATGCTCGACGTCGTTGGCATCTGGATTATACGAAGACAGGCACAAATCTACGAACGTACTGTAACGGTGGCCCGACCTTCAATCCGGCAGTGGCAAACTGTGCAGAGCTTTGCGCTCCGCTCTCTGTCGTCTCCCTGTCCATACCAAACTTACATGCACGTGTTCCACTTCGACGAGTTACTTCACGACAAGTACTACGCTGGCGGCCTCGAATGTGGGTGTGTTGTACACTGTATGCGCCGCCTCGAGATGGGAGTGGTGGGGGTGCATTGAATGCGTTTGCTGGGGGTGCCGGGGCGTCAGAGGGTGATGTAGAAGTGTGTGATTGGCTCTGTTATGAACTGAGCATAAGCACGGTGAATTCGGGAGGCAGTCGAGGGTGAATATCCGTTAAGAAATGGCGAGGGTGGTGTCATCGTCGCATTGGAGGTGAGTGTAGAGTTCAAGTTAAGTTATTGCGTTTCGCCGAGATTACGTAAGCAATCTCACCCAACCGGCCGAAGCTTCGCCGCACTACTTACCTTGACCATACTGTATGCGGCAGTGACCTGGTGATACTTGAGGCCCATTTCCAGCTCGGGAATAACCCAGACCAGTCTCAGCGGCAGAATGATATCATTGTTGACACGTCCCTTAGCACACGCAGCGAGTGAACAACGCCTCCACATACAGGTTCGTTCTTGGGTTCGTTCTTCGTTCTATTATTCCTCACTGTACCATGGATGGTCTACATACCCACCGATTACTGCTCCACTGCGTTCCTTTCTTAGGTGGCAAATCATTGGAGAGACACGCCCTAATTACCGGTTTTATCGCCCCAGGTTAGCCAAAGGCTAGTTAGCTGGTAACAACGTTGTGGGTCTTACTTCTTGGGGCGCGAGATATACTACCGGACCCGACTCGATGACCTTCCCCCTCCGCGCGCCTGCACCATTTCCATGATGCTGCCTCTCCACTCTTCATACCCTTCCTTGATTCCGTAGCCCTGAAACAAGTGTCTAATCCTACCACTTTCCCTGACCGTTTATCCAAACACTCTGACACGCACGACGGCGATGCACAGTACCGCTCCTTTCGCCTAAACCCCCAGCCCTCCCAGTGCTCATGGCCACATTCTTCGCCCTCATATATGCCTACATGTGCTCATCTCCAACCAACAATCTGTTCTATATTATCTTCTCGCCACTTCGGTGCCAGCATTCTCAAGGGTTTTCAAGTTATCGTATTATCAGCGACTCAGAACCACGCCACGCACTTACCAAAGCGGCGGTGAGGTATAGCTTGTCGTTCCGGTCACGTGATTCTTAATCCTATGATGCTGTTCGCGAACGAGCGGTACGACGGCTATGGCTTTGCAAGTTTCGTTCCTAGTATTCTGGGTGCGCTATCGCCCGTTCCCGGTTGATATACTTTTTACGGGGTATACCCTCGTCGGCACTTGTGTCGTGTCGCTCAGTATCGACTTCTATTGAGCTTGCAGCCATATCGGCATCGCGGATGTAAGACACCCTCCCACTTGTTTGCCTCCTCGCGAGCTCAAGTTCATTCCAGAATTATCCTGCATACGCGCTCTGCGCGCCACTCTACATCGCAGGGCCGATACTCACCTTTAACGATTCAATGTGACAGGTGCGCACGGTCATCTCTTTTTATTGCTTCTGCTACAGGCGTTGCGATATAGCTCTCAAGCCCAAAAGATATCGCGCCGCGGGCGGCGGCTCGATACGCAGTCCTGTTTCTCATCGCATTGCTCACTATGGAAACGCCCATTTACGTCATACGCGTCATCGCAGTTGAGGACGCGCATGCGTACACTGCCAAATGTATCAGAACCCTGTTTGAGGGTCCGGGCGCCCAGGGCCCGTTGCGGCCCCAGTTCAGCCTTATTCCAGGGGTTTTTTTTTTTTTTGCCACCGCTTAAGGGTCATTCCTGTCGACCAGCACGCGAATGAGCCTAAACTGGGGCCACATGGACCCTGGGCGACTGGACCCTCAAACAGGGTCCGGTACGTTTGGTAGTGTACGGCTCCCGCCCAGCTTTCCATGATCAACTTTTGGAATTATTATCTTCGAGGTGTGTATGTCACGCTCCTCATAATCCACGTGACCTCCAATAGGCGCTAATGACATGGCTTTTCTTCCGCCCTGTGGGAACTTGTAGAAAGCTGGACCCTCCCGAAAACATGATGGACTGCGTGGCAAGTAACTACTCGGGCGCCTGGTTTTTGGCGCACATGGCACCGCTCGTACAACCTCTGGGTCGTGCGCTCCCGCCGTCGTTGGTACTATGCGATTCAATCGCATAGTACGTATGATCTGACCTTGGCACCACGAGTCGGAATGGTGTCGTATTCTGTACCACCTCGTCTCTTGGAACACGGCACGATCTTGTTGCGTTGGTGACATCGCAACGAGTAGACACTCCGATTACAGAACCATAATGACATTATTATAGCGTTCGAGTTCAAGACCGTACTGTACTGTACACCTATGCCCATATCGAATCACTCGTTCGTTGAAACCCTATACTCCACCGAGTACCGACGCAATACTCCGACAACAACTGCGCGATCTTCCGGTGTCCCCGCTTTAGTGCGTCTTGATAAGGTGTCCTGCCATACACATTCCGTATTTGTATATTTGCTCCTTGTTCGAGTAGCAACTGTACCACCTCGAAATAGCCATAGGTCGATGCGAAGTGCAGCGCAGTAGCATTCTCCCTCTGCGTGGCGTTTATATCAGCGCCGTTGTTGAGCAACAACCGCGCGATGTCTGCATGCCCATATCGCGTTGCTCTATGCAACGGGGTCCAGCCGGCGGCGTCTCGAGGGTTCATGTCCGCACCATATTTGATCAATGTCCTCGCAATTTCGAGTTTCCCGTCTGTCGATGCCACCTCTAACGGAGTCAGGAGATCATGATGCTCGTTCCGTTCGTTGACATCTGCGCCGTGATCAAGTAGTCTTTGGACCACGTCAACGCGATCGTTGGACAATGCGCCATGCAACGATTTGCTATCCTCATCGTTAGATGAGTCGCCGCTGAGTAGTTGTGGTTCCACGACCTCGGGGAGGGACTCTGCTTCTGGTGGGGTCGAGCTCGCGGCGTTCAGGGCACATATATTCCCCGAATGTGTCGCTAGGAAACTTGTAACGTCGCGCTTCGTATTTTCCTGGGCAAGGCCTAAAGGTGTTTTTTTGCTGCTATTCTGCATGTCAACATCCGCGCCAGAATCAACGAGCAGCTCCACGAGACTGAGATGTCCATTCCATGCCGCCGAGTGTGATGGGGTCCAGCCCTCGTTGTCCTGTGAATTGACGTTTGAGCCGCACTTGACCAATAGGCGCGCAACTTCGAGTTCCCCATTTCCCGATGCCAGGTCCAATGGAGTCTTCTGGTCTTCGCTCCGCACGTCGATTTCTGCGCCGCGTTCGATGAGCCATTCCGCGACTTCGAGATGTCCATTAGCTGATGCGAGATGGAGTGGGGCCCAGAGATCTGCTTTCTGGGCATTCACATCCGCCCCATGGTCAAGTAAGAGTTGCACGACACCGGCATGGCCATATCGGGAAGCTGAATGTAGCGATGTCCAGCCTCCATTGTTGGCGGAATTGACGTCGGCTTGATGCTCGATCAGGAGGCGTGCTACCTCTACGTGTCCGCTCCATGACGCCAGCATTAGCGGAGTCTCGTGATTCCAATTTCGGACCTCGATACCAACACCAAGGCCGAGCAAAAACTGCGCGGTGTCAGAGTGGCCATTTCGTGCGGCTGCGTGTAGAGGCGTTTCTTCGTCCATATTCGTCTTGTCAAGTGCTGCACCATGTCGGACTAGCGATTGAACAATCTCGAGGTGTCCTGCAAGTGATGCCAGGAGCAATGGAGTCCAATGGTCCTTGTTCTGCGCGTTTGCATCGGCGCCGTGGACAAGAAACTCCTGTACGATATCGAGATGTCCATATCGGGACGCCATGTGCAACGGCGCCCATCCATCATTATCTCTGATTGTTGCATCTGCCCCGTGCTTCAGTAGTAGCCGACAAACATCCAGTTCTCCATCCCGCGCCGTCTGATGCAACGGGGACTCGCGCCGGCCACCTGTCTGGATGTTGACATCCGCTTGATGTTCGAGTAATAATTTTATTACGTCAAGACGACCGCCTCTTGCCGCTGCGTGCAATGGACTTTCGCCGGTGTCATCCAAGGCGTTTATGTTTGCGCCATTCTGAAGTAATGTCAGAGTAGTCTCAACCTCTCCCTTGACGGACGCAACATTCAGTGGCGTCCCGTGACTTCCGCCCCTAGCGTTGACATCCGTCGGGTGGGTAATCATGAGGCGCTCCATAAGGCTCGGGAAGCCGCAAAGGACCGCATAGTAAAATGGCTTTGCATCTGGTTGCGTCGGTCGCACTGTTGCCGTGGGTCCTTTCCAAGGAGCGTCAACATCGTATATCCAGACCCAAGTCGCAAAGTAGGGTCTGTCCGCGTCAAACAGACGCTCCATGAGATCTTGAATGCTCGACGACACGCCTTCGAATTTGCCATGGTCAACCCAGTACCGAGACGCATAGATCGTGAATGGACGTTGTTCTACTGCACTTTTGTCCACTTGGTCACCAAGATTCAGCAGGACGCTGAGGCAAACGCGGGCAAGAACGGAGTGGGCGGAATGAAGGAGGATGTGATATAGAGAGAGATGCTCCGCCGCGTTGGCAAGGCGGGAGGACACAAGGAATTCTTTCACGGAAAAGTGTGAAAACTGTACGACCGACGAACCATCGACATTGACGATCATGATCAAACTGGAACACGCAGACAACACGGCTTGCTGTGCATCCTCGGGGCGCCAGTCGGAATGATATTCCGAGTCCTCTCCGGCATCAAGTTGAACGGCAAGTACTTCTCCGAGCTCTTCAACGCGAAGCGGGCGAATGGAGACCGCGAGGCACTGTAAAAGGCGGTTGGCATATTCTCGTTTTGCCTTCTCTATTCCCAACAGGATGCGCTCGTACGTTGTGTCCAGGGTCTCAGGTAATTCCCTAAGAGTACGCCGTAATGCTGGGGGGAAACAGCCACGCAACGCTTCTATTTGACAGAAAACCCATCGGAACCTGTGATGAAATGAAAAAATAGTTTGCGATACAGCGATAATGATTACTTACATCCCGTCAGCCCTCTGAGTGAGTGCACCGATGACTAATTGCCTGTCTTCCGCTCTCCACTTTCGCATCCTTCTATCTGACTGGACAGTAGAACTGATGTAGTCTATAATATCCTGGTTTTGACCCGCCTCGTCGTGAAGAGAAACAGGATGAGATACCAACGGTCCAAGAACTTCCTGGATATCGGCCTCAGGACGACTCGTGACGCAGATGCGAAGATTCGGAAGATGTAAATCCACAAGGTCCCCTAAAAGGTCGAGCACGAGTTCGCGTGGAGATGGTGCCCCAGACGAGTCGGGGCACTCGTCGAGAGCATCCAGGATGATATAAATTGGAGGCTGTCCTGGGAGTTCGAGCATGTCTTTCAGGCATTGCGTGAGCGCGTCATCATCGGGCAAGCGTAATCCGGCATCATGCTCGGAATATAGGTGAGAAAGGATGTCGTAGCAAAGATCTGACTGGGCGCAAAGTTGGACGATGAGGGAGGACAGCAAGCCACGGACATCCTGTTTTGCGGTATCTCTAAAGTCGAAGTAATAATAAGCCACCAAGCCTAGTCCCTCATTGCGTAGCGTAGTGGCCTGTTCAATGATGCTGGAACTTGTCGACGGGCATCAAGATGAATAAAATTCCATGAAAATGTGTATTTGGCGGCACCTACCATAGGATGCTCTTCCCCGATCCCGCTACAGTCACGAATTTCCATCAGTGGCCGGAAAAATATTATGGGAGGCATGGCAATTACACACGTTTGCCATGTATCCACAGAAGGCCGCCCACCAGATTCCACTTATCGAAGATGGGGCCGCGGGTAAACCACACTGCGGATTCACCAGAGTGGATCCTGCGTGCAATGATGTGGTTTTTAGACGGGTCCGGAGGCGATATCCAGTTTCTGGCATCCTTTTGTAACTGATTGCCTGAGGGAGCTGTTCACCCCACAGTTCCAAGAGCAGACGAGACGGCGCACGCTTCATTTTGTTAATCTCATTCGCAACCTCCTGCATGGTAACTAGCATTTCCCATGAGGCCAGAGAACATCGACTCGCGCATGATGATAGAACGTACCAAGAGTCTGGCGTATTGCACTCGTTGACGCCTCGCCACCTTTTATAGAAAATAGGTCGGATCAGATGTTTGAAAGCGCAAGGCAGCTTGACTCACCGTCCATGACCACCTTCATATTATTCAAAAGGCCATGAACGACGGCCAAGGTCTGCGCCACGGTCATGCGGGCCTCTTCCTGCGTGAGTCTGTCCAATCTCTTCAGTATGCTCTCGATCTCGCTATCCCCCAACAGCTTCTTTGCGAATTGCTCTGAAACACGTTCAGAGCCAGTCGCCCATAGTTATAGCCAGAGCCCACTTACTGAGTCGTCCCCGGTTGACTTGCTTCTTTGCGAGTGCGAGTATGGAAATCAACTCGACCATTATCTTCGCGACTATGTCCGTCATCAAAGGGTCCAAAGGGATCTCGGTATAAACATGGAGACGTTTTAGGAAGTTTCCAATGCACTCGAAGAGTTCAAGGAGGGCATCATAGCTCGCGCTTACTCCATCGGCCGCCTTCGAATATGAGATGGTCTCGGTCAGTGAACGGGAATTTAAACTTGGAGATACGCACGGCGAAGAGAACGTCGATGCCGACGAAGACTAGTTTTGCAGGTTGAAACGGTATCTTGTTGAGAAAGAGTAAAAAAGAAAAATAGATAGCGAAATGACTGTTCGCGGCGCACCAGACCAGCTGCCTCACCAAGAACTCCAGAGAAGGCATGAACGAATTGTACTACCGGGCTAAGGCAATCAATGAACTTCCGATTTTGGTCCCGATATTCTTTGAACGCTTTCATGTTCTCTTGAAGAAGGAGGAGGACTGCACCGGGAGAATCACAGGCGTTGACCTTGTCGGCGATCGGGTTGTCCTTTAGATTTATCCCAGTCTGGTCAGCGTATTTGTCTACAGCATCGAGAATCAATTGAAAGTTAGACATTTGAGAGGGTTGGCGTATTCGAGTTCGAATGGAACGCCTGGAAGTTGCAAGTAGTCACGGTGTATGCGACCGGTCTAGCAGCACTATCTAGCAGCACTATATGTAGCCGGGTAATATACAGCCCCGTCGGGCCGGGTCATTCCTCCGCCACCTGCCCGCCCTACTTGTCAACCGGTCTGTAAAACCGGTATTACTTTCGTTTTAACCCGCCCACCGCACCCCTTTAAAAGAAAATGGATCGATGATGAGGGCGATGAGGTCCTCTGTGTACACCGACGCTCATCCAGTCGCTCCGGGAGGGTCCCACCCACCCGTCGCGACCTCGCCTCGGCCACAAGTACCTTGACAAGTACTCTCATTTTCGATCGAGAAGCGCTTCGCGCTTTCACCCAATCTCTCTCTTTATCTTTTCTCTCTTCCTCTCGTACCGCATGGACTATCACACTACTTAATACCTATCCGTAACCGCCTCCCCGTTGTTCTGAGAAATATAACCGATCAAAGATCGTCGTCTCGCCGGCAGCCCCATCCACCCCGTGCTGCGCCTCTCCATCCTTCTCACATCCTCTATCCAGCGCGGCACGGAATCCCATTCGTAAGAGCTAAGAAAGCGACTCGCAAAGATGCACCGAACCGGCCGAAGCTTCGCTGTACTCTTGCGTCAAAATCATTGATCGTGCTGTATGTGGCAGTGACTTCAAGCTCTGAAATATCCCTGATGAGTGACGCGTCACAACTGCCACAAAATCATTGACCATACTGAATGCAGCGGTGACCTGGTGATACTGGAGGCCCCCTTCCAGCTCGGGAATAACCCAGACCAGTCTCGGCGGCACAGTGATATCATTGTTGACGTGCAGCGAGTGAACAACGCCTCCACATACGGGTTCTTCGTTCTTCGTTCTATTATTCCTCACTGTACCATGGATGGTATACATACCCACCGAGGACTGCTCCACTGCGTGCCTTTCTGCCTTCCGGCTTAGGCGGCAAATCGTTGCAGAGACACGCCCTAATTACGGTTTTATCGCCCAGGGTTAGCCAAAGGCTAGTTAGCTGGTAACAAAGTTGTGAGTCTTACTTCTTGGGGCACGAGATATACTATTATTCAATTGTTGATCGGACCCGATGATCTTCCCCCTCCGCGCGCCTGCACCATTTCCATGGTGCGGCCTCTCCACTCTTCATACCCTTCCTTGATTCCGTAGCCCCCGAAACAATTGTCTAATCCTACCACTTTCCCTGACCACTTATCCACATGTCCAAACACGCACGACCAATGCACAGTACAGCTCCTTTCGCATAAACCTCCCAGCCCTCGCAGTGCTCATGGCCACATTCTTCGCCCTCATATATGCCTACATGTGCTCATCTCCAACCATTCTGTTTTATCTTATCTTCTCACCACTTCGGCGCCAGGATTCTCAAAGTCCTTCAAGCTATCCTATCAGCGACTCAGAACCACGCACTTACCAATGCGGCGGGAGATATCCGTTCCAATCACGTGATTCTTTGGTTGTGGGCTGTTCGCGAACGAGCGGTACGAAGGCTATGGCTTTGCAAGTTTCGTTCTTGGTATTTCGGGTGCACTATAGCCCGTTCCCCACTCCCGATTGTTATACTTTTACGGGGGATACCCTCGTCGGCACTTGCGCATCGTGTCGCTCAATATCGACTTCCATTGAGCTTGCAGCCATATCAGCATCGCGGATGTACGACACCATCCCACTTGTTTGCCTTCTCGCGAGTTCACGGGGCTGGCGCAGAGTGATCAAAGCCTGGGGACGCGTTAAGGACAAGAAGCGTTCAGCCGCGCCACGTACTTACACCTTCTAAAATTATCCTGCATACGCGCTCTGCGCGCCACTCTACATCGCAGGGTCGATACTCACCTTTAACGATTTAATGTGACAGGTGCGCATGGCCATCTCTTTTTTTTGCTTCTGCTACAGGCGTTGCGATATAGTTCTCAAGCCCAAAAGACATCGCGCCGTGGGCGGCGGCTCGATACGCAGTCCTGTTTCTCATCGCATTGCTCACTATGGAAACACCCATATACGTCATCGCAGTTGAGGGCGCGCATGCACGGTGTGGTACGTATGTCACTCTCCTCCTAACCCACGTGACCGCGTGACCCCCAATAGGCGCTAATGACATGGCTTTTCTTCCGCCCTGTGGGAACTTGTAGAAAGCTGGACCCTCCCGAAAACATGGGCTGCGTGGCAAGTAACTACTCGGCGCCTGGTTTTTGGCGCGCATGGGACCACTCGTACAACCTCTGGGTCGTGCGCTCCCGCCGTCGTTGGTACTATGCGATTCAATCGCATAGTACGTATGATCTGACCTTGGCACCACGAGTCGGAATGGTGTCGCATTATGTACCCCCTCGTCTCTTGGAACACGGCACGATCTTGTTGCGTTGGTGACATCGCAACGAGCAGACATTCCGATTACAGAACCGTAACGACATTATCATAGCGTTCGAGTTCAAGACCGTACTGTACTGTACACCTATGCCCATATCGAATCACTCGTTCGTTGAAACCCTATACTCCACCGAGTACCGACGCAATACTCCGACAACAACTGCGCGATCTTCCGGTGTCCCCGCTTTAGTGCGTCTTGATGTGGTGTCCTGTCATACACATTCCGTATTTGTATATTTGCTCCTTGTTCGAGTAGCAACTGTACCACCTCGAAATAGCCATAGGTCGATGCGAAGTGCAGCGCAGTAGCATTCTCCCTCTGCACGGCGTTTATATCAGCGCCGTTGTTGAGCAACAACCGCGCGATGTCTGCGTGCCCATATTGCGTTGCTCTATGCAACGGGGTCCAGCCGGCGGCGTCTCGAGGTTCATGTCCGCACCATATTTGATCAATGTCCTCGCAATTTCGAGTTTCCCGTCCGTCGACGCTACTTCCAACGGAGTCAGGAGATGCTCGTTTCGTTCGTTGACATCTGCGCCGCGAATCGTGGTGCAGATGTCAACGAACGAAACGGCCCGCGATCGAGTAGTTAAGTGCTACATCCCGGTGGCACGCTCCGACGAGTATCCTTATCTTTTTATTGCATGACCTTAGCCCAAGGCCCCTGAAATGGGGTTGTTTTGTCACACGATTCGTCTTGTCAAGGTGTCGAGGTCGCCCTGGATCATCTCTGGATCCTTGAAACGCTTGTAGGCAAGGTTTTGTGCTGCATCGCTCTCCGTTGCGAGTTTCCTTGTGAGCGCTCCAACGTGCGAAGACAGTATTGTGTGCTTCGTGGTGGAAGAGGTCAGGGAAATCGCAGTTTGTAGCCTGTAGGGCAGTACCAATTTACCAAATGATGATTCTCGTCCAGCCTGGTCTGACTGCAAAATTTCTGACCATGGCCACCAGCGATTTCGGCTTGACCCGAATTGACTGCATCGTTTTGTTCCATCACGTGACGTGTTAGCAAGGCCAGTTTGTTCAAGTTTGTTCAAGTTTTATTGATGAAGTCACTGACTCGAACCCGCAGAGTGATCTTCGCGCCAGCCGTGATTGACAAGTCTGAAGGCTTCAAGGATGCCCTGCCATCCTATCAACGCTTCCTCCAGAGCTCCTCCACAGTTCTCGCTGAATCCAAGGACGACCCCCGGCTGGGACCCAATCCTGATGCGACATTAGGTCCACGGCCTCCTTCCCATCCAACAACCGATCCGAAGCACCATACTACGAGGGTTTTACCAAAGGAAACGACCCCTTCGCGATGGCCCTCAATATTCGGTCTCTCCAACACCACAAAGCAGCAACTTGAAGTTCGCGGCACAACTCAATCCCTCCTCCGAGACCTCCTCTCCCAGACACGGCCCTCCGAGCACGAGTGGCTCTCCGTGCTCACCAGCTGCTCCGAGGCGTGCGATGCGCAGGGCCTCAACTTTTCGTTTCTGCTGCAGGAGCCCTTTGTCGAGGGCCACTCCCCCGTTTACTGGGCCATCCTCAAGCGTCCAGTCACCCCCGCCACCGACCCAGATACGCTCGTGATGGCCATCCTGGACGCCTCCCTTCCGCTCGATGCCCAGAGCGTCGCAGACACACGCCTAGCGTGCATGACCGTCTCCGACAACGCCCTGTTCGTGCGCTTAGGGCAGCGCTACGAGGGTTTGTCGCCGCATGTAGGGACGGACAAGGTGCTACTCGGCGGTGCCGATGCCGTCGACTCCGTGGTAGTAGACGAGCCACGCGGTGGTGATGCGTTCACGGTGCGCTTCTCCCTCACACAGTTCCCGCTACGCATGCGCGTGTCCAAGTTAGCCCGGGTCGAATTTATCGCACGCGGTGCGTTGCGCTGCTTTCTCTCCCCGCTGTCTGTATTGAATGTGTCCCGTGTCCAGGGAGATTGTGGCAACTCGTGTTTGCCGTTGCTGGCGCACCTGGCGCACCGCATCCACACCCAGGCCGTGTTGGCGACTGGCTCGTCTCACTGAGTCTCAGCGAGCCGAGCTCCCCGGCGTGGGTCGATGCACGCCTCTCGACCTTGGACCAGTTTCCCAACCATGATAAACAGCACCCGACCGCATCGCTCGCGATCAAAACAAAGATGCGCCAAATTTCTCCAAGTGGACGCGTGCGCGAAATCGTCGTATCGCTCGAGAAGTCTGCATTTGGTAAAACCCTGCAGAATCAGCGAGTTTTCCACCTCACCTTTTTTGTCTCTGCTCGGGGTTTAACATTTTCGTTTTAGTACCACTTCGCTCGTTGACGGGACGTTGAACGCCCAGCTGGAGGTCAAGCTACAGAAGACTTCGTATACAGATGGGAACTGCATCATCTGTTAAACCACTGCTGATAAGCATATCACTTCGGTCGCGCGTCGATTGAGTCAGCACCCCATTATTATTGGTATGCTTTAAAAATCATTGCAGTCTCCGGAGTTATGATACCATGGACTCCTCCAGACCCGTTGAGACGAGAGTATGACCGCCAGACCTTTATCTTTGAGGTGATCTCGAGAGTTGGTCCATTGGGGTCAAAGGAGGCCTCTTAAGCCACTTGCATAAGATGTAACTAAGATACGATAGTACACCATGCGAGGAGATCAAATTACACATCGCGCTCAGGTTCAACAAAGACGGAAATACTACCGTAGTTGGCCGCGTCTTTACTGGCTACCACAGATATTCTTTTAGTCGGAAACATGCGCGGGCACCACCAATATCCTTGCGCGAGACATGCTGATTGGCTTGGTAAATTTGTGCCGCGCTAGTACTCGTCCGGAACCGTCCTGACTACTGCTCCGGTGTCCGCCTCGCCTCCATACTTCTCGGAGCACCCCAAGTCTTCGCTGCAGCAGCTCAAGGGAACCCGCAGCGTCAAGAGAGCTTGCACCCACACCACGTCGTGTCTACCTCCAGATGCATCGAATTTCTAATTCCCGATCTCGGTGCCGACAGGACATGGCGCGTCGTGCGGAGCGAAGTGGTGCACCCCGCAGGCAACGGGCCGCGGCACGCAGTCTTCCACGGTTCGTCTCGTTTTGATCAACCCCCTCGCACGCAACGTCCTGACGTACATGCTGAACGAACTCACGAGCACACTCACCGCACACCTCCTCCCGCCGCTCCCAGCTGCGCCAACCCCCCCGGTACCCGTCCGAAGAACCGCTCGGCGACCACCTTGCCGCCGAGCTGCTGCTCGCGCCAGCAGTCACTGGGAGCGACTCGTCGTTCTTATACGTGTCGAACTGGAACGACCCGAGCCTGGCGGGGGGACACGCCGGTAGTTCTTCAAGCTCTCGCTCAAGAAGCCTGAGGGGCCAGAGCTCATAGCGGAGGTGCATACCGGCCTTAAACACCTACGTGGCGCTGCGATCGTAGGGGGAGGACATCGTTGGGTTGTGTTTGGCGGCAAGCAGTGCGGGGGTGTCGAGGTATATATGAACGTGTTGACGGAGGGCGCTCATTTTGAGAGATCGCGAGTCTGCCAGAAGTCGAGTAACCTACCGCCTTCTTATGGTGGGAGGGGCACGTAAAACTGGACATTAGTGAGAGAGACGACAGTTTGAACGTATTTAATATTTAGGTAACCTGAGTTACAATCGACCCCGTCTTATGAGGCTCGTAGTACGAGCCTCGATGGTATGGGCATTCCCTACAAATTCAGGTGAGCCATCCCATATCACTACACTCGTAATTGGCATAGGAATGATGCAAACACGGGCACAGACCTACCAACGTAACCGGTCACCGGAACCCAAGCCTCGATCCGACCACGACGAACCCGCGCGGGGCCTTGCGCTCGACTCTCTGCTGTCCCGCCGTCCGCACCGCGCTCGCGGGCACGTTTTCCACCTCGACGAGTTCCTTCACGGCAAGTATCATGCCAGCGGCCTCCGGCGTGTGCAAGTGGTACACCGTCTGCATGCGCCGCCTCAAGCCGAGAGCGGCGAGGGTGCCTTGAGCACGTTGTCCGAGGGAGATGGCGGAGCGTCGGAGGGTGACGCGGAAGTGGGTGCTGGGCTCTGGGGACGTGAGCGGGGTCGGGGGTGGTGGTGATGCTGCGAGAGCGGCGACGGTGCGGGAGGCCGTGGTGCCATTGTGGGCTGCACGCAAATGCAGTGCGTATGGAAGTTTTGGGCAGTTGAGGGTGAAAACCCGTCGAGAGGTGGTGAGGACGGCGGACATCGTCGACGTGGAGGAGTGAAGGCGTCAAGCAAAACGGAACCCCAGGATTATGTAATCAGAGACAATGAGCTCGTGCCCGACTCTTGCCCGACTCGGCCGGAGCACACACAACATATTTCAAGAAAAAAAAAGGAAAGACTCTGAACAATCCAAGCTCTAACCTTACGATTCCCTTTGCATCCTCGACCTGCTCAGTGCTAGTACTGTCATGCAGATCGCAGCAATTCCCCAAGGGGGTATGGTCCCTGAGACCGTCCGAGAGCACGTTTGTTCACATTATGAATGCCTCGCCTTTCAACTGGCCTTTGAATCTTCTCGACTCATACTCAAAGTGCGAGCCAACCCCTTTAACCCTGACTCAACCGAGGTTACTCCGTCCATAGTAGCGACTGCGTCGTGGACAGATTGAAGACGAGAGAGCTGATACCGGAAAGGGAGACTGTGGCGCGTAACATCGCAAAGGCGCAAAAAAAAAAGGAATTGAGTCGTCCTTCATCGGGAACCATCCGAGGGACTGTTGTTAGAGTAGGGCGTAATTGTTCAATATAATAATTTAATAATTACACCTCGCTCATATGGGCACTCAGTACTCAGTACTCAGTCGTCGAGAACGGAGGGGATATAGAACGTGAGGACCCCGCCAACATCAGCCGAGTCCCCAATATACACGAAAAGGATGAGACAGTGTCCCTGACATATGCCTAAGGGTTCAAAGTTAGTCACCGGGAGACTCGAGGAGACTCTGCTTACATGCAATAGTCGTTTTGGACACAGCATGGGCATTTAGGAACTTCAAGAGACTACGCGCGTGAACTAGCACGCTGAACAGGTGCGTCGGATCAGGGCGTTCGGGTTCGGGTTCTCGGTCCTCTCCCCCTCTCTCGTCTTCCGCGCCCGCGCGAGCCCGCGACGGGTTGTCTCCAGCTATAAAAGTGAGAAGACCTCGTCGGTGAAAGAGGCAATCCCGATAGACGAACAACTCACTCATCCGGGGATGTGAACAATTGTTCCAAGTGATGTCCGCCTTGACGACTTCGGTGCTGGCGGAGAGCCGGAGGCAGCCAGACGAGTTGGCGCGCACTGCTATCACGTCTGAGAGGTTCCGCATCCGCTCGATGACGCCGCGCATCTTCGTGAGCGGCGGGAGCATGATCTGGACCTACAATCGAAGAGCTTTGTTCGGTGTGCACTTTTCTCCCCCTCGAGTAAAAACGAAGGGGACGTACGTCGGGTTCCGGGCACCGCGGCTCCGTGAGCAGGACCACGTCCGCCGGCTTCATCACTTCTATGCGCACGTCGTGCGCCACCTTGACCCGGCGTCCCATCTGCGTCGTGCCGGATATCTCAAAGGACGGGTTTTTTCTCCTTCGCGAGCTTCATGACGACGTCGTTCGCGCTGGTATGTTCCGCTGGCGCGGTAGACAACGCATCGGTGGGCAGGCGGAGCGTGATCGTTATTGGAGTGGGAGAGGACGCAGTAGTCGGCGAATAGCGCATCTATGCGGATCTTTCTGTGGCTCTCGTTCAGAGAAAAAGAATGGCAAGGAGGAAACGATGACGTACGACCATACATGAATGCCTCCCTCCTCTTGGTTGCAGATGATACGCATGGATGTCTCGCTGAAGTTGATGATGCATTTCTTTTGGAGCTTCTCCACGATTTGGATTAGACCTGCACGGGTATTTATACAGGTTGTCAAACTGGGCTTGCTCACGATAAAAGGTGGGCACGTTCTGAATTGTGGGACGAAAGAGCTGTTGCCAATCGACGAAACCGGAAATCTGGCTTGTTCGCTTCGGCCGTCGTCACCACTCAGTCACCTCTCTGCAGTCCTCCAAAGCTCCAACGCTTGTCTCTTCTGTTCTTTGGGCGCCATAGGCACAACTACCCAAGCAGATGACCGAGGTCGTTCAAGAGCTTGCCCGGAAGTACCCAACGCACTTACAATAATAGAGCCTGGCAGGTGAACGAAGAGATCTCCGAGTCGTTCCAATTAAGAGCATTCATTCTTCTATGCTCGTCCTCCAGTTGACCCTTGCCGTGGATTCGCTTCCCCTCCTGTGGGTCGTTCCTTGCTCTGAATCTCCCCCCCCAGGCGGATTCTCCTCCACTTCCTCCAGAACGCCCTGCCACACCCTTCTGGGTACAGGCGCCGCCGCCTTCACCATCTCCATCGCGAAATACGTGGGCCCATGTCGGCGGCAGTTATGGTGCCACCGCCACGTCTCCGCTTTCCCAGACCGACAAGGCCTCCGCCACCTGGACGATGTTGGAATCGCCTCAGGAGCTAGTGCGGTGCCTACGCGAGCTCACGGACCAGTACACCACCGTCCTCTTCATGGATTGCTCGCCTGAGGTCCCTCACTGCGGCTTTGAGCGGGAGATTAGCTACCTGCTGAGGGAAAAGGACGCTGAGTTTCGCACCTTGACATCCTCATCGACGAGTCAGTCTGACAGGGTAGTTCTTCCTCTTCTGTGGTTGAGTAACTAAACTTGTCGTGTCGGCAGATCTTAATAATCTGAACAACTTGCGTACATGCTACCCACGGCTCATAGTCAAAGGGGGACTTGTCGGAGGCTTAGACACCGTCCAAGAGATGACGGATAACAGCGAGGTTCGTAAGTTAATCGTCTCTACGTAGTCTCGTCTACTCCAACCCCCGCCAAGATGGTATTCCAACTCACGGAGTGTACATTATATGTAGGTCGTGTCAAACTGACAAATCGGGTGACAATAGTACTACCACGATACGTTGTCTACGCACACCCGGCTCCAAGTCCTCGATAAGACGTGGTCCTTCACTATGACGAGTGACTGCGTTACACGGATCTAGTACGTACCAATGTGGGCACGACACCACTCAGTGGCGAAATGGAAGACAGCCGGACGAGGCGAATCCGTACGAGTGTCCCGCTTGCTTATGCTGAAACCAGTGTCATCGGAGCCGATCGTAAGAGCTCGACGAGACCCGACGAAGCGAGCCCGTGCTCTGCGCCGCACTTTCATCACGTATACGTTCTTCCAGGCGTTTGTCCCCCAAAAACACAAAATAGTTTATTAATAATGAAAAAGCGCCAACCCGTCTGTCTGCCTCCCATCTATCGTTAATATTCAGCAGAGGCGAAAGTTAAGTTACCCTCTGTATCCCGAGTCGTCACAGCCTTTCGGAACAACTGGGACTGAGAGCGCTGCCGAGCATGCTGACCTTTCCGGGCCTCCGAATCCGAGGGGATCACTTCTGTGTTCTTTTGTTCTTTTTGGATCCATTGTCACTTCGCGTTCCTCTCCGCCGCATTATATTTACGTGTTATTTCTAAGACCAAGAGAAATTGTAGTAGTGGTCAATGTAGAGATCCCGTTCTCACTGGTGGATGTGCTGGAAAATAGCTGGATACTCCAGTATGTCTGAACAGTCTCAGCATCGCGAACCCGCCTTTGACCGTGACTGCGATTGACGTGAAGCGCTCTACCAGGAGTATCATCCGGACATTTCCGGGCGTAATAACGGAACTAACTTACGGCCGCAGCCGCGCAGACTCGGACACTGCGACCGTGACTACTTGCAACTATCGAGCCACACCGAACTCGAAATCTCGAATACACCAACACTCTCACTCTAATTAACAATGTCTAACTTTAAATCGATCATCGATGCACTGGATAAATACGCTGAACAGACCGGGATAAATCTAGAGGACAATCCGATCGCCGACCAGGTCAAGGGCTGTGACTCTCCAGATGCAGTCCTCTTCCTACTTCAAGAGAACTTGAAAGCGTTCAAAGACCATCGGTACCAAAATCGGAAGTTCATCGATTACCTTAGTCCGGTAGTACAATTCGTTCACGCCTTCTCTGGAATTCTTGGTGAGGCAGTTGGACTCGTGAGCCGTGAAATCATTTCGTTCTCTACTTCTCCTTTTACCTTGTCTCCACAAGGCACCGTTCCTACCTGCCAAACTAATCTTCGTCGGAATCGATGTTCTCTTCACCGTGCGTGTCTTTCTTATTTACTGACTGAATCTATCTCATAATCCTAGGCGGCTGATGGAGTCAGCGCAAGCTATGATGCCCTCCTTGAACTCTTCGAATGCCTAGGAAACTTTCTCAAACGTCTCCATATTTATTCTGGAGTCCCTTTGGACCCTTTAATGACGGATATAATCGCGAAGATAATGGTTGAGTTGATTTCCATACTTGCCCTAGCGAAGAAACAGATCAGCCGAGGACGACTCAGTAAGCGGGTTCTTGCGATAGCTATGGCGACTACATCTGAATGCGTTGCAGAACAATTTGCAAAGAAATTGTTGGGGGATAGTGAGATTGAGAACATACTGAAGAGATTGGACAGACTCACGCAGGAGGAGGCCCGCATGACCGTGGCACAGACCCTGGCTGTCGTTCACGGTCTTTTGAATAATGTGAAGACGGTCATGGACGGTGAGTTAGCTGCTTAACGAATGATAAACATCTAATGAGACTATTTTCCGTGTAGGTGGTGACGCATCAACGGGTGCAATCCGACGAACTCTTGGTATGTTTCAGCCTTTGCGTGAATTGCCGTTCTCCGCCCTTATGGAGAATCTTAGTTGCCATGCAAGAGGTTGCGAGTGAGATTAACAAAATGAAGCGTGCGTTGTTCCGTCCGCTCATGGCACCGTGGAAGATATATCTTTCCCACAGGCGACCAATTACAAAAGGATGCCAGAAGCTGGATATCACCTCCGGACCCGTCTAAAAATCATATCATTGCGCGCAGAATCCACTATGGCGAATCGGCGGCATGGTTTACCCGAGGCCCCACATTCAAGAATTGGGATTTGATGGGCGGCCTTCTGTGGATACATGGCAAACGTGCGTAATTTCCATGCTTTCTGTACTATTTCTTTCAGCCGCTGATGGGAATTCGTGAGTAGCGGGGTCGGGGAAGAGCATCCTATGGTAGGTGTCACATACATATCTTCGTCCAACTCTATTCGTATTGACACTTGTCGATCAGTTCCAGCATCATTGAACAGGCCAAGGGGCTGCGGGATGCGGGACTAGGCCTGGTGGCTTATTACTACTTCGACTTTAGAGATACCGCAAAGCAGGACGTCCGTGGCTTGCTGTCCTCCCTCGTCGCGCAGCTTTGCGCCAAGTCAGATCTTTGCCACGACATCCTTTCCCACCTATATTCGAAGCATGATGCTGGATCGCAGTTGCCCGATGATGATAGTCTCACGCACTGCCTAAAAGACATGCTCAAACTCCCTGGACAGCCACCAATCTATATCATCGTCGATGCTCTTGATGAGTGTCCCAACTCTTCTGGAGCACCGTCTCCACGCGAAATCGTGCTTGACCTCTTAGAGGAGCTCGTTACGTTACAACTTCCGAATCTTCGTATCTGTGTCACGAGTCGTCCTGAGGTCGATATTCAAGAAGCTCTTGGGCCGCTGGTGTCCCAAACTTTATCTCTTCACGACGAAGCCGGTCAAAAGCAGGATATCGTTGATTACATCAGTTTTGCTGTCCAGTCAGACAAAAAAATGCGGAAATGGAGAGCGGAGGATAGAGAATTGGTTATTGACGCTCTCTCGCGGAGGGCCGACGGCATGTAAGTGATCGTTATTACTGTATCGCAATTAGGTTTTCATTTCATCATAGGTTCCGATGGGTTTTTTGTAGGGATGGGAAAGTTCAGGTCCGAACTTCGGTCCGAACCCGAACCTACCCGAACCGAACCCTGGTTCAGGGTTCAGGTTCGGCCATTCACCTGAACCGGACCGACGGTTCGGTTCGGGGTTCGGCAAAATCCCAAAATTTGAGAACCACATTCGAACGGAGTTCGAACCGAACCTTTGGTATTACTCAAATTTTTTTGGCACCATTGAACGCGAACACTGAACTTGGTATTTCTAGAACCAAAAAAGCTAAGGAACCAAGGTAGGTGCTATGCAGTTTTGTGAAAGTACATATATTTCGGTTTTGCAAGTTTTGTACTGTAAGTCGCTGAGTTAGCGGCGTGGGACTTTGTGCTGTGTCAGCCTGTGTGGTGGTAGCGGTGGCACGACTCGAGCGTAACCTTTTTGCAACCGCTGGCCGCGCAGCCTGAGGGCCCTCCCAGCTACCTCATTACCACTCCCCGACGATGACAGTAGCGGGGTTCTCCACCCGTTAATGCAGCCCCTGGCTACTAGAATCTCAACGATCAAGATGACGGACTTGGCGATGACGACAGCGACGGAAGCAGCAGCGGCCGGCACTCTACGTGCCCCAAACACGCCCTCTCCTCGCTCTTCCAACGTCAACCCTCTGAAGGTTAAGGGCTCGTTGGCAGACCCCGATCCCTCACTTTGCCGCTCTACATTCGGACAGGTTTGTCGTCCCTTGCTTTAACCTACGCGCCTCGTCCTCAATTGCCTTGATAGACCGACCTATTCGACATCGATGAGAAGATGCTGGGCCATGTGCGCTGCCCACAATCAGATCCCGACCACGACCACCCGACCACGACCACCGCGACGCAGCTCCAAGTCGTGTGCACCGCCAACCGCGACCACGCTGACGACAACGATCGCAACGACGCAGCCCCAAGCAAGCACGCTGACACGACGAGCGTGGGTCCACGACCGGCGACGACTGCGCCAACGACGACTGCAACTCGAAGACCGTAGCAACGTCCAGGGGCACGCTACCGACGCGCTGGAGCTACGTGAGTGTCAGTCCAACTCCGGCACAGGTACTCTGCTCACTTCAGCTCCTCCGAGCTACCTGCAACCCCTAAAATGAGGACTATGACGACAACGACGACAGCAGTGGCAGGCAGTCCACACGCAACACTGCTGGACTTCCTCTCCCCCTCCTCGCGTGCACCCGCGCAGCTCAGATCAAAGGCGATGCTTGCGCTTTCAGACCTGCTGAAGCACCACACCGCCGTTCTCGCCCTGTTCGAGGCCGCTGGCGGGTGGGCCGCGATCTGCGGTGCATTGTCAGGTAACCGTACGCTTCCCAGCCATTCGCTTTCTAACGCTTGACCTTTTTTCCCAACTCGCATATATTATATGAATATCACGCTTTGTGTGCGTTGAGACCTGGATATCGGCATGAGGCGAAATCCACCTTTCTCCCCAACACGCTCCTACTTAATGAGGATACGATGCGACGACGATACACGCGAGAAGTGGCAGCACAGACTCGGAGGCCGAGGTGGGCCCGCGTGTGCACCCCAACTCGCACGCGGCGCTGGTGGCAGATCCAGGCTCGGCGGGCACCACGTCCGAGCTGTCCGCAACCACGACGACGACTATGACGATAACGATGACGACGATGGCAGCGGCAGGCAGCCCCGAGTCACAGGAACAACCCACGGGTCCATGACCGTGATCTCGGCGACGACTGCGCCAATGACGACGGCGACTCGAAGACGGCGACAACGTTCAGGGGCGCCATCAAACACGCCTGAACTACGTGAGTGTCGTTCAATTACTGCGCCAGTTCTCAGAGCTCACTTAAGATCCTCTGAACTGCCCAACCTTATCATGACGGCGGCGGTGGCGGCGGCGGCGAAAGGCAATCAATTTGTCGACAAAGCCCGACTTACACGCACCGCCAAAACGACGAGCACGGGTCATAGGGCAACGGCGCATATTTACCATTTGTAAGATAGTACAGTACATGGGCTTTATGCCAATTGAATACTTTTCCCAACTCTACCACAAAAGCGTAAATCCACGCCTTTTGCGGTACACTTACCTAGGGATTCTGCGCGTCTGGTGTGATTACGTAAGCGATATCCTCACTTTTTGCCATTTGCGTTCGGTTCGGGGTTCAGACCCTCCCTGAACCGAACCGAACCAATCTGAACCTGAACCAAGGGTTCGGTTCGAGGGTTCAGCCAAATACCTGAACCGAACCAATGGTTCGGTTCGGGGTTCAGCCAAAAAGGGCTCTGAACCGAACTGAACCGAACTTTCCCATCCCTAGTTTTTTGTCAAATAGAAGCGTTACGTGGCTGTTTCCCCCCGGCATTACGGCGCGCTCTCGACGAATTACCTGAAAGCTTGGACGCAACATACGAGCGCATCTTGCTAGGCATAGACAAGGCTAAGCGAGAATATGCCTACCGCATTTTGCAGTGCCTCACAGTCTCCATTCACCCGCTTCGCGTTGAGGAACTTGTAGAGGTGCTTACCCTTCCACTTGACGCCGGAGGAGATTCAGCATATTGCGCCGACTGGCGCCCCGAGGACGCACAGCAGGCTGTGTTGTCCGCTTGTTCTAGCTTGGTCATTATCGTCAATGTTGATGGTTCACCCGTCGTCCAATTTTCGCACTTCTCCGTGAAAGAATTCCTCATGTCCTCTCGCCTTGCCGACGCCGCAGAGCATCTTTCTCGTTATCGCATTATCCCTTATTCCGCCCACGTAGTTCTTTCCCGTGCTTGCCTCAGCGTCCTGCTCAATCTTAGTGATCAAGTAGGCAAAAGTGCAGTAGAAAGACATCCATTCGCAATCTATGCGGCTCGGTACTGGGTTGACCATGCCAAATTTGAAGGCGTGTCGTCGGGGATCCAGGATCTAATGGAACGTCTATTTAACTCAGACAGGCCCTACTTTGCGACATGGATCTGGATATACGACGTCGACCGTCCTTGGCACGGATGCATGGTGACGGTGCACCCGACACAACCAGAGGCAAAGCCATTATACTATGCCGCACTGTGCGGCTTCCGCAGCCTCACGGAACACCTCTTAATTTCCCACCCAGCGGATGTTAACGCTTGGGGCGGGAACTACGGGACCCCATTGAATGCCGCTTTTGCTAAGGGAGGGATCGACATTGCTTTTGCATTACTTCAGAATGGCGCAAATATAAACGCCCTGGACGGTGCGGGTGAGGGTTCATTGCACAGAGCGGTACTTGGCGGTCAATGTACTACAGTTAAATTTTTACTCGAACATCGAGCAGATGTCAACATCCAGACAGGTGACAGGCGCGAGACCCCGTTGCAACTAGCGGCGCGGAATGGGGAACTGGATGTTTGTCGGCTGCTACTGGCTTACGGCGCAGATGTGGCAGGAAATGATACGGGTTGGACTCCATTCCACTTGGCGTCTAGGCATGGACACCTCGATGTCTTGCAGGAATTACTTGCCCATGGAGCCGATGTGAATTCGCCGCAAGATGAACTTCGGACTCCGTTGCACGTGGCATCAGGCGCAAGGCACCTTGAGATTGTTCAATCGCTAGTCCAACATGGTGCAGCACTTGACAAGAGAAATGCGAAAGAAGAAACGCCATTCCACGAAGGCTGGACCCCTCTTCACGCAGCCGCACATGGTGGGCATCTCGACGTCGTGCGGCTTCTACTCGACCTTGGGGCCGGTATCCACGTCCGGAATGGGAATCACGACACACCATTGATCCTGGCGTCAGCGGGCGGCCACATAGAGGTATCGCGCTTTCTGATCGAGCGTCAAGCCGATGTGAATTCCGTCAACAATGGGAGCTTGACGTCACTACATTCAGCATCACGATATGGTCATGCCGACGTCGTGCGGCTCTTAATTGACCACGGGGCGGTTGTGAATGCCCAGAAAGCAGATCTCTGGTCTCCACTCCATTATGCGTCAGCCAATGGACATCTCAAAGTTGTGGAATTGCTAATCGAGCGCGGCGCAGAAGTCGACGTGTGGAACGAAGACCAGAAGACACCGTTGGATCTAGCATCAGGGAACGGAGAACTCGAAGTCGCGCACCT
The DNA here is from genome assembly GCA_021525015.1 of Lactarius pseudohatsudake. NCBI lineage: Eukaryota > Fungi > Basidiomycota > Agaricomycetes > Russulales > Russulaceae > Lactarius > Lactarius pseudohatsudake. The sequence goes on along the minus strand of JAKELH010000003.1, from coordinate 1,058,387 downwards.
GTTGGTCAAGCGTGGCTCAAATGTCAATTCACAGGACAATGAGGGCTGGACTCCATCGCATTCAGCAGCACGAAATGGACATCTCGGTCTCGTGAAGCTGCTTCTTGACTCCGGAGCGGATGTTGGCATGCGGAATAGCGACGAAAAAACACCCCTAGATCTTGCTCAAAATCACAGGAGGCGCGACGTTACGAGCTTTCTAGCGAGGCATTTGGGGAATCTATGTTCCCTGAACACCACAAGCCCGACATCGTTGGAAGCCGAGTCGAAAAATAATTCTCCCGAGATTGTAGGACCCCAGCTGTACAGTGGCAATTCATCTGACGATGAGGAGAGCCATTCGTTGCATAGTGCGGTTGTGAGTGGGCGTCTTGATACGATTCAAAGACTACTTGATCGCGGTATAGAAGTGGACGAACGGGATGAGATTCTCCACTCCGTTGGCAGTGGCATCTATGAAAGGGAATTCCCAAGTCGCAAATACTCTCATCAAATACGGCGCGGATGTGAATTCTCGGGAAATCTATGGCTGGACCCCGTTGCACATGGCAGCGCGATTTGGGCATATCGATGTTGCGCAGCTGTTGTTTGACAACGGCGCTGATATAAACGCCACACAGAGGGAGGACGCCACTGCGTTGCACATCGCATCGGCCATTGGTCACTTCGAAATTGTACAATGGCTCCTTGTACAGGGAGCAAATGTACAAGTACGAAATGTGTATGGCAAGACACCTTATCAAGACGCAGTAACATACGGATATCGGAAGATTGCGCAGTTGTTCTTAGAATATTAGGGATGGGAAAGTTCGGTTCGGTTCGGTTTTTTGCCTCTTTTGGCCGAACCCCGAACCGGACCGTCGGTTCGGTTCAGGGGATTTGCTGAACCCCGAACCAGAACCGAGGTTCGGGGTTCACACGGTCCGGTTCGGGTTCGGGGGGGTCCCGAACCCCGAACCGAACCCTATATCGGGGCTTTTGCTTACGTAGTCACATAAAAAAACTCCTGCACCGCAAAACGCGTGTGTAACGCATTTCATGTATAAACGAAGAGATATATATTGATGCTATGTACAGTACAGGTGTAGTAAAAAAAGTACTGAATAATGTGCTTGCTCGGGGCCGCGTCATCGCGGTCGTTGTCGTCAGCGTGGTCGCGGTCATCTGCACACGACTTGGAGCTGCGCAGTCGCGGTGGTCGCGGTGGCCTTGGTTGTGGTTGTCGTGGTCGTGGTCGTAGCTCGGGTGCGTCGGTAGCGTGTCCCTCGTCGTTGTCGCAGTCTTCGAGTCACAGTGATTGTTGCCGTGGTCGTTGTCGCAGTCATCGCCGATGTCACAATTGTTGTCGTAAACGAGGCCAAGGTCGTGGTTGGCAGCGGATACGACTTGGAGGAACTGCATTGACCGCCGCCGCCGGAGCCGCTGCCGTCGTCGTCGTCACGGTAGGGTGTGGGCAGCTCAGGGGAGCTCAAGTGAGCAGAAGACGAGTACTATGGTTGGTCCACCCACACTCACCTAGCTCGGGTGCGGGCGGAGCGTGCCCCTCGTTGTCGTTGTCGTTGGCAGCGCACATGGCGTTGCTGTCGCTGTCGTCGTCGTGGTAGGGGTGCAGGCAGCTCGGGGGTGCGTAAATGAGCAGAGGACGGCGCTGTGGTTGGTTTGCACTCACATGGCTCGGGTGCGGAGGTAGCGTGCCCGCCGTTGTCGTTGTTGGCGGCGCACATGGCCCAGCGTCTTCCCCTTCCGACCAAGGAGGAAGCGCAGCGGTTCTGTGTGGGAGAAGGAAGGTGGATATGGCGCTGCGTTGTCGTTGTCGTGCGGCTCGCCTTGCCCCCCGACGGCGGCGGCGGCGTAATGCCGTCTTCTCTGGTTGAGATATCTGCTGAGGGTTATACCTGCAGATTGATGTCAGCAAGACATAATATAATATGTACTCACCTGCGAGATTGAGAGCCCAAGCGATAGCAGGACTCGTCGAGGAAACGGCAACAATGAGACTGACAATCGATAATGTGACTAAGCAAGGCAAACAGAACAAAACCGGCAAATGCGCTGGACTGTAGGGAGCCGTGACAACCGTGACTTAGCGTCCTTGGCCCAGCGTGCACCACGACAGCATCGAGCATCAAACCTCGCCAGCGCCACATGCGCTGCTACGACAACCCGACAACCTTCGCCGATGCACTAGCCACGAGCCAAACAAGCTACCAAGCGCCGGCGCCGTACCAATGCAAGTCCCAAACGCGACGGCGGCAGCACCCCAACGACTCGGCGAACGGCTATGACACCAGCGGGGGCGATTCAACCACGGTCCACGACGATCGGCGTCCGACTCCGAGCGACTCGACCACGATGACAGGGTGAAGGACGACAACAAGGCAACGTCGAACGACGATGACGACGACGACGACAGACGACGGTGTGACGCGACGACGGCGAGGGGCAAGGACGACGCGGTGGGCTTTGTAGATCACATATGGGACAATGTATTCGAGTACTGTAGATGTAGTACAAAGTCTGTACAAATACCAAATCCCTCAGCTCGTGTTGAGCTTGTCACGCTGACCCGCAGTGCCGACCCATGCAACCTCACTGAGTGACCATACCCAAACCCGTCGCACATTTGGAATAGTAATTACTGTACAGTAATACACTTGATTTTCAGAGGTTCCATTTCGAAAAAAAAAAAAAACCGTAAATTTCAGCCAGCGCTAATATCAACGGTTCGGTTCGAACTCCGTTCGAACGTGGTTCTCAAATTTCGGGGTTTTGCTGAACCCCGAACCGAACCGTCGGTCCGGTTCGGGTCAATGCCCGAACCCGAACCCTGAACCGGGGTTCGGTTCAGGTAGGTTCAGGTTCGGACCGAAGTTCGGACCTGAACTTTCCCATCCCTATAGAATATGATATAAGGGGTGTAGTACGTTCAGTGCCAGTGAACGTGGGATCGACGCCATAGAGAAGGTTTTGATGTATTAGATTGACATTCGAATTCGAATTCGAGTTCCATTTTCAATACACCTGTAAAGTGTGAGGTATTTACAACTGTTTACAAATAAATAAAATGCCCTCGCCGGCCCGGCGTAGTCTTTACATGTTAAGTAAGCTACTTCACGTGTGAACACGTTACCGGAATAGTCCGAAATCCGAACTCAGCCTTACTCAGCCGGTTAGTACCGACTGGTATCCTACCGTCATTACAGCTAGATCCAATTCGATAGGCCCCTTGCCCGCGAACAGACTAGCCGGACTTCTAAGTTTCATGAACGGAGTTCATAGTTAAGTATATTTTGAAATTCTTGAGATGGTAGTTATCTCGTATTATTTGGGGTTATAAATTAGTTATCCCTTTCTTTGCGTGCTTCCTCAGCTTCTCTCTCACAAAAAAAAGGTTCTCTCATACTTATCCCTTTGCCGAGTGCCATCAACCACCTCCCCCGCCCACTATCCCTCTCCCCAATGTTTCGCCGGGTACATATCCGACGAGCTGGAAGAAATGGCGCTATCCCTCCAGGGTCTCACTGACCCGGAGGTTCGTGATTTTACTGGGATCAGCAAACGGTCCCTCAAGCGTTTGCGAAGCACGTATCAAGACACCGTGGAGTTTCGCGCGAATCTGGTCGGCCTCGTCCGCTCAAAGGTACGTCCCAACACCTTTTAGGCTAGGTGGTCGTCTCACCTTCTGCTAACCAGTTCCTCTGTGACCACGTCAAGTGCCAACCCGACATTGCCCCCTCATGGCGCGCAAGGACGATAACGAGTACGTTGAAGCTGAGAGGGAGCTCTGTGAAGCCTTCGACGCCGAGACCTCGTTGCAGACGATCTCGCGCACTCTCCAAAGGGCGGGTTGTACCATGCAGACGGTACGTGGCATTCTACTTGATCAACGCTGATGATCTCACTCTAGCTAAGTCACGGCCATCGACGTCTCTCCTGAGTGGCCACCTGTAACACGGTTCATCCCAAAGCGCACCAACGCGTGCCCACCGGCACGGATCACAAACCAGCAACCGTGCCACGATGTACCGCACGGCCACTCGCCGCGCCCCTCCCCCTCTTCGTCCACAGGAGCAACAGCGGGCCAAGCCCACTCCACCCGCACAACACGCATGGCTCAGCGTCTGCGCGTGTGCTCTGCATCCACGTCTGCAGGGGGCAGGTCGAACGGCGGTGTGCATGTTGCGAGTGTGAAGAGCACCAATGCAGTTTGGATACAGTTGTGTATCCATATTCACAGTATGTTGCTTTACTGCATAGCACCGTCTTGTGGAAAGGAGCACACAAGTTCGAAATTCAATTTACTTTTTTAATTATTACTACAAATAATTTGTGTGAGAAAAAAACCCGGCATGGTTCCCGGAATACCCATTCAATCTCAGCCCTATGCTGTAATCGGGACGTGAAGGGCCTATCGAATTGGATCTAGCTGTAGTCTGTCATTAGTCCGCACGAGAGTACGTTTCTTCGCTGCCACAATGAATGTTGCCGCGGTGTTCGCCTTTACCATCGACATCGTCGAAATGCAGGCTATTGACAACCCCCTGACACAACCGGTCACTCAGTCGATGCTAGCGACTGTGGAATGGTTGGAGACGAGAGAATTAACATCGGAAAGGGAGACCGCGGCGCGTCACATCGCAAAGGCGCAAAATCAGAACTGTCAGAGTAGGGCGCATACGTTCAATATAATAATTTAATAATTACACCTCGCTCGTATGAACTCAGTCGTCGAGAACGGAGGGGATGTAGAACGTGAGGACCCCGCCAACATCAGCCGAGTCCCCGATGTACACAAAAAGGATGAGACAATGTCCCTGACATATGCCTAAGAGTCTAAAGTTAGTCACCGAGGGATCCGAGGAAGACTCTGCTTACATGCAATAGTCGTTTTGGACACAGCATGGGCATTTAGGAACTTCAAGAGACTACGCGCGTGAACTAGCACGCTGAACAGGTGCGTCGGATCAGGGCGTTCGGGTTCGGGTTCTCGATCCTCTCCCCCTCTCTCGTCTTCCGCGCCGGCGCGAGCCTGCGACGGGTTGTCTCCAGCTATAAAATATGTGAGAAGACCTCGTCGGTGAAAGAGGCAATCCCGATAGACAAACAACTCACTCATCCGGGGATGTGAACAATTGTTCCAAGTGATGTCCGCCTTGACGACTTCGGTGCTGGCGGAGAGTCGGAGGCAGCCAGACGAGTTGGCGCGCACTGCTATCACGTCTGAGAGGTTCCGCATCCGCTCGATGACGCCGCGCATCTTCGTGAGCGGCGGGAGCATGATCTGGACCTACAATCGAAGAGCTTTGTTCGGTGTGCACTTTTCTCCCCCTCGAGTAAAAACGAAGGGGACGTACGTCGGGTTCCGGGCACCGCGGCTCCGTGAGCAGGGCCACGTCCGCCGGCTTCATCACTTCTATGCGCACGTCGTGCGCCACCTTGACCCGGCGTCCCATTTGCGTCGTGCCGAATATCTCGAAGGACAGGACGGGGACGTTTTTCTTCTTCGCGAGCTTCATGACGACTTCGTTCGCGCCGGTGTGCTCTGCTGACGCGGAGCGGAGCGCGGTGGACAACGCGTCGGTGGGCAGATTGAGCGTGATCTCGTTATTGGAGTGGGAGAGGATGCGGTAGTCGGTGAATAGCGCATCTATGCGGATCTTTCTGGTGTGGCTCTCGTTCAGAGAAAAAGAATGGCAAGGAGGGAATGACGACGTGCGACCAGACATGAACGCCGCCCTCCTCTTGGTTGCAGATGATACGCATGGATGTCTCGCTGAAGTTGATGATGCATTTCTTTTGAAGCTTCTCCACGGTTTGGATTAGACCTATGAACGCGTCGCGGGTATTTATACGGGTCGTCAAACTGGGCTTGCTCACGATAAAAGGTGGGCACGTTCTGGATTGTGGCACGAAAGCGCATGACGGGGCCGAGTCGTGATTACACAAGCAAGACAAGCTCTTATTCGCTTCAGTCATCGTCACATCTCTTGCTGCTATGGCCGCGCCGGAAAATACAAATTCCCACCAAGTCGAATCCCCAGAAGAATTCCAGAGTCTCCTCTCCGCCGACCTCAATCGCGTGTCTCTCCTATACTTTTGGGCGCCTTGGGCACCGCCATGCAAGCAGATGACCGAGGTCGTCGATGAGCTCGCACGGAAGTACCCAAAGCTGCTCTCGCTCCACATAGAAGCCGAGACGCACTCAGACATCGCCGAGTCGTTCGACATCGAGAGCGTTCCTACATTTATCGTGCTCCGGGTACGTATTCGGCTCCCCTCCTGCCGCCTCTCCGCCTCAGGCTGATTCTCCCTCCTTCCTCCTCTACGCAGGGCCACACACTTCTCGACCGCATCAAGGGTGCAGACGCCAGCGCCCTTACCAAGGCCATCGCGAAGCATATAGGCTCAGCCAGCAGCAATGGCGTTACCACGCCCCCCCTGTCCCAGACCGACAAGGCTCCTGCGACTGGGACGACGACGACGGAGACGGAGACGCCCGAGGAGCTCGAGCTGCGCCTGCGTGGGCTCATGAACCAATCCAAAGTGGTCCTCTTCATGAAGGGCTCGCCCGACGTCCCGCGCTGCGGCTTTTCGCGTAAGATCTGCGGGCTGCTGGGCGACCAGAAGATCGAGTTTTCGCACTTTGACATCCTCACAGACGAGTCGGTCCGGCAGGGTGCGCCTCGTCACTTTTATCTTCTGTGGTCGATGAACTAACTTTGTCCGATGATTCGACAGGTCTTAAGAAGCTGAACGACTGGCCTACATTCCCGCAGCTCATCGTCAAGGGAGAACTTGTCGGAGGCCTGGACATAGTTCAAGAGATGGCGGACAGCGGCGAGCTTCGAGAGTTAGTCGCCTGAGTTGCCGAGATGTTGTTCTAGCTGGCAGATTGTATGTTGTATTACACTGAAAATTTGGCTAACAAGACTACTATAATATGTTGTCTGCGCAACCCCTACTCCAAGCCCTTGATACGACGGGTGACCAGTACATGCCAACATGTGGACACAGATCCACTCATTGGTGAAATGGAGGACAGCTGAACGCGTCGAGTCCGTACGAGTGTCTCGCCCACTCTTGGCGAAACAGTGTCATCGGAGCCGGTCGCAAGAGCTCAACGAGACCCGACGACGCGGGCCTGCGTATCGTTCTCGCTACGTCGCAGAATCATCACGTATTCTTCCAAACGTCCTCCCCAAAAAATACAAAATAAGCGCCAACTCGTTTGTCTGCTGAGCCGAGCCCACCCAACGTTAATTTTCAGCAGAGGCAGGATGTTAAGTTCGCTCCCGTATTCCCGAGTCGTCACAACCATCCGGAACAACTGGAACCCAAGTGCCGTCGGAGCGTGTGCTGACTATTTCTGAGTGAAGTCACCGTGTTCCTGTTCGTAGTATTATAACATGCGTGTGTTGAAGCCCAAGTCAAATCCTCTTGTAGATATATACCAAGTATATGCGCTACTAGTCCGTTCGAGTCTACCTATCGTGAAGATCAAGCGCTCTAAGTTACCAGCGTCTATCATCCCGGACCGGCCGCCCCTTCGGCCCGTTGCTATAATTAATTCATTGTAGTCGCACGTTGTGACCCACATTCATTCCCACCGAATTCGAATACACCAACCCTCTCTCAAAGATGTCTAACTTTCAATCCATTCTTGACGCATTGGGTAAATATGCTGAGCAGACCGACATAGATCTCAGCAAAAGTCCGTTCGCCGTCAAGATCAACGGCTGTGACTCTCCCGATGCAGTCCTCCGCCTACTTGACATCAGGAAAAACCTCCCGCGCTAGCGAAGGATAAGCGCCAGTAATTTATTGATATCCCGAGTAATAGAGATAATGCGCGAGTAATTCACGCTAGGAGCTGATAATCATGAGCGCCTCTGCACGGGTGGTGACATAACGCTAATTATCTACAAAAATAGGAGGTACATGTCTCGGCTACTAAATGGATTTATGTAAAAGCTGTGGCATAATTCCAATACCGAAAATGTATTACATCCAGGGGTGACTTCGAGTTGACCAAAGCAGGGCAATAAATGGACACTAGAGTAAATATCGTCTACTGGGATAACGCTGGCAAGACGCCACCCGTTTCGAACCAACTTAGACACTCTATAGAGGCGACTGTTGCTGTCCAGCGTCGGAGGAATAGGGGAAAACCATTCCACATATGCGAGATGGGTTGGTGGGGCAACCTCCGCAGATGGGAAGAGCTGGGGAAGCACCTTGCCCGGTAGTTGAAACACCACACGAACTTGTGCTATTCAGAGACCTAGGAAATATTTAGATGGACCCTTACGCTAATATAGCTTGAACTTACCTTTAATCCCGTGTGCGCTATCTTGAGGCGTGCCACGGACAATGACCGTATCGAAACGTGACGGTATTGTGCGCCCACGAGCGTCCCTTTGGTCCGGCCGAACATGAACAACGTCGATAATTTCAGAGTCAGGCATCAAGACAAATTTGATTTTGTGGAATACCGGGACGTGGCGGAAAGGTAACAACGTGTCTTCAGCCAGAGCTCTCAGTGCCGTTGCAGAGGCTTGGGGGTGATTGAGCTGCACGATAAAATCCGCAAGTGCATCCTGAAAGTCGAAAGCTTTGTACTTGTCAGCGAGGTCATTGAAAGAAACAGCTTTCAGAGACGGATTTCGAGCCATTTGGATGGTCCGCGGAACTGGCTTAGAAGGTCCAATTGGCTCCGAGTGTTGAGCGTTGTCGTGTGGAGCTCGCTGCCGCCATGCAATAAACTTTGTGTGTTGTTGTATCTTCTCGCGGCGCTCCAACCATGTGGTCATCTGAGGGTACTCGTCCTTACGATTAGTCGCACGGTAAGTGTCCTTCGTGAGGTCGATATGGAGTCGCTCTGTTTGCTCCGTGTTGTAATTGTCCGTGCTGCCGAAAAGGGTAATTGACGATTTGTAATGTAAGAGGCTGTGAACCTTGGGGATAATGAAGTGCTCGCGGATGCCGAGGTCGACAAATACGTCCTTATTGTCGTGAAATCGGGTCAGGGACTCCTCGAGGCGAAGTAAACTCTCAGTAGTGTGTGACGGAAGTTGCGCGAGATACAAAAAGTCGAGTAACGCACGCGCGGCCCTAATAACCCACGCAGGGGATCCTCCAGAAGGAAGGGGAAGCTCGATGATGAGACCAAGGAGGATCCGACACATATGTTTGTGTTCAAGACCCGAGATCCGAGAAAGAGTCGAAATGCCCTTGGCAAAGGTCATGGTGTGGTGATGGGGCGGCAAAGACCTACATCGCGTATCGATTTGCGCTGGTCCAAAGGCGCATTTAAGCCATGCAATCAAATGCTTCATAACACCCTGAAGCATTTGGTGCAAAATGTCGGGTGTGATCGAGACGAAGACATCAGTAAGGGGAAGCGCCTCCCAGAATGGATGGAAGACTGGCTTGAGGCCGGTCTCACGACAAGCTGAATGGAACGCGCGTACGTCCCCATCTGCCAAAAGAAAAGCCTCCGAGGCTTTGTCGTAATCACAGAAAGGCGACCTGGAATAGTCGCCGAGGTTGTTACGGTCCACAACACACTTCGGACACCGGCCATTGAACGTGCAGGTCACCAGCACCTGCTCGGGGTAGTCACCAACAAACACGGCAAATATGGGATGGCACCAGCACCAGACTCCATCACCACTCATCATTGCGATACCCGTTTTGCCGTGGGACGCAATTGGGGCTAGGAGGTTTCGCATGCAAAAGTGAAATATATTTGTGAGCGTGCGCCGCCGAGCTGTCTTGTTGCCAATTGTTTCAAGGCGGGCAGTTGGAAGATAGCCGATCAGCATTTGAGCGTGGCGTGATGGCTTTTGACGGATATCCTTTGGAACATTTCCGATTGTGAGGTACACAGGGTAGGCGGCTTTACCACGAAAGAGCGTAAGCTGCGTCTTGTCCGAGGAGACAATAACCGGGATAACAGTAGCGCCTGGCCGGTGTGCCTCGAGGGATGTCTATCGCAAATCGTAAGTACACAAAACAGCCCAAGAAATTGAGGGCACACCTGTACTGCCCACCACCAGTCGCCGGTGTGCATCTCGCTATACACGCGGCATTTCCACTCATGATCGGTGTAGTGGCGCTCTGGCGCAAAGACTAGGTCACGCGCAAACTCGGGGTCACCGTAAAGCGTCCGAATACATTCCAGAATGTCACGGAAGTAGAACTCAAGGGTATAACCCGCGATGGTCATGTCCTTGCACATGAATCGAGGGCACCCTGGTAACTCCGTGTCAAGGATCTTGTTTAGTTCATTTGGCGTGCGATACGACAAGTCGAGTGTCACGATCTCGTGCCATCCTGTCTGTTTCCGACTCGCCTGGTGTCTCCCTGCCTCATGTCTGCTTTCTGGAAGCTTCTACTTACTTCTCATGTTTCATACAGTGTTCCTGCCTCATGTTGTGGAGCTGCCAGCAAATGTATGTGCTGGCACTTGTAAAACCCTGTACCCTGCCTCCTAGTATATAGTCTGCTGTTGTGTACTTGTATTCGGTATTCTGGTCTTTTAATCATATAGCCCACTTCCTGTCCAGTCTCACTCCACAGGGTATAAAGCCCCTGTCCCCTGAACCTTTGTCCACTCTGCTTTACACTGTAGAGTCACCGTTCTCGCGCTTAGTCAGCGACCCGGTGATACGCCTGTGCTCTCCCTGCCTGGTGAAATCGCACTATTTACACTTTCCAGTACCTTCTTAGACTCGCTTGCGCTTTCTCGCACTTTCCTGCGCTCTCCCGCGCTTTTGCGCGCTTTCTAAGCGCCGCGTTCCCGCGCGGCCCACCGCTTTCCCGCGCTCTCTGAGCGGACTCTCCCCTTCGCGTTTTAGCATTCCCCTTTCCCCTGTGTTTATCTAATTCACCCTCTTTCCTTAGCCTACATTCCCTAGTATATAGGCCATGTATTTACAACTTTACACACCAGATTTCTAATAGTAGACTTCTCCCCTCGGACTTTTGAGCTCAGTAAGGCTCATACTTTGTATTCCCTAGCGCGCTGCACTCGCGCGCGGCCGTAGCAACTCCAGCGCGATGCGTTCCCGACTAGAGCGGCCACCCATACCAAGATTCGCGCCGCGCCGAAGCGTGCGTGACCGTTTCCGACCACTTGCGACCGCTCAGCTCCGTTCCCCCTTCCCAACCTCGCCGCACTTGCGCGCGGCCTTCACCCTTCAACACCAACGCGCGCGCAACTGCCGCAGACCCGCATATAAAGTTTCGCGCCGCGCCGACGCGTGCGCGACTGTTTGCGACCACTCGCAATCAACCGACCTCGCTCCCCTTCCCAACCTTGCCGCACTTGTGCGCGGCACTATTCCTTCAACAGTGACGCGTTTGCGACCACCGCAAACCTATATACGGCGCCTCGCGCCCCGCGGAGGCCTGCGCGACCGCTTGCGACGCTTCACACCCCCAAATCCTGCGCAACCTTAGACTGTTTCCTAACGCTTAGGGACAGTTTAGTGTATCACCGGCCCGTTCGGCCCACCCTGAGTCCCTCGGACTGTAAACGAACTCACGGAACTCATACGAGCCGTCGCTCGAAGCCCAGAATACACGTACGTTTCGAAACGATCCGGGTGATCGTAACATCGAGCTTGTCAACAACCTGTCAATATGAATTAGTTACGCGGCGAAACAATAAACATTCACGTACCTCGGGGATCGCAAGGATATCAGCGACAGCTGACGATGTTGGCCCGCGCATTTTAGCCCAATGTGCGATCTCCCAGTCACATTGGGAGCGAAAGGGTGCCCAAACTGAGGACTCGAATGTCTCTTCGCTGGACTGATACACGTGAGAGCCTTGAACTGTGCCCGGTATTGGTGCACCTGGATTGCCATGTGGGAAGCAATCGACGACCAACCGGGGGCCATTCGTATCTCTAGGCTCAGAATGTAGAGGCCTGGCTGGGCCTGATGGCGGTGAACCGGATGAATTGGGCTGATCCAGCTGGTCTGGTGACGCAGAAAGTCCCTGGCTGTCGTTAGTACAACAATTGAACTCCTGAACTAATGTTTCGAGTAGATCGGCGTCCACGGTGTCTGCAATGGCGTCTTCATACTCGGCAGCGGCGTCCTCACACTCGGCAGCGGCGTCCTCACACTCGGCAGCGGCATCCTCACACTCGGCAGCGGCGTCCTCACACTCGGCAGTGGCGTCCTCACAGCCAACGGCCCCAGTAGTGTCCCAATGGTTAGCCAATTCACCGTGGTCCCATGATGTAGGACCTGTGTTTGACGCTAAGTTAGAACCTTGGGTTTGACGTGTGGTGGGCGATTGTATAGCCACACGCAGAGCACAGCAGCTCGGAAGCTGAGTCCTATTGATGTGTTGGGAAAGGCCCCGAGGGGTGAACACACGATTGCAGCCGCGACAGTGTATTTGTGCTCGGCTCATGACAGCGGGTCGGTCTGGGTGGTAGTAGAGGGAAAAGGAGTGAGCGCCAAGTAGAACAATTACCAGACTGTTAACGCATTCTAGTTAGCGCAGCGGATTACCGATATAAAGAGGACGTACTTTCGTCCCCATTCCCCATTCCAATTCCTGTCTTTACACTGATCGTATTAGCGCATCACTTTCTCTCGATACTATCACCTTTGCTTTGATCCTCATAGATGGCCCTGCGAACCCGCCGTTCTCAGATGGTGCCAACAGAACACGTGCAGGGAGGACGAAATGAAAACCAGACTCCATTTCAAACTGTGACTCAGACGGGCCAAGACAATACTACGGGCTTGAATGGTAACATAACGACTAGAGTCCCTCCACCCAGTAAGTCTGGAGTTAGGCATATATCTCACTATCACAAGCACACGGGAAACGTACCTTCAGCGTTAGCGACCCCATTACACCCACGCCCTCGGGCACGCAGCTAGGCGCAGCTAAAAGGACCCAAACTGTTGGTATGTGCGTCGCAAAGAGAGTTGGTGACGAGACTGACCTTGAAGTTGATAAAGGTCCTTCCCATGGTCGTCCGATGCCACTCAACTTGGCCCAGGAAGGCGAGATAGTGGGTCAACAAGCGTATGATAGCAGTGCAATGAAGGGCAAACAAGTTGAGAAGCAAGGCGGTGAGTGAAAATATTACTAATCTGTTTATCGTCAAACAAACAAGAAAATTTCAGCTCCGTCCTCTGGCCGCGTCACCCATGTTCCTTCCTATTCCACCACCAAAAGCTTCCATGCCCCCGATGTGGACGACGACAATAGCATAAGTGAGGACGAGGATGACGACGACGACGACGACGAGCAGTTCGTTGATCTTGCTCTCAAAAATCCTGGAAAATTCGCCGAGGTTATGGCTACCGAAGTAAGTTTTTTTTTTTTCCAACAGATTCCTTTAGTCCAAACCCCCACTTTCACAGCGACCCACCTGGAAGGAACCAGGTGGTATAGACACGCCCCGTTCAGCGAAGCTGAAGTCCAGACAGAGTACTGACAGTTTTGGCTCTTCTGGCAGTGTCAGCGGCCATGCAACTGCAGGCGCTACCCCTGTGTCCACGCCAACGCTGCCACAGACACCTGGACCGAGGGCGCACCTGGTTGAACTCTCGGATGAAGGTTTTTTTTTTTTTTGTTCAGGTGTCTCTTCTTCGGCTGACCATTATTACAACACGCAGTCGGTACTCCTTCACCGAACCGGGCCCCGACTGTGAAGTCTGAGTCGCCAGCGCCCACTGTCGCACGTTGATATGACTGTGCTCTCCCTGCCTGGCAAAATCGCGCTTTTTGCAGTTTCTAGCAGTACCCTACGCTTCTGCGCTCGCCCGTGCGCTCAGCTGCACTCACCCACGCGCTCAGCCGCGCTTGCCTGCGCTCACCAGTGCGCTCAGCCACGCCCTGCCGCGCTCTGCCCACGCTCTTGCGCGCTTTCTAAGCGCCGCGTTCCCGCGCTCTAGGCCGCGCTCGCTCGCGCCTTCTCGCGCTCTCCTGCGCTCTCGCGCTCTCCTGCGCTCTTGCGCGCTTTCTAAGCGCTGCGTTCCCACACACTTCGCCACATTCCTGCGCACTTGCGCGCTTTGCCGCGCTCTCTGAGTGCTCGGTCTCCCACTTTCCCCTGTTTATATAATGCACCCCATTACCTAGCTTACTTTCCTTAGTATATAGCTCATGTATTTACAACCTTACACACCAGATTTCTAATAGTAGACTTCTCCCCTCGGACTTTTGAGCTCAGTAAGGCTCATACTTTGTATTCCCTAGCGCGCCGCACTCGCGCGCGGCCTTAGCAACTCCAGCGCGACACGTTCCCGACTAGAGCGGCCACCCATACCAAGATTCGCGCCGCGCCGAAGCGTGCGTGACAGTTTCCGACCACTTGCGACCACTCAGCTCCGTTCCCCCTTCCCAACCTTGCCGCACTTGTGCGCGGCACTATTCCTTCAACAGCGACGCGTTTGCGACCGCCGCAAACCTATATACGACGCCTCGCGCCCCGCGGAGGCCTGCGCGACCGCTTGCGACGCTTCACACCCCCAAATCCTGCGCAACCTTAGACTGTTTCCTAACGCTTAGGGACAGTTTAGTGTATCAACGTATTGATACAGATCTGGTATTTGTGGAGGGCACAACCAAGGTTATGCTGACCAGCCAGCGCGCGCTCATCCGAGTGATCGTTCAGGACTCGATCGAGAACCTTCGCGCTTCTATCTTGTTTAATAATGCGTTCCCAGATGCGACTGTCGCCTTTGCGTTCACTCGGGAAGCTCTCATTGCCGCTACCGGGAATCATGGACACGGAGGAGGCATCATTCGACGCCGACTTCAAGTTGATGACGAATATTTGACCAAGCTCATTTCCTTGGTAAGTTTTATAATATCGGAGCCTGATGTTACTCAAGTTAATTGACAGTCGCGTGCATGAGTTCCCCATTTCCGTAGTGAAGTCAAGGAGCGCTGCAGCGCTGTTAGCGTAGCGCCAATCATTGCGATCGGTTCGGCAGCCGAAATTTCCCACTTGATTCGGAAGCAACTATCTGGTTACAACTACATTTTCCCCGGAGCGCCTGGTGTAAGTGCGGTTGCTTTCGATGAGCTATTCTGACACCTTCCCAGAACATGGGAATCACTGGGCTTGTGAGGACCTCGCACCCTTATTGAAACCCACGAATCATCACAGTTATCCACGACTTATACTTTACGGGTGGTTCGACTTCATTCCTTGCTCGTTTCCATCATCTTTTCCCAACATACCAAGGTGAAGATGGGGTGGTAAGTCGGGAGGTTCCTATGCCCATGGTTGCTCTGGTTGCGACTGCGGTGAGTTGAGTAATATTTTATTTTTATGACGCTAACTTTGTGTATTAGCTGTATGCCACTCTCTATGAGTGGCGCGGTGGCGAACAGCAGACGGCCGAGTTCTCGGCAAATGCCTACATGGACGTGTACCTTGCCAACGTGAACACCCTCAAGCACATCCTGAACCACCGCGAACGTGCCTATCATGTAACGTTCCTTCCTGGACATTGGACTCGACTTGAGTCTTGTGTGCCTGTTTGCTGCTGCAACCGCGTTGCAAGGTGTAGGGGCGTTCGATGGTCGTTGATAATGGCAGATAGAGGAAAAGTGGACAGTGGCGGGACAGACTCCGAACGCGCACTGAAGGGGATGAAGGTGGAGGGACGGGTCTCCGAGGTCACACCAGCGAGCGAGAGAGGTGATCGATGTGGTTATTCGCAGAGTGGATAGCGCAGTACTACTGGCCCGGCTCCAAAGGGGAAGGTATTCACAAAGATATCAAGCTACCGCTCTAAGGTGCAAGTAGCTCTCTACTTATAGTACTCAGGGGAGCTTTGAAGCCCAGCCCTAACTCCGAAACCCTAATATGAGTAGCCAATGGCATAAGGCCCTCGAATGGTATCAGTCATCAATCCATACAGTAGTCAGCGGTCATCAGTCATCTGCCATGTGTATCAGTCATCCGAGTCTCGATTCGCACCGTATTGCATCAGAGGCTAGACCAGTCCGGGCACAGGCTCATCCGGACTCTTCTGGACGAGTCGAGGCAGGTCACATGCCAGGGTCACGTGACGGCCGTACTTCAGGACCTATTCCCAAGGCTCCTGACAGCGTGTCTGCGGTGGGGAAGGAGATCGCTCGCTCACCAGGCGTCCCGCTCTCGTAGTATCCTCTAGGGCTCCTATTGCTGCCCATATCCTATCTTGTACGCGTGGGTCTTCTTCGGCTTGCCAGTCCCACCGAGGGTCTTCAGGCGTGTTGGCGGACTCCACAAAGGGGATGTCGGCGGTCGGCGTGTAATCACGTGGCGAATCACGTGCCGGCGAGGGTGAAACCGTAACATATCACATCATGATGAGTGATATTTATGCCCAAGCAAGGTGAGTCTGCTACGTTCACTTGCACTATTGTGTTCTCACTGGTGCTATGGTAGTGCTACGGGAGGTACAGTCGTGACGACGACTATTCCAATCGCCGATCTTGACCTCGATCAACTTGAGTAAATGCGCGTTTTCAGTTTCAACAGACTGTCAATAATATTCACTGTAAGTTTATGGTACTACTTTAAATGACTACTGACGCAAATCTGATTGGCAGTGATTATCAGAAAATCAGAAAATCCTACAAAAAGAATTTACTTTTTTCGCTCACTCGTTTTCGACTTCCGTGCTTGTTTTTCGTATGCTTGTTTTCGTGCCTGTCGTGCCTGGTCACTCGTTTGATAGTTATAATAAAATCTCATTAATGGTTATTAAAACGGTCATGGTCACTAAGAGTCTAAGACGCGATAATGACGCGATAATGACATGATAATCTGAGAGAATTTCAGAGTACCATTATTGGTAACCTATCTGAGAATACCACGAAAATATTGATAATTAGCACTAACTTAGTTGTGGTTGTGGCAACGAAATGGAGATAATGTAACTAATGTGGCTAATTTTCGCTAATCTAGTCAAATTACCCCTCGCTAGCGCGGGAGGTTTTTCCTGATGTCGTCATCGGGATCAAGGGCTACGGGCTAGTAAGTGAGCAAAAGAGGGGAGCGTACAAGTATCTAGGAGACAAAACGGAGGTCGTAGATAGTCGAACGACTTATGTGGATGAGGTCCGTACGCATTCCTCGCTTTGTCATGTCTCATTCAGATCACGTCGCACAGGAGCAAGAGGCGGAGGTCGACAAGGGTGGCGTACAGTTTGGGATGACACTAGGATAGAAGACGAGGACATCGAGGAGCACGGGTTTGGAACCATGGGTGCTGGTCGACGGGTGAGCACGATCGTCCCCCTATACTTCCATTTCTTGATGAGTCTTGATGAGTCTCCCTCCCTTGCCCTTAGGTCTTCTACACCGGGAGACGTCTTTCCGCACTCCAAACCTCGAGCCTGGACTCAAGCTCCTCGATTTCGAAGATCGCTCCAGGCGCTGACACGCCGAAACGCTTCTCTGGCCCTCTGTGCGCTGCTACCGCATGAGAAGAGAAGTGTGGGCTGAGCCCAGTGGTTTCCGTCTAAATCCCCTACCTTTTGTGGATGATATTCGCGCTACGCCGATAGAGGGCTTTCGAGGTAGGCCACATCCCCTCCCCCTCGCAATACCTCTTCTCTGAGCGGTGGCGCGTGCGGTCACAGCGGGCAAGAGCCCGTTGACGCGGCGAGAGCGTTGAGTTCCAAGCTCGCGTTCAGGAACGGCACGTCGGCACCTACCTGCCCGACTCCTTCCTGCGGGTCCCGCCTCTCCTCCTCAGGCTGATTCCCCCTCCCCCCTCCGGACGCAGGGCCACACACTTGAGCGCATCACGGGTGCAGGCGCCAGCGCCATCATCAACGCCATTGTGAAGCATGTAGGCCCGGCCGGCGGAAGTGGCGGCGATGCCGCGACGCCGCCGCTTTCCCAGACCCCTTTCACTGGGACGACGACGGAGATTCCCGAGGAGCCCGATCGGCGCCTGCGTAGGATCATGGAGCCAGTCCACCCTAGACCGGTGACCGCTCGCTCTATGGGGGTGCCGGCTGCGCAATGACCGCTCGATATCGAGGATCCTCCAGTCGCTTGCGACACCCTCAAAATCCTCATTCGAACGGCTGGTCACGAGTCTCTGGCAGATACTGGATACTGGCTATTGTTAAGAGGCTACTACATTGGGATAGAGGAAGTCCATAGAGGCCGGAGAGGAAACGCGTTGTAATAGTGCCACATAGGGCCATCCCAAGGCGCACTCAAATGGATCCCAAAAAAAAATAAAAAATGGGATACTGGTATATGTGCATAATCTGAGCATAGCGAACCCATCTCTGGTAACTCGTTCTACTCCGAGTCGAGGTCTGTCGAGCGAGCGAGCTCAAGAGCGTCTATCATGTTCGGCCTTCGGCCGGTGCGATGATAATCGGTTCACAGCATTTGCACTGCTGCTGCAGTGAAATCTACTTTACCGCCGCTCACGTTGTGACCAGCCTTCCCGCCGAATTCGAATACTCTCACCCTCTCACTCTAGTCAAAAATATCTCACCCCCAATTCCAATCCATTCTTGATGCATTGGATAAATACGCTGAGCAGACTGGCATAAATCTCAACCAAAATCCGTTCGCCGACAAGGTCAAGGGTTGTGACTCTCCCGATGCCGTCCTTCACCTATTTCAAGAGAACTTGAAGGCATTCAAAGACTATCGCGACCAAAATCGCAAGCTCATCGATAGTCTCAGTCCAATAGTCCAATTCGTTCACACCTTCTCTGGAGCGCTCGGCGAAGCAGCTAGTATGGTGAGCCGAGAACGCCCATATCGTACCGGGGCACTATTATTAAAACAAAGCTCTACTCGCTACCAGGTTCCTTTCCAACCTGCGAAACTAATCTTCGTCGGCATCGATGTTCTCTTCACCGTGCGTGTTGTCGTGTTCTCCTACGACATGTCTCCAATATCCCATCACATCAGGCGGCCGGAGATGTCAGCGCGAGTTATGATGTTCTCCTTGAACTCTTCGAATGCATCGGCAACTTCCTCAAACGCCTCCAAGTTTACACGAATATCACTTTGAGCCCTTTGATGACTGATATAATCGCGAAGATAATGGCCGAGTTAATTTGTGTCCTTGCCCTGGCAAAGAAACAAATCAGGCAAGGGCGACTCAGTAAGCTCTTCCATACGTCGTCTATGCGCCACCATTCCTGAACTCGTCGCAGAGCAATTCGCGAAGAAGTTGCTGGGTAACACGGAGATCGAAGGAATACTCCGGAGATTGGACCGGCTCACACTGGAAGAGGCCCGAATGACCGAGACGCAGATCTTGGAGGTCGTCCACGGTCTCATGAATAATATGAAAATAGTTATGGACGGTGAGCAAAGTCCAGATGGCTCCGAACACCTGACCGAACTGTCGTCCATAGGCGGTGAGGGATCAATCAGTGCGATCTGGAAGACTCTCGGTATGTCCAAACAATGCGGGTGAATTGTATCCCGTGCTTATGCAGAATGATAGTTAAGGTGCAAGATGTGGTCAACGAAATAAACAAAATGAACCGTGCGTCACTCCACCCACCGTTGTTGTGGCCGTGGCCGCTGAACCGGTCTCGCAGGTGACCGTTTACACGACAAATCAACGAGTTGGCTTTCCCCCCCAGACCCGTCTAAGAATCACGTCATCGCTCGCGGAGATTGCCACGACGGATCTGTGACGTGGTTTACCAAAGGTGACACTTTCGAGAAGTGGGATGCGACAGGCTGCCTTCTATGGATAAATGGTAAACGTATGTGTACATGAAATTTCAGTCACTTCCGGCTACTCATGTTAACCTGCCACCGTCGGTAGCGGGATCAGGGAAGAGCATCCTATGGTACGCACGACATCCCCTCTCGCCGTTTAGCTGTAAATATATATCATCTGCCAGTTCCACCATCATTGAAGAGATCAAGGCTCGACGCGACGCAGGGTTGGGCTTGTTAGCATATTTTTACTTCGACTTTAGAGATACCAAGAAGCAGGATATCCGCGACTTGTTATCATCCCTCCTCACTCAACTCTGTGCCAGGTCGGATCCTTGCTACCAGATACTCTCCGACCTATATTCCACCCACGATGCGGGGTCCCAGCAACCTGATACGAAAGCTCTTGTGCGATGCCTGAAGGACATGCTAGAGCTCCCAGGGCAGCCCACAATTTATTTCATCATGGATGCTCTCGACGAGTGTCCCAATGACTCTGGGGTGGTATCTCCCCGCGAAAAGGTCCTTAACTTCATCGAAGACCTTGTCGAACTCCACCTTCCGAATCTCCGCATCTGTGCCACCAGCCGTTCCGAGGCTGATATCTTAGATATTCTTGAGCCTTTAGCGTCTTATACTGTTTGTCTCCACGACGAAGATGGTCAAAAACAGGATATTACAGACTACATCAATTCTGTCGTCCAGTCCGACCGGAAGATGCGAAGGTGGAGGGTAGAGGAAAGGCAAATGGTTATCGATGCGCTCACTCAGAGGGCTGACGGGATGTAAGTAATCGTAATCATGGTATCTCCGCGGATCTTAATCTGGTCGCAGGTTCCGATGGGTCTTCTGTCAACTGGAAACGTTGAGGCGCTGCTTCCCGATAGCGATCCGGAGCACTCTGGATAAGCTGCCTCAAACGTTGGACGAATCATACGAGCGCACGTTGCTAGGAATCGAGAAGGAGAGACGAATATACGCCCATCGCCTGTTCCAGTGCCTCACCGCCTCCATTCGTCCTCTTCGCGTCGAAGAGCTCGCTGAGGTTCTTGCCGTTCAATTTGACGCCGGTCGGGATTCGGAATATAACACAGAGTGGCGCCCTGGGGATGCACAGCACGCTGTACTTTCGGCCTGTTCTAGTCTAATAACCGTTGTCAATGTCGAAGGCTCTCAGGTGGTCCAATTCGCGCATTTTTCGGTGAAGGAATTCTTGACTTCCGATCGCCTTCGTCTCTCTGCTGCGGGAGAGAGTCTCTCTCGCTATCACGTTCCCCTTCTTTCTGCACACATCGTTCTTGCGCGAGCCTCCCTCAGCGTCTTACTCAGCCTAGATGGCCAGGTCGACAAGAGCACAGTGGAAAAGCGACCACTTTGTATCTACGCCGCTCGGAACTGGGTCGACCATGCCAAAATCGATGGCGTGTCGTCAAGTATCCAGGACCTCATGAAACGTCTGTTTGACCCAGACAGGCCCTACTTTGTGACATGGGTCTGGATATACGATGTTGACCGTCCCTGGAAAGGATCTATGGTGACGGTGCACCCGATGCAACCAGACGCAACGCCCTTATACTACGCAGCACTGTGTGGATTTCGCAGCCTCGTGGTCCACCTCACACTTACCCACCCGAAATATGTCGACGCTAGAGGCGGGGTCCGTGGGACGCCGTTGAATGTAGCGTTCGCCAAGGAAGAGGTTGAGACCGCTCTGGCATTACTTGAGAATGGCGCAAACATAAGCGCTCTGGATCGCGCGGGTTTTAGTTCGTTGCACAGTGCGGCTCTAGGCGGTCGTCAAGCTGTAGTGAAATTATTACTCGAACATCAAGCATATGTTAACATCCAGACAGACGACGATCAGCGTAATACCCCATTGCATTTAGTGGCGTACGCTGGGCAACTGGATGTTTGTAAGCTACTGCTGAAGCATGGGGCAGATGTAGCAATCAGAGATAAGAGAGGGCAAACTTCGTTGCACATCGCATCTCGACTTGGACATCTCGGGATCGTGCAGGACTTACTTATCCACGGCGCTGATGCAAATGCGCAAGTCGACAGTCTGTGGACTCCATTGCATTGTGCATCATTCGGAGGACACCTCGAGATTGTCCAATTGCTAGTCCAACATGGTGCAGTACTTGACAAGACGAATCTGCACCAAGAAACGCCGCTACATGTGGTGTCTCGTGTCGGGAAACTCAAAATTGCCCACTTTCTAATCAAGGAAGGCGCGAGTACGATGTCCAAAGACAAGGACGGTGACACACCGTTACACAAAGCATCTCGACACGGGCATCTCGACCTTGTAGAGACATTTCTGAAAGGCGGCACTGACGTTAATGAGCGAAACGCAGACGAGGAGACTCCCTTAGGCCTCGCGTCGGGCTGCGGGAACCTCGAGATTGTTAGCTTCCTAATCAAGCGTGAAGCGGACGTGAACTGCTGCGACAAGCGAGGCTGGACTCCACTCCACATAGCGGCACGAAATGGCCATTCTGACATCGTGCGGCTTTTGCTCAACCATGGAGCCGACGCTAAGTCAACCGACAATGGGGGCTGGACGTCACTACATTTAGCGGCGCGAAATGGTCATGTAGATGTCGTGCAGCTCTTACTTGACCACTGGCATAGAGCAGGTGTACATGTCCACTGGCAGAAACCGGATCTCTGGTCTCCACTCCATCTTGCATCAGCTACCGGACATCTCAAAGTTGCAGAGCTGCTAATCGAAAACGGCGCAGAAATAGACATGCGGAATGAGACACAGAAGACTTCACTAGACCTGGCATCTGGAAATGGGGAACTCGAGGTCGCGCGCTTGTTGGTCAGGTACGGCTCAAACGTCAACTCACAGGACGGGGAGGGCTGGACTCCATCACACTCGGCAGCATGGAGTGGACATCTCAGTCTCGTGGAGCTGCTCGTTGATTCTGGTGCGGACGTTCGCATGCAGAACAACAGCAAAAAAACACCTTTAGATCTTGCTCAGGAAAAAGGAATTCGCGACGTTACGGATTTCCTACTAGCGAGGCGTTCGGGGAATGTATGTGCCCTAAACACCGCAAACTTGACCTCATTGGAAGCAGGGTCGAAGTGCAGTCTTCCCGAGGTTGCGGAGCCGCAACTGTACAGTAGCGGTTTATCTGGCGATGAAGAGTGCGATTCGTTGCATAGCGCATTGGTCAACGGACGCGTTGACATGGTCCAAAGGCTGCTCGATCGTGGTGCAGATGTCAACGAACGTAACGGGCTACTCCGCACTCCGTTGTACGTAGCATCGATGGACGGGAAACTCGAAATTGTGAAGATGTTGATCAAATATGGCGCGGATGTGAACTCTCGAGACAACCTCGGCTGGGCCCCGTTGCATGTAGCAGCGCAATATGCGCACGTAGACGTCGCACAGCTGTTGCTCCACAATGGTGCTGATATAAATGCCACGCAATGGGAGGACGCCACCGCGTTGCACATCGCATCGACGAGGGATCACTTCGAGGTCGTACAGTTGTTACTTGAATGGGGAGCAAATGTACAAACACGGTGTGTATTTGGCAAGACACCTCTTCAATACGCATCAATGTACGGATATCAGGAGGTTGTGCAGTTATTGTCAGAGTATAGTCTGGGTGGAGTATAGGTGTTCGGCGAACGTGAGATCGACGACGCCACGGTATAGATCAAGGTATAGATTTAAATGTACTATAGTTGGCCTTCGGACTCGACTGCTGGTTTTACAATACTGTAACGTCGTTAGTAGTGTGATCACAAGTCTACTCGTGCTGTCACCAACACATCAGGACCATGCCACTGTCTGAGATATGAAGCTATGAAGTGCCAATGGTTCTATTTGTTATTCGGACCGGTAGTGGCTTAGGTTAGGTCAAACGACCACAAGGTGTAAACTAGTGATAAAAGTAGTAAGCCTGAGGTAACGGCCAAGTCAAACAGAGAATGCCGATTCTAACGAAATCTTCTAAGACTTCCATATTATTAGGGGTGAAACACGTTCGTTTACGCTAGTCAAGGTCAAGGCTGGTGCAAAACCATGCAGGCGGGGTCATAGAGAAGTGCATAGCCGGGATACCTGGTGCAGTCCAAAGCAGGACATTATTTGTTTTCGACGGTTCGTCCTTTCCTTATCGATTGGTACATTGGGAGTACGAACCGATCGCAAGGGATTGCCCCTTGAGCTAGAAGACTGGAACTGATTTCAGTATCTTTCGACCACAAGTAAAAGGTGCATGAGAAGACAGATTCTTTCTAGTATCCCACGCGAGATGGAGTAGTAGCCCGTTGAGCGAGTGGGATGTGGTAGTGAATGGAGCTGCCAGGACCGTCTTTTCAATGATCTTGACCCGCTCCGGCAGGCCAGCGGCAAAATCAATGATGTTCGCGTTGCTGAAGGTGTAAGGGGTAATGAGATAAGCGAGAGAGAAATCGCAGAGCGCTGGTGCGTCGTGGGAGGTTAGCGGGCACTGCGTGGATGGACGGGTGGGAAGGAGAGCAGCCTGGCAGAAGCACAAACGGAGGGCCCAGCAGCCAGTGATACGGTTAGTGGTGGAGGCGAGCTAGGTAAGCTGTGGTTTGCAGATGACAACGTGTGCGCCGGACGGTCATGCGAGACGCTGAGTGTTCAGGATCATCATAACATCCTCTGGTTTGATAAACAGTTCTGAAAAATAATCAGAGTTGAGATGATCGGGAATACAAAGATCTTATACCATCTGTGAATGGTGGAACGAAGGAGCCAGGTGCGGACTAACTTGAAAATGGTGGTCAGCGTCATCTTCAAGTTGAGGATATTGGTTCTGTCGTTTTTGTTTTTTTTTGAATCGTGTTGGGATGAGCCTGACGCCGGCGTTCAAACTCCGACCAGGGGTCACATGACTACTCTTTACGGTCACGCCCAGTCGCAACTGCATCATCGCGACCGACCGCGTCATTACGAACGCGAACAGGTGAATAGCGCTGATAACTCGAAGATCGGCTTCTACCATAGTAATTTGGCACAGAGAACCCTGAAATATTAATCCCAATGGCTCCCTACGACGACTGGAATAAACTTGACGAAGAGGAAGAGGATGAGCTACAAGACAATTCAGTGCGCGCACTCTTTCTTACCTCCAGTGCCAGCTAACACTCGGCACGAATCACAGTATTTCGAGAAAAATCACGATGTCATCTTGTTTGCCATAGACTGCTCACCATCCATGCTTGCCCTTCGTGACGACCCAAATTATGAAGATGCAAAGACGTCCCATTTTCTCGGTGCTCTTAACGCTGCCGTTCAGATTCAGAAGAGAAAGGTCATTGTAGGACCTTACGATTCCGTTGGGGTCATGTTCTACAACACCGTGCGCTTCTCTCGTTCATGTTCACTCGCGCGTGTTCTGACAATAGGGGCTCTACAGACTCGTAGGAACGAGAGCGGTCCCGGCTCAGAGATCAAGAAGGGAACATACGTCTATCAACCGACGTCTGTCATCAATGCGCCCAAAATTCTTGATCTCAACCAACTTATCAACGGTTTGCCGTTGCCCGCTTTCACCCATGATTTTACCCCCTGATCCCCCACCCTCAGAGGCGCGCGACAATCCAGATCTTCTTAGCGAGGAATATCCGCCAACAGATAAGCACATCCCTGTCGGGGACTTGTTCACTAGCTGCAACTGGATCCTACGTGATGGGTACGTTGACTTCAAACAGCGCTGCTACGCTATGTTGAGTAACGCGGTCCTCAGAGCCCCAAAATCGGCATCAAAGCGTGTCTTCCTCATCACAGATAACGATGACCCTCACCCAGGCCTACATAACCCTCGACTGATAACTTCCGCGCGAACAACGCTCACGGTAAGTGGATACCTTTCGTCTAGTATGCAGCGTCATCGCTACGTAGCGCTGAAGGTGGTTTGTGTAGGATTTGTTGCAGGCTGGTGTGACGGTCGAACCGTTCTTCATCACTTCCGATGACAAATCCTTCAATCAACATAAATTCTGGACTGTGCGTTCTTTAGTTGTCCTTTCCTACAAAAGGTGTTGAGATGTGTCGGGTAGAACGTCCTTGTCACGGATACCTCGTCCGAAGATGACGCTGACTTGCTTCCGCCTTCCCTCTCTATCAATCGCATCGAGGAATTGCTCGACCAGATGCGGTTTTACGAGAGCACAAAGCGGGCACTCTTCAGTATTCCATTCGAACTTGCAGGGGGTCTCGTCATAGGGATCAAGGGTTACGGGCTTGTAAGTGAGCAAAAGAGGGGAGCGTACAAGTATTTTGTGGATCTAGGAGACAAAATGGAGGTCGTAGATAGTCGAACGACTTATGTGGATGAGGTCCGTACGCATTCCTCGCTCTGTCACGTCTCTCATTCCGATCACGTCGTACAGGAGCAAGAGGCGGAGGTCGACAAGGGCGGCGTACAGTTTGGGATGACACTGGGTGCGACAGTAGAAGACGAGGACACCGAAGAGCACGGGTTTGGAACACGCTCCGTGGGTGCTGGTCGACGGGTGAGCACGATCGTTCCCCCATACTTCCTTCCATTTCCTGATGAGTCTCCCTCCCTTACCCTTAGGTCTTCTACACAGGAGACGAAGTGCGGTCATTGCGCACTCTAGACCTCGAGCCTGGCCTCAAGCTCCTCGGTTTCAAAGATCGCTCCGAGCTCGCCTTCGAGGACAACGTCCGACACTCAACCTTTATCTACCCGGACGAGGACGCGTATGCTGGCAGCCGGCGTACGTTCGCTGCCTTGTTATCCTCAATGGTTAAAAAAGGTAAAATTGGGATCGTGCGGGCGCTGACACGGAGAAATGCTTCGCTGGCCTTTTGCGCGCTACTGCCGCAGGAGGAGAGCCAAGGAGAAATGTGGGCCGAGCCCAGTGGATTCCATCTGATTCCCCTACCTTTTGCGGATGATATTCGCGCTGCTCCGATAGAGGAGGCTTTTCGAGGTGGGCTACACCATCCCATCCCCTTCGCAATATCTCTTCGCTAAGCGGTGGCGCGCACGGTCACAGCCGGCAAAGAGCTTGTCGATGCTGCGAGAGCATTGATTTCCAAGCTCGCGCTCAGGAACGGCACTTACCCGCCCGATTCCTATCCTAACCCCGGTAGGTCCCTTCCCGCCCTCGCCGGGCGCCGCCTGACGCGCACGGCGATGTCAGCATTGGCCTTTCACTACGCGCAACTCGAAGCAACTGCATTCCGCGAGGAGTTCGATGCTGCTTCGTTCGAGGACAATACGCTGCCAAAGAATGACTACGATTCACAAGAAGGCAGGCCCGTTGGTCAAGGAGTGGAGGAAGCTTCTACAAAGCGACGAGAGCGCCAATGCCGTCATCGTTGAGGCCGGTTCGAAACGCAAGGCGGTAAGTTCGCGCTGTCTGTTTATTTGTTTATTTGTTTGGACTGTGAGGGTTTTCGGAGACTAACGGATAATTCGCAGGACGTCAGCTTACCTGAAGTGGAGGTTCGCAGCCGTTACGAGACCGGTGCCCTGATGCAGGTGCGCGTCGTGTATATGTGCCGGAACTCTAGCGCTTGATTGAGCTGACGATTCCCACCACTGTGACCTGGCATCAGCTGCGTGTTGATCAGATGAAGGTGCGCCGCCGCCACTTTCAGCCCCTCACTACGTGATTTGGGGTGACGCGTGGCATGTAGGACTTCCTAAAGAGCAAAAGCTTGGCACTGTCTGGAAAAAAGGCTGACCTCGCAGGGCGTATCGCCGAGTGGCTGGATGAACATCCTTGATGGAGGTCACTGCGGTTGACAGCGCATGGCCGCTAAGGCTTGTACGAATTCTGCGTGGTCGAAGAGACGTCGTCATACTGTAGATTCAAAACCTCGATCGGTTGCCGTACATCACCCTCATCCCTCCTGTTTCTATTTTAAGACGACGATGATAAGATAACTTGTATCCAGCTGGCGCCACCCTGTTTCTTCAGATGGAATCATCATCGATATCCCGTAAGTGCTGTACAGTAGTCCAACTTGGCATGATAACATCTTGCACAAAAACTCCGCCACCCCCTTGAACCTTGGGTCACGGTCGGCCGACCGCAGATCGCCCCACTTGAAACGCTTTCAAGCAAGGGGCATGCGGTGGCAGTTGTAACAGTCTAACCAGTCTCGAGGCTCTTTTTTTACACGCAGTAGCCGAAGCCACCCAGTGGTCCGGGTCACAGGTGCAGCGAGCCAGACTCGGAGGTCGTTACACGCAGCCGATATAGACCCAGAGGAGGAGATATTGGACGCCACTAGAGCCCAATAGCAATACTGTAAGCGCCTGAACGAAGGCCACTTGCTAAGCCGTACTAGTGTGCATTCTAGGCTTTCCAGTTGCCCTATCATACACCCCTCCAGCTCGATCCAGTTTTGGTCCGAGCCCGCATACACGAGGGCCTCAGACTCGGATACGATGATAATGGGAGAATGACGAGAACCCATGAGGCTGTGCATCACCTTATCGCCCGCATTTTGGGTTCTTCGAAGCCAGCCCAAACGCTGAGCGGTAGTGGTAGCGTAACGTAAGCAGCGCTTTCGAGCGGCAAGAGGCGAAAGTGAAGCCGGTGAAGAGTGACGGCGTACGGTGTCTCCGTCCTGACTTGGCCTCATCGTCACGGCTTACTGGCACGGCACCCGCAAGCGCGCTCTCAGGCTTTCCGAAGGTCCCCTTTTTCAGGGGTAATTCAGTCCCACTAAATCGGTATTCCGCCCAAGATTCCGCCCCTGTGAAGCGACCCACTTCTATTTTATTTTCTACTGGACCCCCTCATGCACGCGTGCTCAACTTGAATCGCTAAGAGATCCCCCTCGGCAAAGGTGATGAGGACAAATAGGCTCAAGTCAGACAGAGTTCATGGCACCAGGCCTTTTGTACTTTTTGGCTTTGTTGTTTGTTCGACGGCCGCTTCTCGCGCGCGTAATACGCCAGCCGTCGGGGCGTGATCAGAACGCAAAGAAATCCAGCAAATACAGTAATAACGATTCACATCCCCACTTCACGACCTGAAACTTCGTCGGGGGTTCTATTCTACATTTTCTGGGACTCCGGAGCGGAAATATCGCCGGGTCCCCTGCGCGCACCTTCTGCCCTTCGTACCCCTTCCCCCCTTCATTCTCACCCTCTTCTAGCAACTTTTGTGCGTTATATTAACGTTCTCCAGTTTGTACCCCGGGGACGCGCCTTGTCCGCGTGGCCGTGGCGTGCACCGCGGCGCCCTGGGCAGGGCCCCACGAAGGGGATAGGCTGAACCTGGCCCGCCACCGAACAAGCCCACCCTTCCTCAGGCCCGTCCCTGTCTGTCAGACAGGCTCCTCATTCACACGGGACCCAGCTGCCACCGCACGAGTAGAAGTTCTATCCCTTACGTACGTACGTTAGGGCGTGAGGACGCGCGAAAGAAGCCAGAGGACAGTCTAGCCCCCAGAGGTAAACTGGGGCCAGGGTTTTCTGCACGCGCTACTGCACCCATGCTAATGATGGAACATGAATGGGCCCAAAGGCGGACGAAACGAAACGAAACCTACTGCCCTCCAACTTTAATGTGATGGCCTTGGGCGCAAATTCAAGTTTTCCGTGGTTGTAGCCTGACTCGGAGCGCGCTCCTAACCGAATTAGCACTCGAGTGCCACTCGAGATCCGTTACAGTAAAGCTATCACACATGATGTCGTTCTGTGATCACTGGAACAGTAAACGCCCATTTACCTGGTCCTATCAGCGCGAGAATTTGGTCCAGAATTGCGCAATCCCATGCCGTATGTGTGCGCATATGACATACTGTATTCTTACTACCAACTTGAATACACTGACCACTGTAGTGCCGGGATGTTGGATATGACCTTACGGCAGCGGGGTGGCAAAACAACAAAACAAACAAGCTCTATCAGTCGCCCCCTTCGGGGGTTGACCTTACGTAGGTTGATTCGAGAGATATGAGAATCGCTGCGGGACTTGAGAGCTCTTGTAGTAGATCGGGCGAGTTCGGGGGAAGTGCATGGGCATACGGTATTGCAATAGATACGAGTGCTATTTGTACGACTGTCAATAAAAGAATTGAGGTTCGCCACTCTCAGTCGATTTAGACGACTCTATTTGATGTCCCGTCTGAATATTAAAAGGCGCTCCACCTTTACATACCATTACCCTGAGAGCGTCATGCCTGGATAATTTAATGAGGCGAGAAAAAAAAAAAAAACAAGAGCGCCGGAAGTAGTTCCTCAACGAGGTCCCAAAGGTTCGAGGGGGGAAGGCGGTGTTCACAACCTGGGACATTCGGGGGCACGTAGCCCTCATATCCCAGTCAGTTTACTCTGAACGCAACATGAATGTGAGCGAAGGGCTACACAAGGGAATTTTTTAAAACATAAAAAAAACCCACCCGACAAGCTTCATTAGCGCATAGCCAAGCGATGCGACCACCTAGCATAGTACGATACGATTAGAGTGTTGTATAGCGAGGGCGATGGCTATGCCGTACCAGAGCGGCGATGATACTTGCTGGCACGCCGTTCTTCAAGAAATCGACGTTCGTCAAATACAGCTGCCCCATCTCATCTTCCTGAGTTGCTCTGGTATCCAACAAGGGCCCCGATCGTTAGGGCCAACGTCGTGCGAAGTAAAGCAAAGACTCACGCGGTCTGATTTGGGAAGCCCGAAACTGGCATACCCATCCCCGTGGAACAGACGAGCCCAGTGATGAAAATGAGTAGGTTCGCCTGGTTACCTGGGAGATTGCTCCCAACGGCCTTGGCGATGGGGACGAGGAGCACACTCGCTATCGTATGGCTGATGAACGTTGAGACGACCTACAGACGGCATGTCGGTGGGAAGGTGCGAGAGGGGGACGGGTGCGAGATGACTTACGAGGACGACGGTTGTGAGCACCAATACGACCCCGAATTCGGTTCGGTTGTTGATCAGCCCACGAATGAGAACGTCCATCTTGTCCAGCAAGCCGCTCGACGTGACCCCTTTGCCTAGCGCTATGCCACCCATGGCAAGGAAAACGACCGACCATAAGAACTGCTCAAAGTCATCCTGCCCGCAAAACAAAAAATTCAGTATATAAGAACAGGGGAGCGTAAGCTAACGTCCCCCCCACCTTCTTGAGTACGCCCGTTCCGAAAAATGCGACGATAGGAATGATAGCGATAACACCCATATCACCAATCCATTTCTCGATGGCGTGTTCGACGACCCAGAGGGCGATAGTGGTGATACATACGAAAGTCACCCACCACTGCTTCCAGGTGAAGTGATCGCGTGTCGGGCGGATGGTCTTAATCTCGAGGCTGCCGTCCCCGGTGGGCAAGCGCGATGGGCGATAGGACACCAGCAGAAGCAACCAGACGAGCACGATCGAAAGGCCCGAGACTGGAAGCGCGACCATGAACCAGCGGCCCCAATCAAGCGGTGGGTCCATTTCGTGCAGCGCGATCAGGTTCTGGGGCGACGAGATAGGGGACGACTGCCCGCCAATGTTGGCTGCCAGCGCGATCGCAAGCTGTGCGGAACGGGGGGGGATCGAGACTTGAGCAAGATCCAAAACAACAATAATGTGGGAAAGGAAGTGCTTACGACGAGGCAGGGTCCAAAAGCCGCTTTTGGTGGAAGAGTCCGTAAGATTGGCTACGATAAGCGGGGGGTTGTCAGCGTGCGAAAAGTGATTGAAAAACCTAGGGGGCTTTGGACGCACCCGCACGAGCGTGAAGCAGAGAGTTGGGGCGGCAACATTACTTGGGAATGAAGAAGCAAGGTTAGAACGCGGAGCTAATGGGAGAGCGCCGAACCTGTAATGCAACTCACCTGATCCACATGCTGGCGAAACATGCGACGCCCATAACGGCGAGCAGCACGACACTGGGGCGTGTACCGGCCAAACTTAGCACGCGCGTGATCAACACACGGTCGATGTTCGTCTTGGAAAGTGCGGCAGCAATTGTAAAGCCCCCGATGAGGAGCATAATGGTTGGTGAGAACATCACGGAGAAGATCCAGCTACGACGTCTATGAGTACAGGCCCATTTGGCCATGAGGGAGATGCACTTACGAAGTTGCTGCAGAGGGGCTCAGGCGCTCATTTGTGTCCGCGTTCCGGATCACCCGCAACCATATTAATAACGCAGGAATCATTGTCGAAGTCACGAACAGCGGTATCGCCTTCCGGATTATCGGGTATCAGCCTGGGAAAGGAGGAAGAAAGGAGAGGGGGAAAAGCGACCCGACGAACCTCGGTGGCCCACAAGAGGGTGGCAAATACAAGGACGGCAAGACATCGATTCGCTTCCTCTCCTTCGACGGTCTGCACGTTCAATAGGATGGCGAAGACAAGCGCAGAAAGGATGACCCAAGCCTTGCGTCTGCTGAGACGAACACGTCCGACACGTGTGCGAACCTCAAAGGCCTTCTCTACTGTAGTGTCCACTGGCACGCCGAGCGGGGTCCCATTTTCGCCGCGTCGTTCGCGTCCAATCATCTGTCTCCATACGGTGTCACGCTCCCACGCAATATGTTCGCGTAGATGAAGTTTAAGGTACCGCTGCGCCGCTGCGGCGTCATCAAATGTAACACATTTGGCATACAGTTGCAACAACTGGGACTGTGCGTCGGCGATCCTTGTGCGGGACGCCTGGTCAAAGGGAGGCGTAGGCTCGAGGATGTCATGCAGGTAATGCGCTTGAAGCTAAGGCAATCGATCAGACGCGATCAATGTGTGGCGGACCCAATAAAGCATACCGAGCTTTCTGTGACTTTGTCGTATCTACCAAACATAGTTAGTGACATAGAACACCAGTGTGCAGGAAATGACCTACTTTTTCAGGACTTTGCGGAATCCGGAATAGTTCAGCTCGACGTAAGAGCGTAGGGCGCTCACTTGAACGTACAAGTTCGTGATTCGACGCTTGAATAGTAGTTGCGTATCTGTTGCGAAGTTTTTCTTCGAAGTCCAGATCGTTTCACCCGCTACTGGCGTGTGAGGGGAGCCCAATGAGGCGATACTACTACGAAGCTTATTCGCTAGCCCGCGCACTCTACCCCCGGGTGATCTGCTACGCCCCAGGCTCTCCCAATGTCCGGTACCGTTTCTACTATCCCTTGGTTGTGGGCTGGGTTCCTCCCCCTCTGGAACAGGTGCGGGAAATAAATGGCCTAGGGGCACACGGAAGGAAGGGAGCGAGGCCTCAAGGTCAAGGTTATCCTCCGTGGAAGAGATACTGACGCGGCGCGGTCTCGCGTGTACTTCTCTGGAGTGACTAGCTATCGGATAGTCAGCCGGGGAACGGACGAAGAAGGTAGCTATAAATGTGTGAAACTCAGAGAGGCAAGGCGAATGCCCACATCCCCAAATGTACAGATGGGACCCAAGTTAGCCATGGTGCACTTATGTTGCACGTCACCGACACGATGTGGGAGTAATCCCCATTCCCACCGTGACAGGTGAAAAACTAAGGCCGAGGGTCAAGGAGAGCACCCAGCCCAGGATGCACGCCATTCGGGACTGTCCCCCTTGACCCCGCCAATTCCAAAGTAGTAAACATTGGCGAGAAGTGTTACCCACCTCCCTGAGAAATGGCACGGACCGCAGAGGTGGATGCCCGCCTCTTGCGCTTCGGGGAAGTTGGGTCCTGGGTTCGCTCCGTGCTGTGCCAGTCGTCCTCGTCATCATCGTCATCTTCATCCCACTGGCTCTCCCCGTAGAACCGACCGGCCAACATCCCGATTTCATCTTGTTCCTTCACAAGTCCATCAAGTTCGGAGAGCTCTTCGAGCAATTGAGTTTCCTGAAGCGCATAAAAAGATGAAATCTTGCGCAGCTCGGCATCTAGGAGGGGCTTGAAAATTGCATCGGTGTCCTGAAACTGTATCCCTTGGCCAACCAAGGAAGTTCGCTCTGTTGCAGACTCCGTGTCGTGAGAGTGGACAAGGGCCTCGTGTTTTTGCTTTTCAAGGTGGTAAATGTATTTCTTGAGGGCGTCATATCTGGTCGGAGGGCAGAGTAAATGCGAGGCCCTTGTGCCGCTCCGTAGTCCAACACGCACGCAATGTATTCGTCCAACCATTCCACCTGAGCATTGAACTTGAGAGAGGAACTGACGGAGAATGATGTAGTTCATGACGCCCACGTAATGTGAACAGGCACATACCCGAATTTCATGGCAAATTTGTGGGTATCGAGACTCGGGGGTGCGACCTGGTTGCGGAGTTGCGTTAGGGGTATTTGTTCCTCCTCGACGTGTTGCCGCGCTCCGCTGCTGGTGCTAGCGGTTGGTTCTGGGGAACCGAAAAAATTGGAAAGAAAGGAAAACAGGGTCGACGAGGGGAGTGTCGTTAACGACGCCTCGAGTTGGCTGCCAAATTAGCTCTTTTCCACCACTCGACCACCTGTCCGCTGTCCGCTCTCAGTTGGCCATTCGGAGTCGGAGGACTATATGCGCAGGGTTAGGGTCCGGTCCGCTACCCGGCAACGGTTCGAAGGGTCGTCATTTGGCCAGCCGTCTTTGCGTCTCAGCTTCGTGTACGTTTCGTTTCTATGGCTGCCACCACCCTGAACCCGAGAGCGGTCAAGTCCGTTTCCTAATTATTGTAATTTTATTCTATATGTCGGCCAAGATGTCGACTAAACTTAACAAATTCTAAATATGTATTATCTTTCACTTTGCGAGTCCTCTTTTTTTGTTGAATCCGAATTTATATTCCGCATCTACGACTCTTGGTACGACCGTCTACTGTATGCTTATAGGCTACCGTAATTCGCGCTAGAAGAACGTGTGCGAATATCTCACCGCTGAGCGCCGAGCGCTGAGGCGTTATAGAATCTGTTTACTGTAAGTGTGTTGCGTCGACAGAACCTACTTGTAGCCATGCCAAATCCGCTCGAGCCCGTCAACTCCTTCCGTTGTTGTCCTCCTCGTGCCACCGCCGCAAATGGTCCTGAACAGGCCAACCCGCTCGTGCAGATCCAATGAATCATTGAGGTCGTCACGAGTACCATTGTGGTCACAGAAACGTAGACACGCTGGCACGAAGGTGTCATCACAATTTGTACGGTGCTTGCCCATTCGTCTAACCGAACGCTACTTTCCGGTCGTCCCTGCGTCCGTGATTTTACCCGTCACACGCAGCTGTCATTTTACCTATATAGTTCTCCCCCTGGGCGAATAGGCCAGACCTTTGTTCGAGCTCAGACCTTGGAATTTAGAACCGACCCTCCTGGGAACTGCCTTCATATAACGGCCGCCGTGATTCATCTGCGCTGAACCCTTTTTAAAAATGCAGAACCTCGAAATTGAACTCGTGTTCTGGCTTCTGGTGTCGGTTTTTACCTAAGCTAATCGCTTTTTGGGAGGCAATGGTGACCGACCAGGAGGCGGTTCGCGCGACAGTTGTACGCTTCTGTTGTTCGCATTAGCCATTGGACCAGAGTAGTTTCCTGCGCGGCGCTGGGGGGTGTCATTACGGCCTGAATGCGCTGGCGCTTTGGCGTTGGCCTGGTACCATACTACACCTCTGACAGAACCCTTTTCGAAGAGTTGGGGGGTCCGATAGTCGCAAGCAACCCCGCGACATGCCGCTCTCCTAGCGCGCGACGGCATTCCAGGCGGGTCTGATGACTTAAACTTTGTACCATGATGGGCAGGCGCTAGGAGCGCACAGCTCTTTTTCCAAGTCAGAACGGGTCGGCAAGAATCAGGGCCCCTCTTTCTTTTATGAGCGGGTTCTGGTATCATAGGCGAGAAAGCATCCAATGACGCTGGGAGGGCGGGACGCCCG
Source organism: Lactarius pseudohatsudake (assembly GCA_021525015.1). Lineage (NCBI taxonomy): Eukaryota > Fungi > Basidiomycota > Agaricomycetes > Russulales > Russulaceae > Lactarius > Lactarius pseudohatsudake. The sequence continues at coordinate 1,022,910 of JAKELH010000003.1, read as the reverse complement.
CGCCAACTGTCTTTTCTTGTTTTTTTTAGATAAAAAAAAACCAGTTCCCAAAGAACGTCTGAGGAACGATCACGTCCCAACATTCCCAATGTGAGCTGTGGTGGTGCAGCTCAGCTTGGAAGCTGTCAGCTAATCTCCCACTTAGCTGCGAACGCATATGCTCGTGGACGAGAGAGGGATGTGACGTCTAAAGTCGGCAATGGGTTGGCATGGACCCCTGAGTCAAGGTCCCTCGAATATTTAGAGTTGGCCACGTTCTTGACTTATGTATTATTGTGTGAGAATTGCTCTACTTGGCTTGGTTTTGAGACCAATTAATTGCTTCGAAGACTCGAAGACTCCACATGGTATTCAACGACAACGACCCAGAAGTTCAGCGAATTCAAGCTATTAAGTCGGCCAAGTTGGTGGGAAAGGGGGAGACGGGAGGAGGAAGGGAGAAAGAAATATCCTCTACAAATGGCCGATCACTGGCACCCTTGCTCATCGATCATCATCTGATCACCATCTAATGCTCGAATCATTTTTCTTCCATTTACCACCCACCCCCTTCGTAAGTTACTGTAACTGGAGACCTGCGGCCGTGCCGAGCTTCTGTGCTTCCGCTGTACGTATACGTTTGCGGAGGGAATCCGGCTCTTCTTCTCCCGGATGTCGTCAGGTGTCGTCCGAGGACGACGGGGCTTCACGCTCGCCCGTCGAAATATGGAAACTCGGGGACACACGATTGGCAGCCCCATCAAACATCTTCCCTCTCCCAGTCTGGTCCATCGCGTCCCCGGGGCCACAAATTATGTCATTCAGCGTGCCCGAGGCGGCGTGCTCTCTCACCGCACCCTCCAACCGTGACACGGCCGAGGTCTGCTGACCCCCATCCAGCCCCTAGAAGAAGTAACGCGAGTGCGCGCGCGAACCGCGTGCGCGCTGGAGGGGGCTGGGCTCTCACATCACGGACGTAATCTATCCTTTCCCAGGTTCCCAGCCAGCGAAACAGTTTCACGTCGCGTTCTGTGGTGAGAACGTGTTCGATGTGTCAAGAGGACTGGGACGGGACCACCACTCGAGTGCACCTTCTAGCCGTGTTAGGCCCCGCTCCCCCTCCGCGGACCCCATAGCACCAAGTCAGTCCGGGGTTTTATTTGTTTTATTTAGTATTCCCACCACGTGCGTGATGCACGATGCCTGCAAGGAGCGAGAGGGGGAGGACGACCGCGATAACTCTTTGGGAGAGAAAGTGGGAGCGCGCTTGCCATCTCGGCCATTTTTGCACCCTGATGCCCCTCCTCCGCCTTCCTTTCTCAGGAGCCACTTACCGTACTCAAAACACCCAAATTTGGTGACGGAAAGAAAAAAAAAACACGGGGCCTCCCAAGACGACGCTTCCTGCCAAAAGCAAGTTTTTAATACAACACTATTGAGGTTCCTGCGTGCCAGGCAGGCGGGTTTGGCGCTGCCGAGAACTTTGTCTGTTCGGATGGTGGTGCCTGCTGAGACGCCCAAGCTAAGCTCCGTATGTGGAAAATAAAAACTATTTAGAAGGCTCGTCGGAGTGAGCGCAAACACGGTAGGTTTCTAGATTTTTATTTTTATTTTGGGCTTCTTGCGGCAGAAGAATGACGAGAAGAGAGGGGCAGGGCGTTCGAAGAAAACTCAGCTGTGATCGCCCTTTCTACGCTCGTTTGCTCACGCTATTGGCCTCTTGGGCTCATGGGAGAGCATGTGCCCAAGTGTGGGAAGTTCCATGGAGTTTTTTGAACAGCTAGATGATAACTTGACGTTGTTGAGACCAAAGCTAAAGTTTCACATTTATGAGATAGTCGTGGGGGCGGGTCATTAGATTTGTCGACCTCGAGTACACCACGAGTTTTGACAGAGAAGGAACAAGCACCGATCGCGAAGTCGAAGGGGTGCTCCCAAGAGATCGGATTATTGAGCGTCTAAACACTGGGAAATCCCCGCCGAGTCTCCGACATGAATTTTGCGCGTGTTCGCATTGCTGTCAATTGGAACAAATGGCTGCTGCAGGTATAGGAGAGGGGGGGTCCTAATTGTAACAGGAAAAAACATTACAGTAAATGTACGAAAGCAAATCCGATAGCAGGGTGTGAGCGAGAAAGAGTATTCTAAGAAGAAAAAATTGAATGTTGCTTACAAGCGTTTCAACGCAGGGGATATTGTTATGAAGGGGGGATTCCGGGTGTCTTAAAAATATGGAAGAAACAGGACTTCTCTACCAAGGACGGACAGGTTGCGAGCTCGTATGATTCGCGCCATATCGGTCCCACAGCTTGGCCGGCTCATGAAACGTGGGGGAAGCTTCTGTCTTGAGTAGTGGAAGAGGAAAGGCCTCGGCACCGCCGCGGCGCCCATACGATTGGGGTTGGTCCCGGTCGTAACCGAACCCTGGTCGCGGTACGTCTGTGTACGTGTGTGAACAGACGGCCGTTCGATGATTACCTGACAGCTCCTTCATTGAATACGGGAGCGAGTCGTGCGGTTCTCGCGGTAAAGGCGCGGACGTGTGAGGGGTAAGCGGCAAAACCGGGGATGGATCGCTTGGGGAGACGCCATCGGGGGTGGACAACAAAAACGAGGTTGATGGGGAGGTAACCGCCGAACTCGAATCGGACGGCCTGCGGTGGGCGAGCGTCTTCAATCGGGGGCTGTCTTGAGACCGCGAGCGCTCCGGGGTCCAATGATGTGTTTCACCCCCCATACTCATGCCGAGCGATCTGGGCGGCTCAAAATCGAATGACCTGGCAGATACCGAACACAGCCCCACCATCAGAGACGAAAAGGGACGGATACTTCGGGCGATGATAAACTCACTGAGCGTTGGAGGGCGCAGAAGAAGAGCGCCGGCGATGATTAAGCTGCTCTTCTGGTGAAGGGGGGAAGGGCTTAGACAGATCAGCGGCGTCACTCGCTCGCAGTCGCTGGAGAACGGCTCTCGAGTCATTGAACTGCGACGGAGCTGCCCAAGAAGAAATAGGGGGGAGCGATATGGGGGCCTGCCCCGAAGCACGTGCTGCAGTGGGTGGTTGGAGTGGGGGAAGTTTGATGCGTTCTTCCTGGGCTGACACACGGCGAGAGCCAGTAAAACCTGAGGCGTCGGAGAACGAGCTTCTAGAGGGCCCGACTGGAGAAGATACATTTGGTGGGAAAGGTGCGTTGGTCGGTCCTGATGTGCCGGGATATGGCGAGTACCGAGCGTTGTGGCTCCGTTCACGGGTCAGGGACAGCCTGTCGACGCCCCCATCGATAGACAGCGTGTCCGTAGGGGATGGTGTCGACTCGATCTTTTGGTGCTGAGCTGGCCATGCGGATGGGTTGGCAAATGGCGATGCTATTTGATGCGAAAATTGGGGTGGTGACGACTGTCCAATCTCGTGTGGGTAGCTTGGGCCGGAAATGATCGTCCATCCGGCCTGGGGACCAGACGTGCCCGTGGACACCATCCCTGCGCTTTGCACATGGTTGCTCCGCCTGGCTCGACGGCGACCGCTGCCGTTGGCAATGACCTGCCCATATCCGGGTTGTTCTGGAGACAGGCAGGTAGTGGGAAATGTGGGACTAAGAGGTTATCGAATGACTCAGAAGAACAGACGGAATACTGCTTCAAGATCGCGTACCCGAACAAAGCCACGAGGTCGTGTCGAATAGGCCATGCCACGCTGCAACAATGCGTCAGCGCTAAGGCAGGAAATGAAAGCATCGATCGTGCGTACCGGCGAGACAGACGAAGAGCGACCTGCGTGGTGGGTGCTCTTGTCAGCCGATCGAGGGAAGCGAGGATGGTGCAATCAAAATACCTCATAGGGCATCCACGTCCCTTGTATCTTTAGATAACCACCGCGGACTCTCCGTATCTGGGAGGCCAAATCAGGCTGCGACTCTATCATCTTGACAATGTCGGCTGGGTCAGACCACACACGTGTAAGCCATGTTCCGTGATGTTCCGTGATGACAACTGGAGACAGCCAACCTTTTGAATTCCCTAGGGCTGTGAAACGCGACGAGGAAATCATCCGTTACACAACCAAACTACTGAAAACAAAAAAGGTTTACCTTTCCAGATGCCGGTCCACAGTATGTACCCGTCATCGACGTCCATCATAATCCACTGACCGTTCAGTGGATATTCATACACGGGGCTGAGAAACAATTAGCGATGACGAGGGGCTGACTGTCTCCCACGACTAACATGTAACCACGGGGGTCGTTGCTAGTTATGTACCGGCTCTTGATTACGTGGTGGTTTGGGCTGGCATACGGTCTGAAGCGGGGGGACGAGGCGGGAGGAGCCCCGGATCCAGTGACGGGGAGCGAGTCCTGTAAAGCGGTAGGTTGTTACAATAAGTCGACAAACGGGCGGCGAGGAGCTCACTTGGAGGATACCCGATGTCATTTGTCGAGGGGAGAAAAGAGAGCCTGCGTAAGACGCCCCAGCTGCTCAAATAGTAACGCGGAGAAAGGCCTATCCCAGATCACGTTTCTGGATTATTTGATTTCCCGAAGCGGCGGGTGGAGGGGGGATTGGATTGGAAGTAAAGGCGGGGAGAGAAGGAAGGAGGGGAACAGAAACTTGGGACACAAGATCGCAACACGCGCGGGGCCCGGAATGTGATACCCGATCACTTAGTTGGTATGTATTGTCCGACTTGGCAAGAAGGCGAAGTTGTAGGAGCGAGCTATGGGGCAGGGGTCGATCGCGAGATTGTGCGCAGTAGGTGAACCACATAAGGGGGCGCGAAATAGGGTTCTGCCGGTAGAAATAGGACAAGGTCAGCAAGAAAATCGTTTCTTTGATGCACCCTCGGTTAGGCTCCAAACGGCACTCGGCGAGAAATAAAGCAAGGCACCGAAGCGGAGAACGTCGGCCCGCTTCGGCGGGTGCGAGGATGCCGTACATCGCCGCGCCGCCCACTCTGGGCGCCACCATTGTTTTGACTTTCAATTGCCCTGACCAGAACCCAGAACACACCCAGAATCTGCTCCATCCCAGACCCAGGCCAGAATGTACCTAGAAATTAAATTCCGAAGAAAAAGTTTATATAAAAAAAGTGAAAAGAAAATAAGGTAGAATAGAATAAACGCCATACCCCAAATAATAATTCTTTTTTACTACCCCCGGCCGCCGTCCCACATTCTATCCACACGGTCTCCCGCCATCAGGGCTCGCTTTACAAAGATCTCAAGCTCCTCGCGACCGACGGACTTGCCGCGGCAATTAGGAACGATCGGTCGCCACACACGGATACATACTTAAAATAAGCAAATTCCCGGGCGGGCCCGTTCGACAGTTGTGATTTGGTCCCGGTTCAATGGAATGGTTCACCTCTGCAGGGCACGAGATCACATCGTAGTTTTCATATATAAAAATCCGGACGATATAATGCTTCTTTTCTTCTAAGCTTCCCTGCTTTCCGGAGGGAGTAGCTAGGAGGACGGGGCAATCGGGCACGCAGCGAAGGGGAAGGGCAAGGAGATAGCCATATACCTTTCGTCCTGCTGCACCCAAATGGGATGTGAATACAGTAAGGCTTGACACGCCTTGGTCATATGTTATCAGTAGCTCCTTCTCCAAAAATTCCCGTGGTCGTTGCATTGACCAACGTGGGGTCCTGTCACTTCGTCGCGAGTTCCTCCCGAGAGCGCTACCGGCGAGTACTTCCGGTAAGGGGCTGGATGGAAGGCGCCATGTCCGAAAACAAGGTTATGGTTATGTACGAGAAGTCACATTCTCGTACTGGCGGCTGGGAGCGATGCTGTATGCTGTATGATGTCGAACGGCGTGGGGCACAAAACTCGCCTCGTTTTTCCCACACTAGACGGGGTCCATGACAGTTGGTAAAACAGATAACTTACTCTCCGATGATAACGAAACCAAAGCGTCTGCTGATTCGGGTTGTTGGTGGCAACTAATTGCACGACCGGGAAGCGACCGAAGTTCGCTGCCCTCGCTTTGATGTGACAGCCAACCAGGAATGTATTTTCCCGCCCCCGCCCCCGTCACTGTCGTCGCTACGTCACCATCGCTGTCGCCGTTGCCCAGTCCTCGTGGTTGTTCTTTTCTGTATAGAAATCGGAGTCGTCTCACTACACTTCACGAAGAAGGAAAAGGAGCAAACCCGGACAGGTGTTTGTTATGAACGTGTAACAAGGGTGGTGCCTGGATCGACTTTTGGGGGGTAACACACGTCACGAGGAGAAATGACTTTGCGAACGAACGCCCGATCGAACGCGTGTTAACTGGTTCCGGGGCTCTGGAGACGCCCGTCCGCCCGTTCGGCCCCGTGTGTATTCCTCGAGCATGTGCTCTTAAGGTTGCATCAAAGTGAGAAAAAAATTACGGATGTACGGGAGATTGCGGCATGAGGCATGCCCTGACTGTTCTATGTACAGACGTGCCTCGACGCCTCGCTGCCCCACTGCAACTACGCGTTTGCCGCGTTCACCGCGGACTTCAGTACACGCCATGTCTCCTGAGAGCCCAACCCATCACCCGTCGTATAGGTGATTGGACTGACCGCGAATCCATTAAACTGGCTCGCCGCGCAAATGGTGTACGCGCCCATGTTATTGAATACGAGCCAATCGCCAACGCGTAACTCCGCTGGAAGCTTCGTCATCGGACAGACGCAATCGACCGAATCGCATGTCGGACCCCATATGCTGCAAGTGCGAAGATCCTCCGTTCCTACCAAGTGAAATGACCCGTTCATGGACAAGACGTAGGGGTGAACCTCCTGATGGTCGAACAAGATGCAGTTAAACGACCCGTACACTCCCTCATTGATGTAATCTAGGCCGGAAAGGTCAGCTCGTATCTCGTCAGAATGATGCGGCCATCATACACATCACAGAAGGCTGGTCGTCCCCCTCGTCCTGGACGTCTGTCGTTGCGCCATCAGAACGGGCACGGCGGGCGATGATGTTTGTGGCAAGGGTGAAGGCTCGGGCAACAAAGAACCTCCCGGGCTCGGCGATGATCCGGAGCCCCGCGCGATCAGGAAAATGTAAGTCAATGGCATTGCGGACGACGTCAGCCGTTTCTTCGAAAGTGGCGTCCTCAAAGCCACCTCCCACGTCCAAAAGTGTGAATTCGTAACCTGCAGCCAGCCCCATATCGAAGGCTGTACGTGCACATCCAATGGCATCTGCGAAGGCAGATGAATCGTAACACCCACTCCCTACGTGGAAGCTGATTCCGATGACGTTCAGTCTGAGCTCTCTCGCTTTGGCAAGAAGTCCAGGTACAGTAATGAGTGGCGCTCCAAACTTCAGTCCAAGGCGACACAGGCTCTTCGAGTCGTCCGTGAGGATACGAAGGACCAGCTGGGCAGAAGGATTGGCCCGCGCAACCTTGTACAGCTCGTCTGCGTTGTCGAAGGTCATCACATTGACACCGGACCTGGCAGCGTTCTTGATGAACGACACCGCCTTGCACGGGTTAGCGAAGATGATCCTGTCGGGACAAACATCAGTACGAAGGACCTGTGAGATCTCGCCATGGGATGCACAGTCAAAGCCTGTGCCTAGTGCTGCTAGCAAGCGGAGTACGTAGGGGTCCGGGTTGCATTTCACCGCTACGACCGGATACATCAGTAGGGATACCACAGGGTGTACATGACGGAACCTGTACCATAGAAGGGTTCAATTTCCGGTAGAAGGCGTTTCCATCGATCATGTTGCCTGTATACTTGGCTCAGGTCGGCGACAAAATAGGCACTCTCGGCGTCCGGCTCGCCAGCGGCAGCGAGGCGTGCTGAGCGAATTACACCATTACGAAGATGCACATCCGGGTGGCCGCGGAGTAGAGGTGGAAGTCCAGGGATGATGATGTCACTGTCATCATCGGCACCATGAGGGATGTCCACTTGAACAGATGACGCCTTTCCAGAGAATAGAGTTTTGTGTTGTGTGGGGGGTGACGTTTGAGAGGAAGAACGACGGAATAAACGGGAGAAAGGCGAGACCATATCAACGCCACGAGGCGTAGGCAAAATGTCGAGTTCGGGCATATTGGCGTAATTTCGAGGATAGCGAGCTATCGCCACGTCGAGGTCAAGAGGATAGAGCAGATTTTATTAAGTGCACTTTGATGCAAGATGTGGAGTGGGGTCAAAACCTGATCAAGTGGCCCTCGCCGCAAGTCAGTTGGCCGATCGTCGGTGTGAGTAGCGAATGAGTTCACTCAATAGTAGAAGCCAACGCAAGCTAAGGGGGTGATGGATACCGTATCAGAGGTTTGGCGGAAAGAAGCCGATCGACGCAGAACTAAAAGCGGGAAAAGGGAGCGCGAGAAGTGTCAAAGTGGCTAAATCTAGTCAATGCTAGGGAGGTTCGCCTGGAGCCAGAGTAGACGTTCGGGCTCAGCATCAAAATTGAACAAAAAAAATGAAAGTGCAACTCCACCTCTTACGGAAGACCACCTAAGTAAGGGTGAGCGATTTCAATCGCGAAAAGGCTGAGTGTCAAACAAGAAAGACATACCCAAGGGTCAACAGACGAAGATCGTCGTTTCTAATATCGAGAGAAATGATGGCGTTTTTTGCAGTCTGTGTCGTACAGACTATGACGGAAGTCCAGTTGCTGTTCTTTCCTTCTTTTCGCTGGGAAACGTAGCTGATACTAACGATGAGGCTCAAGGTCGACGTGGCGGGAGGGGAACGTCGCGTCGGAAAATTGTCATCGATAATAACACCCTCGGCCCGTCCCTAATCCGGCGTCTATCTCCGCTCTCCGACTTCACTCTCAGCCTCAGCCCCTTTGCCACCCCTCACACACCTCCACACACCGTCTTCGACATCACGCAAAGCTTTTTGCCTATTTGCTGAAATGAAATGGAAGCAATTTTTTTGGGGGCGCAACGAGGGCACGGCGCATGAGAACTGCCTTATTTGGTCTGTCACTGGGGCACACACCCCGGATCTCATCCCGGTGTTGCTCCCATAAGTTCGACAGGTGACGGAAGGGTGCCCCGAGGCGATAACCTAACATTTGAGGATCGGGCCACTTGGGAGATGTATGATTACTCCCTAAGACATACCATTAAAGCGAGCAGGCGGGCGTACGGCGGAGAACTCGTGGGCGCAGCCGGTTTCGATGGACGCTGCGATATGAAAAAATTCATCAACAGAACACGTGTGGACCCTTACAGAGAACTACAGTAACTATTTCAAGACGCCGAGAAATTCGCGGTCCGTTCTGGGGCGAATTAAGACGAGGTGGCATGCTTAGAGCCACCTCCGATAGAAGCACTCGGGTAGCCCCGAGGGCCTGCGGTCATCAGGGCGTCATTACTCCCTGCACTCCTTGCCCCGGTCCCGGAAGCCCAAGGCGTCGGCGCTGCACCGTGAATGTTGTTTGCAGAAACGATAAGAGACCTAGTGGGCGGAGCGCTGATGTCGTTCCACTCCAACACCCCACCCAATGGCAGGTGCTGGACTACCACGCGCTTTCCGAGGACTTCCGCCTGATGACAAGAGCAATCCGATTGGGTCAAACTCCTGCGTCGAGGCACGAGATGTGATGCGTCTCACCTCATACATTTTGAAAAGGCCGGAGTTGACCTTACGCCAAGTAGCCACTCCAGTGGCAATAGAGTACAGCTGTGAGGAATGCTCGTGGAACGGCCCGTGCTTGACCTCGTGAATTCGCATGATGGACAGGAAGTACAGGTTCGTCAGGGGTAGAGGCGGATGCAGTATCGCTGATACTGGGATACCGCTCTGGTCTACAAGAAGCGACCTCGGTCAGAGGAATGGAAGATCCATCGACGCCCAAAATAGATGTGTGGTGCAGACCTCGCAGCTGTGCGCTCCCGAAGATATATCCCAGAAAGTGTGAGTCGTCGAGACCCCACACCCCATGGCTTCCAGCAGGCTCGAGACGGTAGACGTCCTGCAACCGCCAGCAGAGACGAAGATATCGAACAAAGACTCCCAAGACCATATCCCGTGCCTCTTCGGGGTCGAAGCGGAGGAACCGCACGAGCGTGAGGCAGAGCAGGAAGATAGCGAACGACGTCTCGTGTCCAGTGCCGTAGTCCATGCGCAGGAAGGACCCGAACGCTGTGAGAAAATACGGTCGAACGTGTGGGACAGCAATGCTCAAGTTTGACATCATCGCACTGAGTAGCTCGTCTGCGCGCTGCGCTCGTGATCAGGGCCAAGACTGGAGGTGAAAGTGGGTTGTAGCAAACGTACGTCCTCGAGGCGCTTCCCCCATGTGCGGAAAGCGAGGTTCCCAAACCGTTGTGCGGTGGGCAGTGGCGGAACCTCGTCGATCCACCGATCTAATTCGTCTAATAAGCCGAGCACTCCGCGTATGCCCTGGCGAGACAGGACTTGAGATATGCGTGTGCACGTGTCATTCTGAACAGTCTATTCATACCTCACTTTGATTGTCGTTCGTCCATGGCAATGAACAGCCCACAACTGCCTCACTGAGCCAGCGCAGGAAAAGTGAGTAGTCTGCATAGCCGTTTGTATGCTTCCATGTCTCGACATCGGCATCGGTCCGGATTTTAGGCGTTGGGAGGTCGTGCGAAGCCGCGAGATTCTCAGGAGATACGTATCTCAGCGGAGGTACAGGTATGGACGCCATCGTCCCGTCTGGAGCGGAACAAGTGACTCGGGCGTACGTGCGCAAGTCGTAAGCCACAGACCATGAGCCGATCCAATCCAAGTGCGCCGCGAATGGGGTGCGCGGCGCGCCGAGCCGTGTTTAGCGAAGATCACGTGCATGGGGTACCACAGCCAGGGTCCAGGACGGCCAGGGCTCGGAGCTTCGAGCCCGAGACTCAAAGGGATATATGGCACCCCGACGCGTCATCGCACTGTAGAGTGAGCGCTTGGCCCCGGCTAGGAAGATATGTTTGCGGGGTTTGAGAAGCTCCCGGGATTGACTTGATTTGGACCCTCTTCGTCCCCTCCCCATCAAGCGCTCGACCCCGACATCCAGGCTGAGAATCCTACCTGCAGCTCTATTTTTGGCATTATTTTTTGTTCTAAATCAACGCAAGACATACGATGGTACTTGGACATGATGGCTCCGGGGACCACAATTTGGGTCCGAGGTGAAGATCCGATCAGGCACGTTCAGCAACAGCATAGTACGCGAATACAAATGCAGATATTTGTCATGCACAGGTCTAATTTCAGGTTTGAGTTCATTTTTTCAAAGCAACCCCTTTCATGGGCACGAAATCCGAGCGATATCTCCCCAAACCGCCCATGAAACTGAATCCGGAGACAAGTGGATTGGTGCTATGTCAGATTCGAAATACCACCGGATTCTAGAGGCGATCCAGGGTGGATCCTACAGTGGTGCTATTATAGTGGCCAACTGTCAACGTTGTAGTTTCAACAACATACGATACCACCCCATAAAAACGCTGGCGCCGACATGCTCGGTAGAGGGGATAGGCAGGCAAACCAGGTTTCGTCTGGTTAACGTTACTATAACCGGGAGAGTCCGTTTCGAGCGGGTCGCTGCGCAGTCGCTCTCGGCATCATGCATCATATTTCATTACTCAGATGACACTTCATGTTTCACCTGCTCGTCGTTCACATGGTCGTCTTGGACAAGATCAGAAAGATGCAACCCTGGCGAGATCCAAACCGACCCAACCGGCCCGGGCTTTTCGCTTTATACATATTGAGCAAATCTAGCACGGTGACAAACGCACGACCTGAAGCGTAGCAAGGGCCCGGTTCCGGCTGTTGACGTTGGCGTCTACGGGGAGGGGGAAAGCATGTGCATGAACAGCCACAACTCTATTTCTGTGAGACTGTGCCCGTTTCTAGTTATGGGCGGAGGATTCATTCCGTCACATCAGCCGAGAATCCAAGAAGTGAAGAGGAAGAATGGTTTACCCTTCGCAAGCCCCTGAAATCCACACAAACAATGCAGCAGCCTGCAGCCATAGCAGTCTACCGCGGGAAGTAAATGCATCCTTTTGGAACTTAGGAAAGGAAACACATCGCTAGAAAGATATCCCGAGGCACGCCTTCTGACGTAGTAAGGCCGACAGGTCGCAAAAGGTCGGTGCAGTCCTAGTGCCGTGCCATCGCGTAATATGTGGCACGCGGTGTTGAACCCAAAAAAAGAGAAGACCTACAACCGAATCAAGGAGGAGATTGACCAGCCATCGGGAACGTGTGTCCTGAGGTGATTTTGGCAGCACATCAAAAGATGCAGGCTGAGCTCTAGTTAGTTTTCTTGTTCCAGCTGCCAGTGCCAGTGGGGACTGTGATCGCTTCGAAAAAATTTGTTACGGTGGAAGACGGCGTGTTTGTGAAGAGAAAGACAAGGGATGCTCGTGCATATGATAGTCCTACAGCCCTCATGGGTCGGCGCTGTTGATGGGCGGCACATAACAGCCGAAGGCTCGAGGTACGACAAGGGCGCAGTACCTAGTGGGGCGAGTAGTACGAATGCCAGTACGTGCTTCTAGGCCAGGGCGAGCAGGGAACGTGTTGGAGTTTGGCGAGAAAAATGAGGCAAGATCTAGAGAGGACTGCCCGCGTTGGGGCTGCAATGAGAGTGATCCGCCTTTCCTGGCGTCTCGGGCTACATGAGGCAGAATGATCAGGTGCCAAGGCCCGAGGAAATCAAATCACCCGGAGTGCTGCAAGACATGCGCCCAGTCTATCCCAGGGAGATGCGCCTGAAGTGAGAAAAATACGGTATGAGTGGGTCGGATTTAGGTATTGTGGGAACCACGCGAACTTTTGACATGGTGGGTTCAAGGCACACTGGCAGGTGGTGTAGGAAGGAGCTTGAAGCACCAGCCACAAAGGCTGTCATGTCACATCGGCCTCCGGGCCGGTAGCGAGTGGATCGAACCCTTGCCTGTGCGAACCCTTGCCAGTGATTGCAAGTGATTATTTGAGTGCGACATCATGACTCCGAGACACCCTCCTGCTGTCCTTCCTCATGCACTACACATTCCCGGGATCAACAAACTCGCTGGGAAACGTGTCGTCCTGGCCTCTAATAGTCCAAGGCGCAAAGAGATCCTCCAAATCTTTGTACGCCGCCCGCTGCCCTTCCTAGTGGGGAGCTTTGTATTTGACCAATCTACTTCGCATCGCAGGGTCTCGCCCCCGAAATAGAACCTTCGACATTCGCAGAGGACCTCAGCCCTTTATCGTTTGAGAACATTCACGAATACCCTGTCGCGACGGCGACGCACAAAGCCGTCGAAGTGTACGAGCGACTCGTCGTGCGTTCCGTCTCATTCTCTCACAGGTGCCCCCTCCCACAGTTCGCCCATGGGCTGATGTCCAAATCGCAGAGTGCGGACCCAGAAAATGGCCCCGATCTCGTGATCGGGGCCGACACTGTTGTTCTGACCCATGCGCAGCCGCTCAGTTCCGACATCGCATACTCCGAGCTGCCGGGGGTCAGCCAGGAGCTGCTTGAGAAACCCGAGAACAAAGCAGATAACCTCCGCATGCTGCAAGACCTGAATGGCTCCGTGTGCGAGGTCGTCACAGGTGTGAGCCTCGGTGAGATGCTCTCGAGCGAGTGAAGGAGGGCGAAACTGATCGGTCGCATTCTTGCAGTGTTCCCGGTTCTGACATCACCTGGGTATGACATACGGTAGGCTGGCCGCTCCTCTCACTCCACGAATTGAATCCACAATGTAATCACACCCGATGGCGGTCCAGGTCACTCGAAGAACGTTCGCTGGTCTACTTTTTTGACAATCCGCTGAGCCTCCTCAATGCCTACGTTGACTCGGGCGAGGGGCTCGACCGTGCTGGTGGTTTTGCAATTCAAGTACGCACCCGTGTACCTACGCCCAAGCCTCTCGAGTCGATGACTGAGGATTTATATAGGGCCTGGGTGGGCTACTCATACGGAAAATCGAAGGTGACTACCACAACGTGGTCGGTTTCCCAGCCGCGTCCTTCTTCCGGTTCTTGGACCTTCTCGTGGAGGACGACGATGACTTTCTTGAGGTATGAGGGTGACTGTGCTGGCTGCATATAGTTATTTGAGGCGCACGCTTGCCAATCACACTGCCCATCGATCACTCTAGCTGGTTTCGCTCAGTGTGAGTGCCCTGACCGTAAGGGGTCCGATTTCACGAACAAATGGATCAAATCTTGGATCAGACTACACCTGAAGGAGCTAGAAAGTCAATGTGACTATGTGAAATACGGCACCCTGCATTCCAGGCGGGTCTAGTTACCTACCTTCATTTCAAAGCCTATTGTATGATTGCACGGTTGTCGTCTGTCCGTGAAATCGGCCTGCCAAATGGAGAAATTAGGTGGGACGGTGCTCGTTTGTCGAAAGGGTCGTGTACAATGCGTGGTATCGGCCTCCACCGCTGGTTTGGGAATTCATTCGGTTCTGTCGGTTTCCGTAATGAGTAATAACTGTCGCCTGTTATATCTACTGTACGGCTTCCTCTGCCCGCATCTAGCGACGACTCTCCGCTATGGGCGGATGGCTGACTCGGAATGCAGCATAAATGCGGCTAAGTACTGCGGCTAAGTACACGGAACGGTGGTTTCAAGAAATTCAAGTTGCTACAAAGTTGGCAGCTGATCCTCGAACCGAGGAAACGACACGACACGAGACCGAAAGCTGCAGTATCAGCGCTTGTCTTTGGCATGATAACGACACACGGATCTTGCCCAAACTTCGAATTCCAAATACCTTCACGCAAGGCAAAAGACCCTCTGGGATTCCCGACACATCGCGCTGCCGTGTCATCTCACTTCGAAACGACAACAACTAAACATACCATATAACCAAATGGGAATGCGCTTCAGCGAGGTTGGTCACAGTCTGATCACCACCATCGCTAGTCTAATTCGATAGACAAACCTACGAGAATGATCGTACTGTACCTCGCAACCGGCGCACCTGTGTAAGGTACATACGCGTCGCTTCAGCGAGTGCTGCCCCGCAACCGCCGCCGCCGCCAAGACAAGTATATGTTGTAAGCGTGCCAACACGCTCCGAAACAGGAGTATTGGCCCGGGCGCCGTCGCCAGCAGACAGGAGTACAGAGACCACTGGAGCGGCGCAGCACGAGGCACTTGACGCGCCGGACAACCTCGCGAAGACAGGGAATGCCTAGATTGGAAAGAGTGCTAATCCGTAGAAAGCACACAAGGTAACAAGAAGAAAGACAAGGGAGCACTGTGACGTCGCGATGAGAGTCTGCTGGTATGCGGTAGCCAGGGACGTCATTCTGTTCTTGGACTAAAGCTCACGAAAAAGTCCCAGCGGATGTTTGAGGAACCATAAGGAGCTGTGAGCGCCCCAGCGTGACTTGAACTGTTGGTTACATGACGGCAAGGAGTCAAAGAAGCGTGCGGGTTACCTGTTCGTGACGGTATGCGATGTGGGGTTAGTTTCATACTCCGCCGTAATGGTAACATCGCATACAGTACTGTATCCATTATACTGTACTGTCTGTACTCACTGTGCTCACTCGCAGTATGTAACCGATGGAAACCCAACTGGCAGCACCTTGTGGGCAGGTGCGCGTGACTAAACAATCCCAGTTCCGTCCTCCACTATAAGTTGAAAGGGTACTGAAAACCCCAATGACATACATTTTGAAGGTGCAGATCTACAGGGACAGAGACAAATCATTACATCCGTTGTTTCTCACCTGCTGGAAAATTGGGTTGCAGGTCGCTCTGCAGCTTCGCCATAACCTTCCGATTGTAATGAGTTAAAGTATCACAGGTATGATGTGCCCGAGTTAGAAGTTCGGAATCTCGTACCGAGCATGTGGGTCACATGTAAATTGGTGCCTCGAACGGGCTAGATGACGTCCGGAGTTCGCGTGCTAAACGTGGTGGGGGCAGTTCCAGATATTGGGAGGAAAGAACGCAAGACACTGTTACGTCTAGGGTAGGCCTCAGTTGGGGCGGCGCCTATCTTCATGCGTATCGAATCAACCTTCGATTCTATCAGTACGGGGGTGGGGCGGGGAACTCATCCGATCTCGAAGAGCATCATGACTGATGACTGAATTGGATACTGTACCCTAAAGTCCTCGGTGATAAGCGGGCTCAATGTGTCAACTGTCAGTACAACAACTTGAACCTGTACAGTAATAGAAGCATTTGTGTTCACGATGCGGCCGCGGGTAGCAACGAGTGTTCCAGAGGGAACATCTGTGAGAATGTTCTTTGTTCAATCAAAAATAACTGTGCACGCATTGCGGCGCGCCAACTACAGTACCTTTCTTGGCACGATCGAAACGGTCATCAGATGGTGACGCTACGAAGCACATCGAGTTTCGAAACCTATTCTCTCCTTTGGTTCGATCTTTGGTTCGATACCTCCTGGATCCAGCCCGACCTGTTGGGAGGTGTGCACGATGTCGAGTTGCGGAATTGCAGAAGTAGACTATAGTCCACGAATCCTGCCAGTGTGGTTTAGATCAGCTTGAGGTCACGGTCTACACTTAACACAGCCAATGAGTTTGTCGTTGTGCGAATAGATGGTGGAGTTGCTCGTTGGGCCTAAGAGCAGTGAATGCATCTGGCAACGTAGGGCGTCTATCGTAGGCAATTGCGAGGAATACCTTCGACCTGTTTGCCAACCAGCCATTGATAATATTGATAGCGCGCACGCGCGGGGGGGGGGGTTCAAGGACGTTCTATCACCAATGTCATGTAGCCCACCACACCGCCCGAGTCAACCATGTTTCGAGGTCACGGTGTTTTCACGCCATGCCCATTTCCGTCCAGAAGACACGCGGAGAAGGCTCAGTAGGGACCGCCAACAGATTTGAGTAATAGCCTTTGCTCCGTATAAGCCTGAGGGACGAGTATCATTGCTGACCAGTAAAGCACATGACATTGGTCTTCACCGTGACATGGGCCAGCAAACAGAAGGTACTGACAGGGTACTGTGATGTAAAATTTGACCAGACCGCTGCACGAGTGGACGGGATGCGCCATGCACCATTGTGCCAAGTTTATTTTACGTTTTACGTGTGCAGTTCGTAAGCCTGTAACATTTTGTTGGCGCGCGGGTGCATCGTCTTCTCGAGAGAGACCGCATGACTGTGCGAGGTGCGCCGGCTGTGCGCCATATTTTCAAGCCGAAGCCCACATGGTCACCATCGATATCGCTGTCGAAAGGGCGCAATCCGCTGCCCTCATTCTCTCAGGCTTGTGTTCGAGATCGTGACGCTCTACGATTCCGTGTCCTTTCATCCTTTAATTCTCCCCTTCTGCGTCGCCATTGTTCTTTCCACCACAGTCTACCCAACGTCTCAGCCTCCTACATGGCACCATCCGAGAACGCCTCCGATCACTACCGTCTGCCAACCGAAGTGCGTCCGAGGCACTACGACCTCACCATCCGGACAGATCTCGAGAAAGAGAAGTTTACTGGATTCGCGAAAATTGAGTGCGTGCAGAGACTTCCTCGTGTCGTAGATCGCCGTGTTCTAGCTTTCATGCCGCAGCCTTGAAGTCGTGAAAGCGACCAAGATCATCACCTTCAATGCCGCAACTGTGCTTTTGTTGGGCCCGGCAACACTTGTCCTCACGTCCTCTGGCACGCATCTCACACCTGCCGAGACAAAGTTTGATGCCTCCACCGAGCGCGCGTCGTTGACGTTCGCCGAGGAGCTTCCCGCGGGGACCAAAGCGACCCTTCGCCTAGGCTTCGAGTCTCAACTAACGGATAGTATGACTGGGTATTACAAGAGCACATGGGACAAAGGCATATATGCATTGACGCAGTTTGAGGTGCGTGCGTTGCTCATTCGCGTCCTGCATTATGGAATAGCAAAGTGCCGGATGCCACCTTTCCTCTTTGATCTTCGTCCCATCGTTCATTAGTGCTGATGAATACTTTTCTCTCAGCCCACAGACGCTCGTCGTGCCCTGCCTTGCTGGGATGAGCCCCTCCTAAAAGCCACCTTCTCTGTGACGCTCGTATCCCGCAAGGGAACCGTCAGCCTCTCCAACATGCCCGCGTTCTCAGATGCCCCAGTTTCTGACGTGCATACAGAAGCCCTTTTCGAGGGCGTCAAGGACGGCAGCTGGAATGCGACCAGGTTCGAGACAACACCCCCGGTGAGGCGCTCAAAGCAATGAGGGAAAAGGAGCCTGCTGACAAAAGGACAGATGTCGACGTACCTTCTCGCCCTCGCAAATGGCGAGTTTGTGCACCTCGAGAGTTCGTACAAGAGCCCACTCAGTGGGAAAGTCCGTCCGCTGCGCATCTACGGTATGCCTTCTTACAATTTCAGTATTCACCTCTTTTCTCACGTTACCAGCTACCCCGGACGTGATCGGCCAGGCGCAGTACGCGCTCGATATCAAGGAGAAGGCCCTCCCGCTCTACGAGCAGGCATTCGATATCGAGTACCCGCTGCCGAAGCTCGACACGCTCGTCGCCAACGACTTTGACGCTGGCGCAATGGAGAACTGGGTAATCGTTTTGCGTCTGCCCTCGCACAATCTGGACTAACAGGCGAATGCGCTCACGAATAGGGTTTAATCACCGGGCGGACGACTGCTTACCTTGTCGATCCCGAAAATGCGGACATTGCGGCGAAGAAACGGATCGCAGGAACTCAGAGCCACGAAGTCGCACATATGTGGTGCGCCAAGCCCTGTTGTAAGGGTAATGACTGTCCATCTGATCGGTACGGTGTAGGTTTGGAAATATCACGACGATGAAATGGTGGGACAATCTGTATCTCAACGAAGGTACCGGCAGAATCTGTACTTCAGATAAACGTTCTCTGACCATATTTGCGAATAGGTTTTGCGACTTTGGTATGTTCCATTACTCAGGACGGTTTTTGATCCTTCATCTCATACGCTTTTTAATTTGCAGATGGGTGAGAAGATCATTTTGGACAAGTTAGTGATACTGCCTTTTCGACTTTTCGGGAACTGACGAGCGGATCAATACTAGGATTCATCCGGAATGGAAGGTCGACGCGGACTTTATCAATAATCACCTTACTGCTGCTCTTCGTCTCGACGCAAAGTTATCCTCACATCCAATTGAGGTTGCGGTGCCCGATGCGGGTCAGATCGGCCAGATTTTCGACTCGTTGTCGTACTCTAAAGCTGCTTCTGGTGCGCCTATCCGCGTTCGTCAACTTGAGAGACGCAACTGATAGCCGTTTATAGTGCTTCGCATGCTGTCGAAGTTTGTCGGCGAAGAAAAGTTCCTGAAAGGGGTGTCGTTGTACCTGAAGAAGCATCTGTATTCCAACACGGTTTCTCGGAACTTGTGGGAGGGTATCGGCGAAGCGACTGGTACGCATGTTCGGATTTGTGTCGTTTCTATGGCTGATTGGGGATGGACAAAGGACTTGACGTTCCCAGGATCATGGATAATTGGGTTTCGAAGGTATGGGGCTGCGCCTGCTGGGAAATATTATGAACAACACCTCACTCCCTATACAGATGGGATTCCCGGTGCTCACCATCACGGAGACACCAAGCGGCATCAAGGTGCGGCAGGACCGGTTCCTCGAAGGAGGCCCTGCGAAACCGGAAGATAACGAGACGATCTGGTTAGTGCTACTTCTGTTTATTATTGATCCTCTAGCGATTATGGGGCTTGAAGGTCTGTACCACTGGGTTTGGTGACTGCTGCCGCGCCGGGACAGGCACTCGTCAACAACGATGCTCTGCTGGAGACACGCGAAGCAGAGTTCGCGCTTGATGCGAGCAAGCCCTTCAAGGTCAACGCGGACACTAATGGCGTCTGTGAGTTGTTCCTCTCTGCGTTTGTCGTACACCGTCACCGACTACTCCCCGGCCCGGGTCGCAGACCGGGTGTTGTACACGCCGACCCGCCTCGCGGCCATCGCGAGCGAGGCCGCGAAGCCCGACTCCATATTCTCGCTGAGTGACCGCATCGGACTAGTACACGATTCGTTCGCGCTCGGAAAGGCGGGCTACCTCCAACTGAGTGCCGCGCTCAACCTTGTCCATGAGCTCCGGGCCGAGAAAGAATGTGCGTGCCCTGTTCGCGCTTTCAGATGCAGCACGTCACTCAGAAGCTAACGCCCATGTGCCAAAGTCTTGGTCTGGGACAGCATCGATGCAAACTTGGCCGGGATTATCTATACATGGTGGGAACGCGAACAGGTCCAGGAGCAGCTGAAGGTCTTCCGTCGGGTACGTTGACGTCAGTCGAGGGTTCGGCTCTATCTCGTGACTTAAATTTTGCCTTCCATGTAGGCTCTTTGTTCGCCCCTCGTTGAGACGCTGGGCATAGAATACTCGAAGGACGACAGCGCCGACACAACGCAGCTGCGCACGCTTGCCGTCGCCGGTGCGGCAGCAGCCGGGGACCCAGCGTAAGTCATCTTCCACCTGGATGTGCTCATGGTCGCGTGTTGACTCTACTACCATCAGCACCACCAAAGTGCTCCTGGACCGCTTCACTAGGTACATCGCCGGCGATACGTCCGCCATTCCCGCCGACCTCCTCGACGTCACGTTTAGCACGGTCAGTGGCTATTTTATCCATCTACACCATAGGGCAGCGCCTGGAAAACTTCTTCCCTAACTGCATGTACTACTCTAGGCCGTGAAACACAACGGTGCGCCGGCGTACGATGCCGTGCTCAAGTTGTTCGAGAACCCCAAAACGCCGTCGATCAAGGTAGCGGCCATGTACGTCCTCTACCTCATTTGCGCGCCTGGCTGGCCCCAGCTGACTGACTATGATATACTACCAGCCGCGGTCTGACTGGCCCCATCGACCCGGCTCTGCAGGCGCGCACGTTCGACATGATCCTGTCAAGCGTGCGGAACCAGGACCTCATCTACTTTTTCCGCGGCTTCTGCACGAACACAGAGGCACTCTACGCCCTGCGCGAGTTCTTTGAGGCCAATTACACCTCGGTGGGTGATGCTCCCTCTCTAGGTCTATGTACCCCGATCGACTGACGGACTGCATGGCCCGTGATAGATCAACAAGCGCCTCGAGACGACGTTCTCGATGAAATATATCGTCCAGGTGGGATCTGCCTTTCTGCATCCTTATACGTCCCTTTTCTCACGAAAATAGAGTGTATATTCCGGCTTTGGAAAGGAGGAGGATCGGGTTAAGGCCGAAGCGTTCTTTAAAGTCCGCTCCCATATTCTTTGTGTTCATTCTAGCAGCTCACTGAACGTTCGACAGGACAAGGACACCGGCAAGTACAACCAAGCTTTGGCGCAGGCACTGGACGGAATCAGTGCCAAAGCGGCATTCATCGAGGTACGCACCAAACGGATGACGCGGTATGCCAACCGACCTCTCTCGTTTAATAGCGCTCCACGCCGGATATCGTGACTTGGTTGGAGAAGTGGGGAAAGGCACCGAGGTCCTCGCTTTGATGTTGAGAGATCTCAGGCGGATATCATCGTCGCACGTTTGCAGAGGAATCGGAGGGGTGAGATCACTCTAAACTGCTAACCGGTGTCTGCTGTGAGAGAAGAACAATCAACGACCCAAACATTGGATACTGGCACGACATCTCGAACGGCTGATAAACACTACGTGTCTGGCTGATTCCAATATGATTGTTGAAGTAAACTATTTCATCTTAGTGATTCGGGTACTATATATTAGAAATCCGTTTGTGTTTGTGCGGACGTTGTGCAAACCCGTCCGAGTCATGTCTCGTCGGTTCAGATTCCCGGGCCGTATTCCCGGTCCCGATCGGCCAAACTGCCACCTCATTGATTCGCTCTGCGGAAACAGAGCATAAAACTCCCTACTATACAGTTCCTGGTATCGTAGACGCAAAAACCTTGCGCTTTCGTGGAATAGCGCATCAGTTCTCCCCTTCTAGTCTGTGCACGCCTTGTCAATGCGGGGGCTGGGGCTTTTTGTCCAGCCTCTAGACTTTGCCCGCACGCACGTTTATTCACTCATATTTACTTGCATATTTATTCCCTTTGTTCAAAGTAGGGCTGATCACAGGTGCGACTGGTGTGACTTCAGCGTGACTTTCTCTTTTACTGCCGGTTACCGCCACAACTGCCCAGCCACCACCTCACCACCACCTGAACTCTGTGATGACGAACAGTGGCAATGACAGCGACGTTGAGCGCCTGTACGAGCGGGCGTGTGCGCCTGGTCTCTTACGTGTACAGTTCGCAGGTCTAGATCTGTGAGATTTTGTTGGCGCGCGGGTGCATCGTCTTCGAGAGAGAGAGACCGCATGACTGTGCGAGGTGCGCCGGTTGTGCGCTACATTATCAAGCCGAAGCCCACATGGTCGCCATCGATATTGCAGTCGAAAGGGCGCAATCCACTGCCCTCATTTTCTCAACATCGGATCTATGATAGGCTCGGGCTCTGACACTACGCTTCAGTATCCTTGCGTCCTCTAATTATCCCCTGTGTCGCCATTGCTCTTTCCACTACTAGTAGTACTCTCTCGGCCTCATTCATGGCAACCTCCGAGAATGCCTCCGATCACTATCGTCTCCCAACCGAAGTGCGTCCGAGACACTATGACCTCACCATCCGAACGGATCTCGAGAAGGAGAAATTCACCGGATTCGTCATAATAGAGTGCGTGCGGACTCTTTCTCGTGTTATGGAATTTCGTGCTCTAGCTTGCCTGTTGTAGCCTCGAAATCGTGAATGCGACCAAGGTTATCACCTTCAATGCCGCAGCGGAGCTTTTGTTGGGCCCGGCAACCCTTGCCCTCGCTCCCTCGAGTACCCATCTTGCACCTACAGAGACCAAGTTTGATGCCTCCACCGAGCGCGCGTCGTTGACGTTCGCCGAGGAGCTATCCGCGGGGACCAAGGCGACCCTTCATCTAGGCTTCGAGTCTGAGCTGACGGATAGTTTGACTGGGTATTACAAGAGCACGTGGGACAAAGGCATATATGCATTGACGCAGTTTGAGGTGCGTGCGTTGTTCGTTTGCTTCGATGCCAGATAGACATTAGACTGTGGAATGGCGCTGGGACTGGGCATCGTGCCTGAGCACGTCTATGGTTGCGTCCAAGTAGTGAAACAGGGCTCTTTCGCTATTGGCGACGGTGTTCGACTGGTCTTCCCACTTCTTGCCGTGGCACTGCCGTGGCCGGGTTTCGCATCCTACCAGTATCCTACCGAGGACGCGTCCTACATTGTGGAACCACAAAGTACCGGACGCAATCTCTCTTCTTTTTTGTTCGTTCCGTCGTTCATTAGTGTTGATGCATACTTTTCTCTCAGCCTACGGATGCCCGTCGTGCCCTGCCTTGCTGGGATGAGCCCCTCCTAAAAGCGACCTTCTCCGTAACGCTCGTATCCCGCAAGGGAACCGTCAGCCTCTCCAACATGCCCGCGCTCTCGGACGCCCCAGTTTCTGATGTACATACTGAAGCTCTTTTCGAGGGCGTCAAGGACGGCAGCTGGAATACGACCAGGTTCGAGACGACACCCCCGGTGAGGCGCTCAGGGCAATAGCGAAAAGGAGCCTGCTGACAAAAGGACAGATGTCGACGTACCTTCTCGCTTTCGCAAATGGCGAGTTTGTGTACCTCGAGAGTTCGTACAAGAGCCCACTCAGTGGGAAAGTACGTCCGCTGCGCATCTACGGTATGCATGTTATATTTTCAGTCCTCATCTTTTCTCACGTCCACCAGCTACCCCGGACATGATCGGCCAGGCTCAGTACGCACTCGATATCAAGGAAAAGGTCCTTCCGCTCTATGAGCAAGTATTCAATATCGAGTACCCGCTGCCGAAGCTCGACACGCTCGTCGCCAACGACTTTGACGCTGGCGCAATGGAGAACTGGGTAATTGCTTTGCGTCTGCCCTCGCGCCAGGGCAATATGGACTGATAGGCGGATGCGTCTCACGAATAGGGTTTGATCACCGGGCGGACGACTGCTTACCTTCTCGATCCCGGAAAATGCGGACATTGCGACGAAGAAACGGATTGCGGGAACTCAGAGCCATGAAGTCGCACATATGTGGTGCGCCAAACCCTGTTGTAAGGATTAATGACTGTCCATCTGATCGGTACGGTGTAGGTTTGGAAATATCACGACGATGAAATGGTGGGACAATCTGTATCTCAATGAGGGTACTGGCATCGTCTGTGCTTCAGTATTGAGACATACTGACCATGATCGTGACCAGGTTTCGCGACTTTGGCATGCTCTGTCACTTGGGACGGTGTTCGATTTCTCATCTCACATTTTTACAGATGGGTGGGAAGATCATCCTAGACAAGTCAGTGATACTGCCTTATCGACCTTTCAGGCACTGACGAGGGCTCAATACTAGGATTCATCCGGAATGGAAGGTCGACGCGGACTTTATCAACAAACACCTTACTGCCGCTCTTCGTCTCGACGCAAAGCTATCCTCACATCCGATTGAGGTCGCGGTGCCCGATGCGGGTCAGATCGGCCAGATTTTCGACTCGTTGTCGTACTCTAAAGCTGCTTCTGGTGCGCCTATCCGTGTTGGTCAACTTGAGAAACGCAACTGATAGCCGCTTATAGTGCTTCGCATGCTGTCGAAGTTTGTCGGCGAAGAAAAGTTCCTGAAAGGGGTGTCGTTGTACCTGAAGAAGCATCTGTATTCCAACACGGTTTCTCGGAACTTGTGGGAGGGTATCGGCGAAGCGACTGGTACGCATGTTCGGATTTGTGTCGTTTCCGTGGCTGATTGGGGACGGACAAAGGACTTGATGTTCCCAGGATCATGGATAACTGGGTTTCGAAGGTACGGGGCAGCGTCTGCTGCTGGGAAATATTACGAACAACTGTCACCTCGCAAATAGATGGGATTCCCGGTGCTCACCGTGACAGAGACACCAACTGGGATCAAGGTGCGGCAGGACCGCTTCCTCGAAGGAGGTCCGGCCAAACCAGAAGATAACGAGACAATCTGGTAAGTGCTGGTTCCGTTCCTCATGATCCTTAAGTGATTATGGGGCTTGAAGGTCTGTACCACTAGGTTTGGTGACCGCTGCAGCGCATGGACAGGCCCTGGTTGACAACGGTGCACTGCTGGAGACACGCGAAGCTGAGTTCGTACTCGACACGAGCAAGCCCTTCAAGGTCAACGCGGATACTAATGGAGTCTGTGAGTTGACGAGCATTTTCTCTGCGTTTTCCAAACCCCGTCACTGACCACTCCCCGGCCCGGGCTAAGACCACGTGTTGTACACGCCGACCCGCCTCGCGACGATCGCAAGCGAGGCCGCGAAGTCCGACACCATATTCTCGCTGTATGACCGCATCGGACTGGTACACGATTCGTTCGCGCTTGGAAAGGCGGGCTACCTCCAACTGAGTGCCGCGCTCAACCTTGTCCATGAGCTCCGGGCCGAGAGAGAATGTGCGTGCCTCTTTCGCCCTGCGCGGTCCCTTAGAAGCTAACGCGGATGTGCCAAAGTCTCGGTCTGGGACAGCATCGATGCAAACTTGGACGGGATCATATATACGTGGTGGGAGCGCGAAAATGTCGCGGAGCAGCTGAAGGTCTTCCGTCGGGTCCGTCGGCGTCTGTTGAGGGACCAATTCTATTCCGTTAATCAAATTGCCCTCCCACGTAGGCTCTGTGCTCGCCCCTCGTTGAGACCCTGGGCCTAGAATACTCAAAGGACGACAGCGCCGACACAACGCAACTGCGTACGCTCGCCATAGCCGGCGCGGCAGTCGCCGGGGACCCAGCGTAGGACAACTTCTACCTTGGATGTGCTCATGGTCCACGTTTTGACTCTGCCACCACCAGCACCACCAAAGTCCTACTGGACCGCTTCGCCAAGTATATCGCCGGCGATACCTCTGCCATCCCCGTCGACCTCCTCATCGTTACGTTCAGCACGGTCAGTGGCTGTTTTTATCCACTCAATATCGAACAATATTTTTCCCCCCCTAACCGCATGTACTACTACTACTACTCTAGGCCGTGAAACACAACGGGGCGCCTGCGTACGATGCCGTCCTCAGGTTGTTCGAGAATTCCAAAACACCGTCGATCAAGGTCGCAGCCATGTACGTCCTCTCTACCCATTTGCGCGCCGGCTGGCCCCAGCTAGCTGACTATGATATGCTACCAGCCGCGGTCTGACGGGTTCCGTCGACCCGGCTCTACATGCTCGCACGTTCGACATGATCCTGTCGAGCGTGCGAAACCAGGACCTCATCTACTTTTTCCGTGGCTTCTGCGCGAACACGAAGGCGCTCTACGCCCTGCGCGAGTTCTTTGAGGCCAATTACTCTTCGGTGGGTGCTCTAGGTCTATGTACCTCGATCGACTGACGGACTGGATGACCGATGATAGATCAACAAGCGCCTCGAGACGACGTTCTCGATGAAATATATCGTCCAGGTGGGATCTACCTTTCTGCATCCTAATACGTCTCTTTTCTCACGAAAATAGAGTGTATATTCTGGCTTTGGAAAGGAGGAGGATCGGATTAAGGCCGAAGCGTTCTTCAAGGTCCGTTCCCATATTTCGTGATCATTCGAGCGGCTCGCTGAACGTTCAACAGGACAAGGACACCGGTAAGTACAACCAAGCCTTGGCGCAGGCACTGGACGGAATCAGTGCCAAAGCGGCATTCATCGAAGTACGCACCAAACAGATGATGTGGTAGGCGAACTGACCTCTTTCTTCTAATAGCGCTCCACGTCGGATATCGTGACTTGGCTAGAGAAGTGGGGAAAGGCACCGAGGTCCACGCTTTGATAATGTTGAGAGATGACGGATATTATCATTGTTGCACGTATACAGAGGAATTGGATGAGTGGGACTCAGACCATCGCTAAACTGCTAACTAGTGTCTGCCAGTGCTGTGAGAGAAGAATGAGAACACAACTGAGATAAGTACTATCACTGACTCGGACCCAAACATATACCCCATCTAGATCGGCATGTATGGCCCTGGTTTCTCAAGGAACTCAAAGTGGGGCCGATCACAGGCTCAGGTGCGACCTCAGTGTGACTTTCTTTTTTTACTGAGCCCGAGAGCCCGTCACCGTTACAACTGCCCCAGCCACCGCTACCTCACCACTACCAGTGAGGCCTGTGCGAGCGGGCCAAGTCTCCATTACGTGTGCAGTTCGTAAGCTTGTAAGGAGGTTTTGTTCGCGCGCGGGTGAACCGGTCTTCTCATGAGAGGCACCATCGCACCATCATTTTCTCAAGCCAAATTCCACATGGTCACCGTCGATATCCCAGTCGAAAAGGCGCAGTTCGTTGCCCTCATTTTTTCAAGTTCGGACTTAGGCTCGGATTCGTGCTCGAGACCGTGACGCTCTACGTTTCCACGTCCTTGCGTCCTCTAATTACCCCCTGCGTCGTCATTGCTCTCTCCACTACTACTAGTACAGTCCACACGGCGTCTCAGCCTACACCATGGCATCCTTCTCCAAGAGCGCCTCCGATCGCTACCGTCTCCCAACCGAAGTGCGTCCGAGGCACTACGACCTCACCATCCGGACAGATCTCGAGAAGGAGAAGTTTACTGGATTCGTAAAAATTGAGTGCGTGTGGAGTCTTCCTCGTGTCGTAGATCGCCGTGCTTCAGCTTTCATGCCGTAGCCTCGAAATCGTGAAAGCGACCAAGATCGTCACCTTCAATGTCGCAACTGAGCTTTTGTTGGGCCCGGCAACCCTTGTCCTTGCTCCCTCGGGTACCCATCTTGCACCTACAGAGACCAAGTTTGATGCCTCCACCGAGCGCGCGTCGTTGACGTTCGCCGAGGAGCTACCGGCGGGGACCAAGGCGACCCTTCATCTAGGCTTCGAGTCTGAGCTGACGGATAGTTTGACTGGGTATTACAAGAGCACATGGGCTAAAGGCATCTGCACCTTAACGCAGTTCGAGGTGCGTGCGTTGCTCATTCGCGTTGATACCAGGTAGACATTAGAGTATGAATTGGCGCTGGGTCTGCCAATGCGAACATCGTGCCTGAGCGCCGCTGTCTATGACCGCGTCGCGTCTACGGAGTGAAACGGGGGCCCTCTTTCGCCCTATTACTCAGCTATCGGCAAATGTGTTCGATTGATATTCCAACCTATTGCTTCTCACCGAGGCCCGTTTTTGCATCCTTCTACTCGAGGACGCGTTCCTGCAATGTGGAACCCAAGGTGGAATCGCAAAGTGTCGGACGCGAATCGTTTCCCTTGCTCCTCGTCCCATTATTATTCATTCGAGCTGATGAAAACCTTGCTCTCAGCCTACGGACGCTCGTCGTGCCTTGCCTTGCTGGGATGAGCCCCTCCTAAAGGCGACCTTCTCTGTAACGCTTGTATCCCGCAAGGGAACCGTCAGCCTCTCCAACATGCCCGCGCTCTCAGACACCCCAGTTGGTGATGCAACCACCAAAGCTCTCTTCGAGGGCGTCAAGGACGGCAGCTGGTACGCAACAAAGTTTGAGACGACACCCCTAGTAAGGCGCTCAGAGCAATAAGGGAAAAGGAGCCTGCTGACAACAGGACAGATGTCGACGTACCTTCTCGCTTTCGCAAATGGCGAGTTTGTGCATCTCGAGAGTTCGTACAAGAGTCCACTCAGCGGGAAAGTCCGTCCGCTGCGCATCTACAGTATGCGTGTTACATTTCCAGTCTCCATCTCTTTTCTCACGTCCACCAGCTACCCCGGACATGATCGACCAGACGCAGTACGCGCTCGATATCAAGGAGAAGGTCCTTCCGCTCTACGAGCAGGCATTCGGTATCGAGTACCCGCTGCCGAAGCTCGACACGCTCGTCGTCAATGAAATGGCTGGCGCGATGGAGAACTGGGTAATTGCTTTGCGTCTGCCCTCACGCCAGGGCAATATGGACTGATAGGCGGATGCGTCTCACGAATAGGGTTTGATCATCGGGCAGGCTACTGCTTGCCTTGTCGATCCAGAGAATGCGGACATTGCGGCGAAGAAACGGATTGCGGGGACTCAGAGTCACGAAGTGGCACATATGTGGTACGTCAAACTCTGTCGAAGGATTGATGACTGTCTGATCAGTGTGGCGTAGGTTTGGAAATATCACGACGATGAAATGGTGGGATAATCTGTATCTCAATGAAGGTACCGACATGATCTGTGCTTCAGCCTGATTGACTTACCCTGACATATTCGTGACTAGGTTTCGCGACTTTGGCAGGTTCTATTACTTGGGACGGCTTTTGATCCCTCATCTCATGCTTTTTTGCAGATGGGAGAGAATATCGTCCTGGATAAGTTAGTGATACTGCCTTATCGACCTTTCAGGCACTGACGAGGGCTCGATGCTAGGATTCATCCCGAATGGAAGGTCGACGCGGACTTTATCAACAAACACCTTACTGCTGCTCTTCGTCTCGACGCAAAGCTATCCTCACATCCGATTGAGGTCGCGGTGCCCGATGCGGGTCAGATCGGCCAGATTTTCGACTCGTTGTCATACTCTAAAGCTGCCTCCGGTGCGTCTATTCGCGTTCGTCAACCCGAGAAACGCAACTAATGGATGCTGATAGTGCTTCGCATGCTGTCGAAGTTTGTCGGCGAGGAAAAGTTCCTGAAAGGAGTGTCGTCTTATTTGAAGAAGCATCTGTATTCCAACACGGTTTCTCGGAACTTGTGGGAGGGTATCGGCGAAGCGACTGGTACGCACGTTCGGACTTGCGCCGTTTCTATGGCTGCTAAAGGATGCATAAAGGACTTGACGTTCCCAGGATCATGGATAGCTGGGTTTCAAAGGTACGGGGCAGTGTCTGCTGCTGGGCAATATTACGAACAACTGTCACCTCGCAAATAGATGGGATTCCCGGTGCTCACGGTGACAGAGACACCAACTGGGATCAAGGTGCGGCAGGACCGGTTCCTCGAAGGAGGCCCTGCGAAACCGGAAGATAACGAGACGATCTGGTAATTGCTAGTTCTATTCCTCATTGATCGTCAAGCGATTATGGAGCTTGAAGGTCTGTACCACTGGGTTTGGTGACTGCTGCAGCGCCAGGACAGGCGCTCATCGATAATGATGCTTTGCTCGAGACGCGCGAGGCTGAATTCGCGCTCGATACGAGCAAGCCCTTCAAAGTCAACGCGGATACGAATGGCGTCTGTGAGCTGTCGCACCTCTCTGCGTTAGTCGGCGTACGCCGTCACTGACTCCTTCCGACCCGGACCGCAGATCACGTGTTGTACACGCCGACGCGCCTCGCAGCGATCGCGAGCGAGGCTGCGAAGCCCGACTCCATATTCTCTCTCAGCGACCGCATCGGGCTAGTACACGAAGCGTTCGCGCTTGGAAAGGCGGGCTACCTGCAACTGAGCGCCGCGCTCGACCTCGTCGACGAACTCCGGGCCGAGAAAGAATGTGCGTGCCGCTTTCGCGCTACAGTCGCGCTACGCGACGCAGCACGTCACTTCTGAAGCTAACGCGCACATGCCAAAGTCTTGGTCTGGGCCAGCATCGGTACAAACTTGGACGGGATCGCCCATACGTGGTGGGAGAGCGAAAAGGTCGCGGAGCAGCTGAAGGTCTTCCGTCGGGTACGTTGATGTCTATCGACGACCCGGCTCTCTCCCACCGCTCAAATCGTGCCTCCCGCGTAGGCTCTGTGCTCGCCCCTCGTTGAGGAGCTTGGCCTAGAATACTCGAAGGACGACAGCGCCGACATAACGCAGCTGCGCACGCTCGCTGTTACCGGCGCGGCAACAGCCGGGGACACAGAGTAAGTCATCTCGTGGATGTGTTCATGATCGCGTGTTTATTCTACTACCACCAGCACTATCAATGCGCTCCTGGACCGCTTTACTAGGTACATCGCCGGCGATACCTCCGCCGTCCCTGTCGACCTCCTCAACGTTTCGTTTAGCACGGTCCGTGGCTGTCTTTACCCATCCACACCGCGAGGCGGCGCCTTGGATCGTCGAACGAGAATCGCCACCTCACTATATGTAATCTAGGCCGTGAAGCACACCGGCGCGCCGGCGTACGACGCCGTGCTGAAGTTATTCGAGAACCCCAAAACGCCGTCGATCGAGATGGCGGCCATGTACGCCCTTGCGCGCCGGCTGGCCGCCGCTAGCTGACCACGATATTTCACCAGCCGCGGTCTGACGAGCCCAATCGACGCGACTTTGCAAGCGCGCACGTTCGACTTGATGCTGTCGAAGGTGGGGAATCAGGACCTCTTCTACTTTTTCCGCGGCTTCTCTGCGAACACGGAGGCCCTCGACGCTCTGCGTGAGTTCTTCGAGGCCAATTACCACTCGGTGGGAGCCACCTCTTAGTTTGGCCCGGTCGACTGACGGACTAGACGAACCGGCGATAGATCAGCAAGCGCCTCGAGACGACGTTCTTCATGAAAAATGTGATCCAGGTGGGGTTCATCCCTCTGCTTCCTTATGCGTCCGTTTTCTCAAGGAAAATCAAACATAGAGCGTATATTCCGGCTTTGGAAAGGAGGATGATCGGGTTAAGGCTGAGGCGTTCTTCAAGGTCCACTCCCACTTTTTGTGTTCATTTCTAGCAGCTCACGGAACGTTCAATAGGACAAGGATACCCGCAAGTACGACCAAGCGTTGGCGCAGGCACTGGACGGAATCAGTGCCAAAGCGGCATTCATCGAGGTGAGCACTAGACGAACGATGCAGTATGCGAACCAAGTTCTTTCTTGTTATAGCGCTCCACGTCGGATATCGTGACTTGGCTGGAGAAGTGGAGAGAGGCACCGAGGGCTGTGATGTAAAGATATTTCAGACGATAGTATCATTGTCGCACGTATACAGGGGAATTGGAGAAGTGAGACCATCGAACTGCTAACTGGTGCCTGTTGTGAGAGAAGAATGGGATCCCAAGCGAGATAAGTATTTTAAAAAGGGTGCATCAGATTCGAAACCAAGCCAAGCTTATTCTGCATATTAATACAGACCCGAGTGGAGTTGATATGAGTTGTAGTGGAGCACGAGAAGAGGTTGTACGAAAGAAACCACACAAAAAGGGAGGTAACTAATCTGAGAATCAATATGTCATCTGAAAGAAAACAAACGGAAAGAGATAACATCCGAGTTGGCTTTGCAAGGCAACATTCGGTGATTATTAGAGAAATGGTCACGTGCATGGAACGGCTAGGGGCTGGGAGACGGAGAAAGAGGAGAAGAAACAAAAAGGAGGGAGTAGATCATGCCAAGTCCTCTTCATGGAATGATATCGTCCAGCTCGCCATCGCGTACTCGGATCTCAACGACTTCTATTTCATAATCTCCCAGGGAAGTGGACGTGGACGCGCACGCGGAGAACACGCCCGTGGACGTGGGCGGTGAAGTGGATGCGACATCTGCAGAAACGCAAAGTCAGTCACGCAAACCTATCTGATGATGGCGCGGGGGATGTGTGCGAGATGTGATAAATACGCACAGCGGTCCTTTATGTAGGGCGGGACGAAGAGGTCCTGCAGCAGCAACGGTAAATGATGATACGCTTTAGGGGGTCCGCACACGACGCGCAGATGGTGGGGAAAGCACACGCACCTGATTCCACACAAACCCCTGGCTCCTCTGGATCGTCAGGATCGGGCGCAGCGCGCTCACGGGCGGACGACGGCTGCGCGGCCGGCGGTGACGCACAGCAGCAGCGTGGGTGATGGCGGGGGACGACTTGCCGTCCCCGTTCCCATTCGGTGTCGTCGTCGCAGCGTCGCCGGCACCGGTGCTGCCGGGGTTCTGCGGGGCCTCAGCGCGCTGCTTGCCCTTGTCGCGCTTCTCCGGGTCTCCGCCATCGCTGCCGCCCAGGGCCCTCCCCAGGCTGTCGTCGTCGTCCTCGACGTCCATGGGCCCCGCGGCTTCGGCGTCGTCTGAGAGGGACGAGTTATCGTCCGCTTCCTCGTCAGGGTCTTCCGGATCGGCGTCGGCGTCGGCATCCGAGAGAGAATCCTCGTCTGCGGCCTCGTCGCCCGAATCTGAGTCTGACTCATCGGACGAGCCGAGGAGCTCGCTCCGCGCGGGTATCTGCTCGTAGCAGGCCCATGTCGGCGGGCTCGGCGCACGGCCTAGGGGGCGATGGCGGAAGAAGGGGGAAACGGGGCGCGCAGTTGTAGAGATGGTGTCGGAGGAGTAGGGGGAGGGGGAGGCCGGCTCTTGGCTCTGCTCGTGTTGTGGTTGCGGCTGTGGTGGTGGTGGTGCTTGTGCCGGTGATTGTGATTCGCTCATTCTGCACTCTATCTTATTTCTTCGCTCTCTATTGTCTCTGTCTCGTCTCGTCCACTCGTTGACTTGTTCGTGGTGGTCTGGGGTGGGATGGGATGGTCGTGGTGACTCGCTTTAATTTTTGCTTGTCAAAGTCGAGAACCACAAAGAGAGCTCGTGAGCACTTTCCCACACTAATTAACCCTTTCAGGTGCAGCCACGGTCGGTCGACATGGCTGGTTCCCGCTGGGCCTACGTGCGTAACTTTGAACTGCCAGACACCCTACTTCCAAATACTTTTATCCTATTGAGACTCGATGGTCATTCGTTCCATCGGTACGCTTGTGCTCCTATCGCCCCCCATACTCCAATGTCACTGTATACAACAGATTCGCGGATGATCATACTTTTGTGAAGCCTAACGACATTCGCGCCCTCGAGCTCATGGACCTCGCGGCTTGTGCAGTGATGCGAGAGTACCCAGATGTGGTCCTTGCATATGGGGAGTCCGACGAGTACAGGTATTCACTCTCCCGAACCGAGAGCCGAGCCGAGTTACACTGCCACACAACTCAGCTTCTTGCTTCGAAAATCTACAAAGCTGTACAATCGACGACAATCGAAAATCACATCTCTGTTGTGCTCGTTGTTTACGTCGACATACGTCATGCTTTGGCCCCAATGCTTCCCAGACACCCCCTTGCGCCACGCCCCCTCGTTCGACGCGCGCATCGTGCTCTACCCCGGCGCCCAGGAAGTTCGCGATTACTTTTCGTGGCGTCAAGCCGACAGTATGTGGTCACATTTTACGAAACAGCGGGCTGTTGATAAGAGGGGATCAGCGCACGTCAACAATCTATACAATACCGCATTTTGGGCCCTGGTGCAGCAAGGCGGACAAACAACGAAAGAAGCCCATGAGACGCTGCGTGTAAACCTTCAGACGATACCCTTTCTTATTTTCTGAATTGTATTTTCTGTCTCAGGGTACGGTATCCAGCCAGAAACATGAGATCTTGTTTTCGCGATTCGGGATCAACTATAACGATCTTCCAAGTCAGTTCCGAAAAGGGAGCACAATAGTCAAGGATAAGGTGGCGCCTACTATTTCATCTTATCTTCTGCGCTAAACCCCAGCAGCTTCCGATCGTAAAGACTGATGATGACGAGGGTGAAGCCGATATTAAGATCAAGGCGGATTCCGTGCCGGTGCGTCCATTGTGTACCGTTATCAGTCCAATACCTGAGGCATCTGTTAGAATGAGAATGTCATCGACGAAGCAGGAGTACCCGCGCGAGAGAAGGCATCGTCTGAGAAACGTCGAGCGCGTGCAACGACACAGCAGAGATTAGTCCATTGCGACATTATCGCGGATGGGTTCTGGGAGATGAGGCCGTATCTGTTAGAAGAATGAGGTCACTTGCTTGTGTACTGTAGCCCAATCCACGTGTAATAGTAATCGCAAGAAGCATTCTATTCTATATCAGTGCCCCCCCCCTCCCGGGCCTCCCCCCCTTGCCACGTCCGTCCTGAGCCCGAGCCTGTTTCCTGCCACCGCAGTCCAGCTCCTTTCAATGGACCTCAGAGCGATCACCAACCTCGACGGGGGACGCTTGCAATCCCAGCCCATGGCGTCGGGTAAGTTGTTTACACTTGTGGGTCCATCATGATCAAGGATGTTCTCCCCGTTGAGTGATCATAATTCCCTTGTGGGTCCCGCCATGAGCGTGATTGCGTCCATGTTTGCTGTCGCCTTGTTCTCTGACACCTGACAACTGTCTTGTTACTCCGTTCCCTGTCACGACCGACCGCCTCCGCCTCCGAGTTTTCCTTTCTCAATTACTGTCACCGTTTCAATTTCTTCCCATGCGCTTCTCCGCCTTGACTCCTCCCCGCGACCCCTCCCATCCTCGCCGACAACGTAATGCTGACCAACCCCATCATCTCATCATTCCTCCTACTACAGCGACACCAACGGCGCCGCTGACCGCAGTAGGCAACGCCGCAGCCCCATTGGCCTGGGATCCCGGCGTCCGTCACCCCATCCGTCAACGCCGGATCCACTCCATACCCCCTGCCCTGCCACCGCCTTCACCGTCGCCGCCGCTCCTTAGCCCTACTGAGGATGCTCGTACCCAGCGCAGACTCGGCGGACCGCCAGGGTCTTTCCGTGCATCGTTCTCAGAGGACGCAGACACAGACGTGGGCGAGGGCGATGGCGAGGGGGGCACAGATGACGAGTATGAGGCGGATGACCGTGCCGCCTTTGTTCCCGGCCCTCGACGTCCTTACTCTCGATCGAGCGCGCGTGAGGTTGCGCCGCGGTTCTCTCATCCGCACAATCTGCGTGCCCACTCGTCGAGCGTATGCGCCACGCATATCGCGGCGCAACCAGTGCGTCACTCCACTTTTGCGCTCTTCGTCTGTCCACTCACGCCACCTTCTTATTAACATCAATGAAAATACAACAACCTACCGTGCGTGTCTTTGTTTTCATTTGAAATATTTCACGCGTCAGACCTGCCGCGTCAATTCCGACCACGGTGGCACCCGTGCTTGCACCTCGACTACTCCTATGGCTCGTCGACGCAGACGATCTGACGACGAGAATAGCGAGGATGAACAGGCGCAGGATGGCGAAGGTGTCCAAGTGGTGGAACGTTCGCGGTATCGTCCGCGCCTGCGCAGGCGTTGCAGCAGCTCTGGCTCAGAGCGTGGTATCTCCCTCAAGCTCTCCCTCCCGGAACCCGCACCCAAACATGCCACTCGCTACAGCCCCCTCTCGCCGCCATTCCCACGGAGCCCACCTCCCAACAGCCTGCGTCTCCACCTTCCTGCAGTCCCGAATCCCAGGCGTCACCCCGCGGCGCCGGACGAGACTGCTCAGCAGCAGCCACAGCCCACTCGATTAGAGCCTACCAAGCCGATCAAATTGCGCAGCCCGAGTGTTGAGTCCGTCACGGGATGGTCCGTGCCCCCTGCCCCTGCGCCTCAGCCGGTCCAGCAGAAGACGACCGTGCCAAACGTCTCGCCCGGCTCTGCACAGGCCGCCGCGCCTGCATCAGCTCCCACGCCTGACACGAGCGGTGCCATGCTGAGTGACACTGAGATGGCCGACGAAACGGAGCACCTGCGCACACAACTGGGGTGCCCTCCGGGCACGCCCGTCGGGCTCAGCGCTCTCGTTGATCCTCCACCGGGTGAAAAGCCTAACTATCCACTGCCGACACTCATTAAGCTCGCGATATACGACAGTCCGCGGAGCCGCCTCACACTTCAGGAGATATACCAGGCGCTCGAGGATCGATTCGAATGGTTCCGCCAGCGAACCGATGAGCTCTCCTGGAAGGTACGTCTGCCCGGGCCGTAGGCGGGCCGGCTGAGCTGACGCGCGGCGCGACAGAACTCCATCCGGCATAATTTGTCTCTGCGGAAGTGCTTCCTCAAGGTCCAGCGGCCGATCACTGAGCCGGGCAAGGGCAGCTACTGGATGATCGACCTCACCCAGGGCGAGGGGAACAAACGAGTGCGCAAGCGAAACAAGAAGCCCACCAAGAGCCAACTCGCCGCACAGGCCTACCGCCTTCCAGGGCAAGGGGGTGATAGCCGGCGCCCGACGCCATACGCGCCCCTACCATCGCATGCGCGCCAGCCGACCTTCAAGGAGGACAATCTGGCTATGGACTGCGATGACGACTACCAACCCCAAGCCCCCCCTGTGCAGACGAACTTTACAACGAAGGCCACCGAACAGCCCCAGTCCCAACACTCTCGCATCATACCCACTTCCCGTGGCGCCGCCACCTTGTCACCGTTGTCGTCATCATTGCGCGCGCCCGAGCCCCCCGAGCTAGACGCCAACATTGACCCTGCCCTGCGCGTCCCCGTTGCCGCCCCCACGTCCGGGCCGTCCAAGGCGCCGCGTTCATCGCAGGCACAGCAAATGATGTTGCCACGTCCGCCTCACCATTCGCCATACCACCGTCCGCTCTTGCCTCAGACCCAAGGCGCAGGCCGACAGCCGTCCCAGACAGCAGTCTCAGTCTCGCACATCTCGCACGCCCGGCTGTCGATGTCGAGTCTCCACCATAGCCAAACGAACCCGCAGCGCAGAGCGGCCGCCGCACTGGCGCAGCAACAGCAGACCCGAGCCCCGCGCCTCCCACCCATGCGCACGCTCAGCCAATCTCCTGATCCAACATCCTCCGAACCGGCTTACACGTCCCCACCACCGTCACCTCCATCCACGGCAGCCGGACCCCCAACCTCTCCTCTGCGACCCACGGGCGGGTTCGCGCGTTTCGCGCGTGCTCCGATCGCGTTTACCTCTGCGCCGGTGTTCGGCAAGCCCCCTCCGTCAACCCCGCCGTCTACGCACATTCGCCCCCTGGTCGTGTCCGATGCAGCAAATACGTCGTCATCGTCGTCGTCATCTTCGTCTGTAGCAACGGCGCCCGCGGCCGCTGAAGGCGAAGGTGGTGGTAGACGGCGCTTCGTGCCGCCCCCGCCGCGTGCAGGGATCGAGTACGTGCAGCGCGAGGGCGGCGGGCTCGTCACGGCTCGCAGACCGTCGGGACGGTACGAGGAGGGCACGATCGATTGGCTCGGGAGCTTGGATAGGGTCAACGCGGATGGCGCGAGCTAACGAGCGTTTGCCGTTCGATCGATAAGTTCATCTCCTCCCCCCCCTACATTCCGGACACCCCCCTCTCTGCCCGTACCCCCGCCGTGTGGATCTAATTGACCCGAATATATCACCCAGATGGATGGAACGTTGTTTTCATTCTTGTAGCCGTTTGCTATCTTTATGCTGTCTATTTGTTTTTCATCCCTTTCTTCCGCCCTCCCCTCCCCCCTCTTGCCATCACCTGTGCTTTATCTTTATACTCTGTCCCTTTCACCTCACATATACATACACACAGATCTATACACGACACACCCAAACGCGCCCGCGCACATTCCCCTTCTTCCCTTGCTTGCCTTCCCACAGAACAACCTATAGCCCTTTATCTATTGCTACAACTTGTATTATCACCAACTGATATTACCGTGCCAAGCGGCACACACAAGCATACACACCCCATACACCCATCCACACACGTAGCTAGCTAATGTCTCCCAGGAAGGACAAACCACTAGAACTTGGATGACGGAGAGAAGTGCGTCACTTGTCTGACGGCTCGCTGACGTGCGCGATGCCTTGGCCCGTCGTAACTTAATATTAGTCGAGCAACAAGCAGGTGGGCAGGAATCGGTTCAAGTTGATCTCCTTGCGATAGTTCGATCCCGAACTCCCGGTTCATTTTCTAGACGCAACCTCTGACTAAGTTATCGCATCCTGCCTAATGCAAATGCAAACTTGAACCTCTTCCATGCGAACTCTCCAATGTCAAGATGAAACCGCCCGAAAACACGACAACGAGTCTTGTGGGCGCGTAGATAGCCATGTTCTGGATAAGATCATCCGACAAGATCGGGGCCCATTTGCGATATGATCAGGAGCGCCTATGGAGAGGTCTTGGCCAATATCAACTACTACTTACGTCTGACGGGGGTGTTAGAGTGCATCACTAAGTCCGCACATGACACCGTTAGAGGAGAGGCACCTCACGGTGACATATCTATTTATTGTCAGCAATGGGTATGACTACCATCAAATTATACATCCCGACTCCCGAGGACCCATTTTCTACTTGCAGAGGCCTGAGGGCTGTGTCGGAAATTTCGGGAAGGGGTTTATAGTGGTTTATGACGATATAATGCAACTCATCTAGGCAAGTGTGATTTAAATTTGGTTTGTAAGGAGATTACGACTTGATTATGGTTATATTTCATTATATAACCTTTTCTTATAGTATCTTATAATCCAAAAATGTATCATTAGACCCTTACAATAATATTATAAGATGAATTAATTATAAGGCACGTCGGGGGCTTTCACACCCACTGTCGTCACTTGCACATGAGTAGCTACTTGGGGCTGTAGAAATTAACTCGGGCTGTTTTGCATAACAACAGGGGTTTCACGTAAGTCTGTCAGTGACCTACACTCAAATGGGGCAATTCTACCCTACTCTACGCTCTCTGGTACAACTCTGGTACAGTAAGAACAGACAAACGTTGCAAGGGCTGAGTGTTATGAATCATAATACAGGCTAGGTGGCGTTCGCAGAAAAAAAGGTGGAGAACAAAAGTAAGATTCCCCCAGGAACAGACACGGGCACATTGATTTCAGGGCAGGAACAGTCATCGCTCCACGCGCAGCCATCAAACTTGAGGCTCATGGACCGCAGGGGTTGACCAGAAAGAACCCGTTCTCGAGGCCAAGAGACCCCCATATAGTAACCGAGATTTGGCATGCCTATGCCGATCCGGCGTGAAGAGAAGCCGAGCAGGCAATAGGGAAAGGGCTGATGAATCGCATTACCGTGTCTACGGTGCCATCATTTCGCGGCGTTGGGTGGCAGGCCCCCATACAGTATGTGACGAGTGTCCAAGTCCGCTGCGATATGATGAGGACGCCACCGAGGCGTGGAAAGGGACACAACGAGCTTGCCATGGTGGTCACTTGTCACGTCCAGAATAGGGCAGATGCAAGATGCGCCGTGAGATGCGTCATGGCCCAGCCTCCCGATTGGCGTCAATTTTCCTAAGTTACTCCTTCAAGCGTTGCCCACCCGGTTGAACGCATGGCATACCTGCCCGTTTGCAGGCACCCACAGAGATCGTTAATGGCGAGGGCCGCACTCTGTGTACCAATTGTACCGCGACAGGTTGCGTGAGGTCGAGTGAGGGATGCCCACACTGGTCATAGAGGTTCCAAAGTGTTTGCCGGCCCGGCGGAGTGCGTGTGTATCGTTGCCCATGTCGGACGAGCGATCTGCCCCAATTGTCCCGTGCCTGGGAGAAGGGCTGGAGATTAGCCGGGACAGATATGACTGTTTGTTGTACCTGGTGATGGGCATATCACGGCCATACATATTCGGTGTCACGGACTCTGTTGTGCAGTTCGATGTGTGCAAAAAGGCAAGGCGTTTGATTCACACCTGTAAAGGTTATAGCCTTGCTACTTTTTCTGACAGACCATGTATTCTGTCAGGCCAGGTGGAATCCGAGGAGCATTGCCGGACCATCCGGTCAGGAACAGGATTGCCGCGGTCGTCAGATGGCATGAGAGAACAAACAAGAGTAGATATATTGAATGCACGGTACTTACGTTGGACGAGTTCCGTGACAGGTGCCTTTTCTTTCCCACTGGAAACACTCATTCACTTCCCGTATTTATAAAATGGTCACCCATCCCACGGAAGTAGACTGCACAGGTCCAGGTAAGCCCGTTCGGCAGAACTGAATCGTACTTGGCACCCAATGGTCTCTTCCTCGTCCTCGTCAGTTTTCTCGCCCCCACCCTACCTCAATGTCACTGCGCTCACAGCGCATGGTGGCGTATCCGTATTCGAGTGCTGGCAACTCTTGCCCGGCTTCGCTACCTCGTCGCAGACGGGCACCGCCGGTGCAAGCATCCTGCAGCTCGGCAACCTTGCCAACGCAAGCTTCTCGGTCATTCCTCCCGGGTTCAATGCTGGCTTCCACAGCGCCCCCGCCAAGCAGTACGTCCTGTTCCGCTGGTGCTCGCACCTCTTTTCCCTCGCCGTACTCGCCTTAATACTAACGATAAACAGATGGGTTGTGTTCCTGAGCGGTCTCGCACACGTCACGCTCGCCAACTCGACCGACGAGGCGTTTATCAACGGCGGCAAGAATGGGCTCATCTTTGCGGCCGACACGTCCGACGTGAGCCTGAAGGGCCATTCGACGAACTATCCGTCCAAGGAGGAGACGCGCGCAATCCAGATACCCACTGGCGGCCTCATCCCCCAACATACTGTTTTATACAACGGCCCCTGTAAGGGAAAACAGTTGCTAGGACGCAGCCTCGATTATCTCGACTAGAATTTTCTGGTTTTGTTGGCTGGTCGCGTTTTCTTTTTCTTTTTATTGGAGACACATGGTATGTCCCGCGTTCCGAATTAGCTCTTAGGACATGTACTCATTCCACGGTCCAGCTCACCGCATACTTCGACATGCTGCATACGCGCATGCAATCACATGGATTTACTAATGTGATCTACTTATTACTCTTCCTATTTATCTATTTTTCTCTTCGTTAGGTCTATCACGGTCTACCTCACGCATACAGTACAGTATGTAAAAAGAGGCCGCGTCTCCAATTGTATCCGCGGACCGCGCTTCTTGTCATACCCACTCTTGCCTTGGCTAGCCTTTTTTGTCATGTCGGTTCATTGATTTGTGTACGTGACCAATGCCAAGAGTGCGCCTCTGCAATACGCTTCTATGGCAGTCTTTGACTTTTCGCAAAGATCTCACGGCCCGGTCCGCTCTCGACCGTTCCCACGCCACTCTGTTTCCAACTCCGCTTTCTTCGACTTTCTCTTCCCCTTTCGCGTTTTATTTCCTCACAGTAAAATCAATGTAAGATACAATTAAATAAATAAACTTAAATAGCGCGTAAACAGCGCGTAAATAATGCGTGTCCGTGTATCAGTTTGGGTCATGCGTGGGAGGAAGGGAGAGGGACAAACAATACGTTGTTCCCAATCCCCCACTAATGCCCCACTTCGAAGTCCCCATTGGGCCCCCTATTACCGAAAGGGGCTGCGCTCGCCTCATGTCCAACACGCGGTTGCGCCGCGGCAAACCGAAGCCCGCATATGGGAGTATCACTTACGACCGCGAGAAAGGGGGGATGCCGCTTGAGTGGGCCAACGAGGCCGAGTTTCTGGTTTGGCTTGCTGCCGAGGAACACGAGAAGACAATCCAATTAATTGTGAGTGTCACTGAGGAATCGGACTCACCAAATTGGCGGGCACGGCGCACGTTCAGGTGCTCGCGGGAGTTCTCGGGCGGGAAGTCAGATCGCGAATGCACCCACAAATGGGATCGGAAAATCCCATCGAAGAAAACGGGTTGTCAGTGCTGCCTGATCGTCAAACACTATCCGCACACCGACACAATTCTCGGGAAGTACGAGGGCCGGCACGATCACGCGCTTGGCGATGAGAATCTTCGATTTCTCAGACTGTCAGACGACATCCGGAACCTTGTGATGGAGATGATTCACACAGGCATAGATCCTAAGGCAATAGTGAGCAACGACTAATAATATTTTTGCCGAGCTAACGGAACGGCTGTCGCGTAGTTGCAACGCGTGCACGAATCATGCAAGCCGACGGAGCGCGATTACCACATGACCATGCGCGACATCAGCCGCCTTCGTCGGGTAGTGGAGAATGAGGAGATTCGCCTGGACGATAATGACGCGATCTCCGTTAGGCTCTGGGTCGCTCGGCTCCGGCAATGTGGGGCTGAGGCTGTCCTGAAGGACAAGAGGGATCCCCCTCCCCCCGAATCTGGTTTATCTCCAGAATCTTTTGTCCTATGCATCCAAACTGAGTACCAGAGGGATCGCTTCCGGGCGCTTGGCTGCGATTTTTTGTCAATAGATGCAACCCACAATACGACTCAGTACATAGGGGTCCAACTATTCACCCTGATTGTGAGGGATTTGTGGGGCCATGGTGCGCTTTGTGGCGCTTCTCCGTTTACGGACGCTTACTCTATTTCCGCCCGGCAGGTGTTCCTGTCGCATGGATGCTGTCGTCAAATGGCACAGAAGCAACAATACAATACTTTCTTAATTTCGTAAAAAAGCGCTGCCCTGGGACTACACCGCGGATAACAATGAGTGATCGTGACAAGGCGCAAGTGAATGCTGTTAAGGCCGTGTATCCGGAGACCACACTTCTATTGTGTTGGTGGCACGTGCTCCGCGCCATGCGGATGCATTTCCGCACGGAAGAATTCCCGGTACTTTGGGAACGCGTCCGAGAATGGGTCAAAACGTCCGATCAATCGACATTTGATTCCGCGTGGGATTGGATCCAGACCAATGATTCGGTCCCCCAAAGTTTTGTAGATTATCTGAAGACCAATTGGATGGGCATTGTACCCCTCTGGGCAGGGATATCAAGACAGAATCGGA
The DNA here is from genome assembly GCA_021525015.1 of Lactarius pseudohatsudake. Taxonomy (NCBI): domain Eukaryota; kingdom Fungi; phylum Basidiomycota; class Agaricomycetes; order Russulales; family Russulaceae; genus Lactarius; species Lactarius pseudohatsudake. The sequence continues at coordinate 979,736 of JAKELH010000003.1, read as the reverse complement.
CAATCTTTCAAGAAGGCGATACAAATATGCTTATCGAGGCGTAAGTAGTCTTATCGCACAAAAGATCGGCCGGGATCGCTCAAATCTATGCTTATATAGCTACCATCACACTCTAAAATCAAAGTGGCTTGAGGGAAAGAGGAATTGGCGTGTGGACCACCTCGTTCACACGCTCGTCACGGTTATGCTTCCGTCCTACGCGGTCCAGCACGTCCGCCAGGAGCTGGGGTTCGAGGGTCTAAATCTGGCCGGCAAGCGTCGCAAGGAAATTCTCGCGGGAACCCCGGAAGTTAAGGCCGAGTCAATCCGCGAGCTAGTAGGCGACGACCAATATTACGTGCAATCCGCCCATTCATCGCGTATGTATTTGGTGAAGCTCAGCACACAGTCCTGTGACTGCCCGGACTGGCCCAGGGTGGAACTGTGTAAACATGTCACCGCCGTTGCCCATTTCTTCGGGAACGGTGGTCAACAATTTGAAGTGGAGGTGGCCCCCAAGGCAGCGCAAGCACAATCAATCCAGGAAGGTTTGGCTGCGCGCAACGAGGCGAGCGCAGCTGCGATCCTGGAGAACGTAATCACCGTCTCCAGGGCATTCCTGAGTGACGGGGCGGCGACGTCCCCTGAGACCGTTCGAAGTCTCCAGATGGTTGAGTCGCACCTGACCGCCATTGTTCAGAATGCACACTCTACTGAGAGCCCCCTCCCTGACAAGGACGTCGTACCACCCAATCAAGGCACGTGGACCGAGACCGCCGAACGAATGGGGGCCAAGCGACATCGGAGGAGACCTCGTCCTGCCACCGCGTCGTCTCCAGAACCCCCAGCAACGACACGCATTGGGGATCTCAATCGCAAGAAGCCGCGTGTGAAGATAACGGACCCTTACAGCGGTGGTGTCAGTTCCGGCCGAAACGCTCCACTGGACGCGCGAACCGCAGCACAAAACGCTGAAGCACGCACCTGCGCCGCAGCTGCAGCCAACGGTGGAAACTGCCCCCCCCCCGAGCCTCCGAACCATCACCCCATGTACGCGAACACCCCACTGGCAAGTGTGGCAACCTTATCGGCACCTGCCTCATCTACTCCCCTGCCTTCCTCCACCCCCCCGCGTGGTTCCCTATTCCCACTGCTTACCCTCCCGGAATGTACGCACACGCACACGCCCCATATCCCTCGGGACCTTCGGCATACCCTGTATACTGGCCTCATACATATTTCCCGTCCTCTCAATCTCACATACCGGCCTCACAATAGAGTAGTTTTTTTGGTTTCGGGAGAACTGTAGTACCTCATTACAGTATATACCTATGTTCTGAATACAATATCTTTTATCCATCGAGCTTTACACACGTGGAGGTACTTTCGCGCGACTCGCACTCTACACCCTTGGCTCATCCAACCCCTCGGTTGGATCATTTCATCGCCTATGCTCTCCACCGCACCTGCCTTCGCCTTTCCGTCACCTTCGCCACTCTCTACCTCTTGCAATCTCAAGGTGCGCTTCCCGATCCTCTCTATTTATTTCAGCCTTTATACCTCCAAGATCGTTGATCGATCAGTGCGACGACATGTACTCGAACAAGTCCTGGTATATCGTCGGTCGGGACATGTCAAGACATGTTCGCTCTCCGGGAGATTAACCAGATGGTGCGCAAGATGTGTTTAAATCTCGAGTGACGATTGACTTCGAGAGTCGCGTTCGCCATGATTTCCGTTCGTAGAATCGCAGTCCACCTATATTATGTGAATTACGATACGTGTGGTACTCCGCGCCTTTCGATTCGTGCTTAAATACCCAAGTAGCCTACCCTGTTAGCCTCAGTTGCTCGCTGCTGGTCTGGACAGCTCAATTCTACGAGGCATATTCGTAAAACTTCTACGACTCGTCACAGTACTCTTTCGATCTATCTGTAAGGTCATCTGCCCAGGCGTTCGCTCGAACGTTTGAGTCATTTTTGCAAGATCAATGATCATCCTCTCCAACAACCTTCATATACATTACCTTCATTGTCCATGAGAATCGTCTTTACTTTACAGTAAGTTCCCTATACTTGCTTACGGCTGCCGTCGTTCCGAGCTCTGAGATCTGAGTGACGACTAAAAGTCGATCCCGGGAGGGCCACTTTGCGTGACTTTGAGAGTCGCGTTCGCCATGATTTCGCTGGTCCAGGGCCATACCCTACTGTTGTTCTTCCACAGACTGCCCCTGCACCGTTCGAACTGTGTGCGAACCCTACTAGTAGCAGCTCCATTCCTTCATGCGCTTCACGGCCTGCGTCTCTCTCTTCTGAAGGACGCCCCCGTCATTCCCAACCCTCTGATCACTTCATACCCCTCCTCGCCCATACCCCGGAGGACTCTCATTCGGTCTCCACCTCACCAGCGTCTTCGGTATCGTCACAAATGCCTCGCGACATTCTCATCCCACTAATCACTTACCCTTCCTTACCCCCCAGATATCCTCAAGGCCCATCGCTCGGCCCCTACCTCACCAGCGTCGTCGGCATCGCCACAAACGCCTCCCCGATGCGGTCGGACCTGGACTCGTCAAGGTCGCTTCGGCTCTGAGGGACTCAAGCCTCAACGAGGCATTCTCCGCGGCCCATGTAAGTCAACTCTCGCTCAACTCCCCTCCTTTCGCTGTCCACCCTCAGGCCCACCCGGTCCTGTCTGCGATGCGCAGGTGTCAAGGTCGCTTCGACAATCGAGCCCCGTTGAGGCTCACCCGGTCCCTCAAGGCCACTCAATACCCACTACTATGAAACCTGTAAGTCAACCGCACCCCCTCTTCTCGCTCGTCACCTTGCTCACCTCCCCCTCTCGCTCACGCTCACCAACCGTGCACCACCACCCCCATCTTCTCGCTGCCTCGCTCACCTCCTCACGCCCACCCTCGCACTCCTTGCCCACCCCCCAACCGCGCACCCCCATCTTCTCGCCGCCTCGCCGTGAGCTCTCACCTCCCCCCTCAATCACCCTCGCTCACTTTACCCTTGCCCACCCTCGCCCTTGCCCGCCCTCGCCCTTGTCCGCCCTCGCCTGCCCTCGCCCTTGTCCACCCTTGCCCGCCCTCGCCCTTGCCCGCCCTTGCCCGCCCTCGCCCTTGCCCGCCCTTGCCCGCCCTCGCCCTTGCCCGCCCTTGCCCGCCCTCGCCCTTGCCCGCCCTTGCCCGCCCTCGCCCTTGCCCGCCCTTGCCCGCCCTCGCCCTTGCCCGCCCTTGCCCGCCCTCGCCCTTGCCCGCCCTCGCCCTTGCCCGCCCTTGCCCTTGCCTGCCCTCGCCCTTGCCCGCCCTTGCCCGCCCTTGCCCTTGCCCGCCCTTGCCCGCCCTTGCCCTTGCCCGCCCTTGCCCGCCCTTGCCCGCCCTTGCCCTTGCCCGCCCTTGCCCGCCCTCGCCCTTGCCCGCCCTCGCCCTTGCCTGCCCTCGCCCTTGCCCGCCCTTGCCCGCCCTCGCCCTTGCCCGCCCTTGCCCGCCCTCGCCCTTGCCCGCCCTTGCCCGCCCTCGCCCTTGCCCGCCCTCGCCCTTGCCCGCCCTTGCCCGCCCTTGCCCTTGCCCGCTCTCGCCCTTGCCCGCCCTTGCCTGCTCTCGCCCTTGCCCGCCCTTGCCCGCCCTCGCCCTTGCCCGCCCTTGCCTGCCCTCGCCCTTGCCCGCCCTTGCCTGCCCTCGCCCTTGCCCGCCCTTGCCTGCCCTCGCCCTTGCCCGCCCTTGCCCGCCCTTGCCCGCCCTTGCCCGCCCTTGCCCGCCCTTGCCCGCCCTTGCCCGCCCTTGCCCGCCCTTGCCCGCCCTTGCCCGCCCTTGCCCGCCCTTGCCCGCCCTTGCCCGCCCTTGCCCGCCCTTGCCCGCCCTTGCCCGCCCTCGCCCTTGCCCACCCCTACTCACCTCGCAGCAAGCTTATTAATACGCCAGTACGTCGCTTCACTATTACATCAACTTGATTTCGTCATATATAAGCTTCGCTTTTACCCCCTTAATTGCTCATGTGACTTTAAAATAGCTAAGAAACATAAATACATATTGTGCCAAAATATACTTGTGATTATGATGTTATTTATTAGTTAATAGTTGTGAAAATCTTGCCTGAGTAAGCAGTGAAAACGCGTGTTTGGGCGGAGATCGAACTTTGAGGACGGTCGAGAGCGGACCGGGCCGTGAGATCTTTGCGAAAAGTACGCAACTAGTGCGGGCGCACTTCAGAGCTCGCGATTCAGAGCCCGCGCAACAACCAACCATGAGGCAGTAACGTGGCGTTGGCGTCGTGCATTGCAAGGGCCTTTTCTTAGATTCGACATTATATGCGGGCTCCTCAGGGTACCTCTGATCCGCTATACTACCGCTATGAAGCCTGCGCTCCGAACCAAGGGCCGTGATCCGACTGACTCTCGAGCGTATTACGCTTCCTTCCGTTTTTGGCATTAAGTTACCACACTCGATTCGGATCACATTAGCTGCAGCTTGCAGCAACGCTAGCCGCAGGCTCTACAGCGTGGGTAAAGTCAGTGAACTAACTACCTTAAGGTACACCAGCCATTCTCTTTAGCACCGCAAATTCGTTCCTACCCGTGGCTTTGCAGAGGGAGTAGAACTTGGAATTGGAGTTGGAGAGCAAGATAGCCGGGCTGTCAAACTCTACTATACGTCCTTCTTCAAGGAGCATTACCTAGTTATATTAGTTTAGGACCAACTCACTGCCCTCGGTAACGTCGAAACGCACTCTGTTGTAGTCGATCACAGTGCGAAGGCGGTGTGCTATGGTAAGGATTGTACTCTTGGCAAATTCGCTGGCGTGGGTGAGGTGAGAGATACATAAGTACAGTGGACCGCGGGCCTGTGGGCTTGTTTGCGGATACTCACTGTCTGATGGTTTGGCCGATAAGTTCGTCAGTGGCGTAGTCGACACTGTTACATCTCTTTAGTCACAATCTTGGTGACGGGAAGACAAGGTTCACCTAGCAGTTGCCTGATACAAGCGCAGACTGTCAGCAACTTGAGCGGAAGGATAGATGTAAGCCCACGAACCTCGTCCATGACAAGCACTTTCGTGCGCTTCAAGATGGCTCTGGCCATACAAAGTAACTGTTTCTCGCTGAAGGGCTTGAGAACATGCCGCAAAGCTGCAAGAGTGGCCCGTTTACCCGGTTGAGAAGTTCTCGCCACCTTCAGATACGGGCGAGTCAAGATCGCGGAACGCGTTGGTGTTCACACTGTCTTCTTCTGGCTCATCGTCCGTGGGGGGGATCAAATGAACGCGTCGTAAGGCCTCATACTAAGTACGACAAGTGAGCCGGAAAAAGTGAGGCAGCACCAGATGCCAGCGAGACTCACAATCTCGGCGTCTTGATATTCATTGAAGACATCCAGGGTGGAGCGCAGGGTACCACTCAGGATAGTCGGGTCCTCTAGAAATCAGAGGGGTCTCAGTTTGAGTACGTTGTGACAGGAGCGATCGCGTACGAGGTATGATCGTCAGTTTGCTCCGGAGGTCAGTCAGTCCGATTTTGGATATATCGAGGCCGTCGATTATAATCCGCCCCTCAGTTGCTTCAACAAAACGGAAAAAGGACAATGCCAAAGTACTCTTTCCCGAACCAGTACGACCTAAGATGCCAACCTGGAAACGGTCAGATTGGGACAACGTTGTAGAACAGCTGGATTGACCTTCTCTCCGGGTTTAACAGAGAAACTCAGGTTATGCAGGACATCTGGGAGCTCGGGCTAGAAACGTCAGTGATGATGCGGGAGCAAACGTGAGGATATCGTTACTACTTACTGCGTATCTAATCACGAGATTTTCACACTCGATTTCTCCGCCGGATGGCCATGATGGTGGTGGGCGTGGCTCCACGAATTCGGGTGGCTCTCTTTCGAGCTCCGAGTATTCTTTCACCCGCTCAAGTGCAACCTGTGTATGAGATCAGCACCACTGGGTAGTCTGAAAGCATGAGGAGTCCCACCATCGACTGCTCAAGGCTAACAAACCGTCGAACCTGTTATGTATCGTTGACACCTGTGCACACAGATCATGAACGTGTCGTACCATGGTCAAAATCTACGTGTAAGGTCGGTAATTTGCCTGGTATCAGACATGGGGCAGTACTTACATCGTTCATGGCAGTGGACGCAAATGTGAGAAGAAAGCCCGCAAGAGCGGCATCGATGGTCGGTGTAAGAATTGATACGAATGCCACCAGACCAACGATAACGGCTGAAAGGAGATTGAACCGAATGGAGAGCCATCTGTTCACTGTACGAAATACCATGAGGCGCAGAAGGATAGTATTACATGGTTTGTATACGCACCTCCCCACATCCAATAGTATGGGTTGGTATTCTGCGGTTCATCGTCAGACAGTTCTCAGGATGCTGCCGCGAAAATACCTACCGTATCAACACACTTCAGCATGTCGCGTAGGAACTTCGAAGACGCTCCAAAAGCACGTATAATTGTGACTCCAGATATTGTTTCGCCATAAATTGAATACAGAGGTGACCGCGTGACCGAATCTGATGGTGTTATCGCGAAGTTGACAGAGACGATTTCGAGTTGAGACAAGGTGACTTACCCAATCGCCGCATGTCTCGAGAGGTTTGGCTATAAAGCTATTTATAGATGAGTTGTAGAATATATGCGCGAACTACTGCAGCCCACTTTTGAAACTGTAAAGAGAGAACTTTAGGACTTTTGCGGGGATGTGGTCAGAAACTACGTACCGTTCCAGTACAGCAAGCCGATAACGAATATGACTAAGAAGAATTGAGGACCTCCAGCAATGCTGAGAGTGATAAACGTAGTCATGACAGAAAGGCCGGTCATTGTGCCACGGCCGAAGTGATTGGAAAGATTGCTATCAATGCCTGTCTCACGGTAAGATGAAGCTTGTCGCGACGTGAACTAAAGGGGTGTGACCTTCGAAATCTTTCCCAAAGCGGTTAAGAAGTCTTCCACGAGAAACGGTGTCATGGAATCGGATGTTTACAAACAAGATGGTTTCCAGGAGCCCTGCAGTCGAATGAGCATTACACAAATACAAAGAAGGGGTGACACGACATACCCTTATACAGCACGGTGGATGCATGGATCGAGCCCATAACTAGCATGAGTCAAAAGCGTGTCGAGAGACTAGTCACTGCACGAACAAAGGAAATACCAGCGAGCATTGGCGAGGATATAGCCTGTTCTAGGGAGTTAATGGTCGTGTGGACATTGTAGCATTTGAACGAACCAATGCCAGTTATCTGTGAGCAGGTAAACGACCTACGATAGACTCGGGGTCAGGGGTGCTCACTGCTGCGTAGGTTCCTATGTAAAACATTGGACTCCGTGGAACACGACCACCTTGAGAAGCCCCTGACCAGTAACTGCGCAATGCCTTTTAATCTGATACCACCGCATCAGTTGATGGGCATACCTCAACCAGCCGTTTTCCGTGACTGGGGTTGCAGCCGCGACCAACAACAAAACAGAGAAAATAAGCCAGTAAGGGATTCCCCCACAAGCCCTGATGTAGGTCTCCCACACCGAGCGAGCAATTCTGCCCACTGCTCTCGATTCTTCTTCAACCAACTTGCGAGGTCCTTTCTTCTTGAGGCTCGGCTCTGCGTCGATGGGAGTCTCAGCACCGGATGAATTATCTTCTGATTGCGTCTCAATACTTGAGGGGCCGTCCCCATTGGTGTCGTCCTTTTCAGTTGGTAGGATACCCTCAATGGTCTGGTCTTCCACAGCTTCTACTTCGTCCCTTACCAAAGACTCACTGGCTCCTGACTGTGCAAGGTTGTCGATTACACCAGACGACTGGAAACCTTGGCGATTGCCCTCGTACAGTACCCGACCGTTCTCCAAAGCCACGATATAGCTAGCGCCATGAGCGCACAGCTGCACATGATGAGAGACGAGAATGACTGTCCGCCCATGCATCAGAGTACCCTTGAGACATTCAAAGTATAGGTGATGAGCGGTGTGCGCATCAACTAATCGCTAAGGAATCAACCAGGCTCAACATCGGGGATTAACTGCATAGCACCCACCGGCAGAAAGGACGTCATCGAGGAAGAGAATTGAAGCACGAGAGTAAACGGCTCGAGCAAGTGAGACTGGGAAGAACTACGTTAATGAATGTCGAACTGATTCTGTTGTACGTAACAAGCTTACTGCGCGCTTTTTGTCCACCAGACAGATTGACCTATGAAACATGTCAGTGTCGCGTCGCAGAGGAGAGAAGGAAGGGAGCGTGTACCCCACGTTCTCCAATTTCTGACTCATCGCCGTCCTCGAGAATCTTGAGATCATTCACGAGCGCACACACCTCGAGAGTTCTCCCGTAGCGCTCCTCGATGCAGGGAAGGTTGAACAAGATATTTTCTACGAAATTAGGCGTTAGCATACAGAAGAGCGGCGGGTACCAGTAAGTCACCTTTGATTGAAGCGTTACGCAACCACGCAGTCTGAGATTAATAGAGGGATGAGCATCAAGCCATTGTCTCACTTGGCAAAAACTAATACGGACCTGAGGAACATAGGCACAGACACCGTCGGTAACCCATTCATCTAGTGAAGGGACGACGCCTGCGAAGGATGCTATCGCATCGGGTGGTGTTTTAGGGCACAACACCTGGCCAGTGAGGAAATCCGCCTCGCCGAGAAGTGCTGGGTCCCATCAGTGGAAGCGACCATGTGAACTACCACATCCGCACGTACCAAGGAGTAGGAGAGTTTTACCACTACCCAGCTTGCCACAGATAAGACTCAGCTCGCCTTTAGGAAAGACAATGTTAAGATCTATTAACATGAACTTGGTCTTCGGTGTCAAGTTCGGTGTGGACGACACTCTAGAAACTGTACCCTCCGTAGTAGCACCAGAACGTGCACGGTCCTGTGGCCATGCAACTGTGGCACCACGGAAGGCGATTGGAGAAGGGTTTCCACCAAGCGGCGGAACAGGAGTAACCTCGGTCACATGAAGATACCTTTCAATGCGTCGGAGAGAAACAAAGGACTGTAAGAAAAAAATGAGGCAATGAGATGGCACTATGTCATCAGCGAAAGCACCTGAAGCATGTTTATTAAGGTCTCTGGAAGCGCGTTCAGAGCGAACTTCAACTCATAGAAAACTGGCGAGATCCAATTGGACACCAAGTCCATAGACAACGTCATATGCAACACTTACTAGCGACCTATGGTTATGACACAATTTTCGTCAGTAAGTGATTTACACCAACTGGCGGTTACTCATACGGAAGTAAACGCCACCGAGGGTGTCAGGGTCTCGTTCTTAATCACGGCAAAATGGAAGAAAGCCACCAAGGCTAAGACAATTGGAGAAGCATTCCTGTCATACCAGGTCGGAAAGGGCCTGCAAGGCGAGGCTTTTCTCACCAGATCCCGTTCCAAAGAATCTTTTCGAAGTGTTTAATCGACCGACTCCTTCAAGTCAACATCATAAGAGATCGCACCTCCATGACATAATTGAGCCTCTGAAATTTCAACTCTTTTTCTCTGAGATCCAACATGCGCTTCTCAAAATTACGCTCCCACGCCATGAACTGAGAATATCAGATTTATGAACCAAGTAGGAGGTGGTCAATACCTTCAACATCCGAATAGCACCTAGAATCTCGTTCATTAGACCAACGCGTTCGTCCCGAGCCTTCATAAGATTATCTTGTGCACCGACGACAATCTTGCCGACAAAGTGATTCAATGGAAAAATCAGGCAAGTCACCGCGAGCCCCACGAAAGCAGATGAACCAAGCAATTTATACAAATAAATTGTACCAATAATGATCTCGATGGGGGCATCTTTGACGTAGATTGAGAGGGCAGCGACTGGAACGCCAAGCAGTTACGACGTACCGACAAGTGTGAAGACGTGCAGGCTAAATTCGCTGACTCTATCCACGTCTGTCGTCATAAGTGTCATGACCTGTGCCTTGCTGGAAAAGTCTCCTTCGTCGTCCTTCTCAGTGATTTCTGACACTGTATCGGTAATTTTCTTCTCCATGCCCTTGTTTTCGGATGGTCCTGAAGACGAAGCGACATCTTTTCTGACCAGAGTCTTGGCAAAAAGAATCGAGTTCAGTTGTACACGTATGCCAACTTGCAGCGTCGTAGTTGAAAGAGACCACGTCTGTCCATTGACTAAGGCGTTTTACGATCAGTTCCACGGTTCAGAAAGACAGAGAAAATACATGCTCAGATGGCTGCATGCAGTTCCGGCGAACATGCCGAAAGAATAAAACCATCCCCAGCTCCGGTCATGCCGTTCGGGATCCATTTCGAGATAGTTGACTAGCTGCTGCAAGAAGAACGATGGGGCATAGTAAAGCACTGCTCCTATCGAAGCTAAAGTCATCTGTATTGCAAAGGCCGCTCTGTTCACACGCGCAAGTCTATATGCAAGTTCCCAGCCACTGCCAGGACGAATACTCCAGAGAAGGAATCGTCTCAGGCGTGTAGTTGAAAGCGTAGAGCGCATGGAACGGAAGAGATAGGTGGCACGCATGGTTCCCGGGACTATTGGAAGGTCGCCGATATCTAGCGACTCAGCAGTGTTACCAAGCATCACGACTTTGGTGGTATACGAGAAAAGAAGGAGGCCCCAGACCGACGCGCCTGTGCCCATGGTTAGCTATCGTCAAAATGAGCAAGAAACGAACCTGTGACACCGGAAACGTTGTCTATGGTCTGATTTGTAATCGCAGCCGCAGTTTTTTCGGAGTAAATGTGTGAAACGGGAAAATTGAGAGCAGGGCCGAGCGGTGTGGTGGTCGCGACGAAGGTCGAAGATGCATACAGACCGAGTACGACATACCAAACAACTTGTACAAAGAGAGGTTGAGAACCATCGGCTAGTGTGGAATTGGACACTCGATTGCTGGGGGAAAGTGCCGTGGACCCTAGTAGCACAAAAGCGAGAGCTGTGAGTGCGGAGAGGTGAATGGTCCTTCTCCTGTGCGAATGGATTGTGCTGGTGCCGATGGATTGGACAGCGTGGGCAGTGAGGTAGACGGAAAACAAGACATGGAGTAGATGGGTGGCAATAACTTGAACGGTTGGGGACAAGGATGAAATAGAAAAACCCAGTGATACACTCTGGAGGAATACGATGACTGCAAAAACAATGACAAGCAACACCGCCCGGAACTTTGTCTAGGACGGTATAGGTAAAGGGATGCGCATTCTGACGACTGAACTCACGTTTACCCAGAAACTAGCCTCGTCTACGGGTTCTCCGTCGATGATGTCTTCCGGCGAGGTGACGTCGAAGGGGTCATGTCGAGACTCTAATGCCAATGGACCATCCAAAGTTAGGGGAAGAGCAATTTTACCTCGTTCCGAAGCAGATAATCCGCGGAAAGCAAAACTAAGAAGGCCGATGCCCGCAAGGACGACGGCGATCAGAAGCTGCTGGCTCGGGAAGTTCGACGACATGCTGGTGGCCCAGGCGACCGAATCTCCACTGGAATCGTAGTCACAAAGAGGCGTCCGAGCGAATTGCTGTGAACTATACTTGGCCCAAGTCACAGACCCCCGAAACTACAGTACAGTACGGCAATCTCGAGTCACGGAAGGGCGTCTCTTTTCGCGGCCCCGCACGACTCGGACCTTCTTCTCTCACGTGCACATTGCTGGCGCTCTCTCGTTCGCCGCCGGACGGGGTATCCATCAGTCCATATGAGGGAAATTATACAGTTGGCCATCAGTTCTGTGCGCCAGCGATCGTGGGATTTGATGTAGACGAGTCCCCGTAGCCCTTGAACCCAACCCTCTCGTCGCAGCATGGTTGACGAGCTCACTGGCAGGACCGCGACGACTTTCCTCGTGGGAATGGTTTTCTTAGTCTCTCTATCCGTCTGGTCCAGAAAGCGGAATTCCCAGGCCTGTCTCTTATCGTAGTGTTATCGCTTGTGTTACTGATCTGATCCTCAGCTGAGGGCCATCCCCACTGTCGGTTTCTCTGACCCAATTCTCTCATATCTTTCATTCCTCCGTTTCAATTTTGATGGTGTTCGCGTACTCAAGGAAGGCTATGAGAAAGTAATCATGCCTGGGTTATTACCGAACTTACCTGACCATGCCCCGGTTTTAAGACCAAGCCAGGGTTATTCAAAATCGCCACGCTCTGGACGTGGATGGTGTTTCCCACAAGTCCCGAACTGATTGAGGTTGTCCGAAAAGCTCCAGAGAATGTTTTGAGCCGTCGTCGACCAACAGAAGAGGTACGTCTTCATAGCTCCGTCACATATTTGTAGTCACAACATACAATCCACCAGTTCATCCAAACCGATTACACGCTGGACTTTCTGGATAAACACGACCATTATCATGGTCATGTAATACTTTCCAAGTTAACACGGATCTCCTCTGCCACATTCGAAGATATCAGCGAAGAGCTCGTCCTCGCTCTAGAAGACAATATCCCGACGACTGGTAAAGGTAGGTTGTCAAATCTTTAAACACTGGCGCAGCTTATCGAAGATCTCGTTATAGAGTGGGTGGAAGTGCCCGCTCTAGAAACGATGCAACGAGTGATCTGTCGTGTCACGAATCGAGTGTTTGTTGGTGCACCTCTCTGTGAGTGCTGGCCCTATAATCACTACCCACTTCCGTTGTGACCTCTATTGATACCGCATAGGTCGCAATCGTGACTATCAGGCTCTCAACTTGAACTTCGCAATTAACGTGATGAAGTTTGCCGCCATTCTCAAGCTCTTCCCTGATTTTCTTAAACCGTCCGTCTCCATTTTCCCCCACGCCTCCTCCATTAACATAAACTAGGCTCGTCACACGCACCATTTCAAACCTCCCATCCCAAGTTCGACAAGAAAGGGAGTTCATAAGACCAATGTATGAAGAGCGCTTAGCAAGGATGGAAGATCTCAGCAACGAAAAGTGGGACGACGGTCCGGTTCGTCAGTTTAAGTCTCCCAGTATCGCATCTCCCTTATTATGTGGCGAAATGACAGAACGACATGCTCATGTGGCTCATGAATGAGTCAAAGGGAGTGGAGAGGTCGCTAGAAGGAGTGGCACGGCGGATGCTCGGAGTTAACTTCGCGGCTATTCATACGACCTCTTCGGTGAGCCGCACGAGTGCTCTATAATGCATTCTTGTCTAATTCATACGCAGACAATGACGCAAGTATTATACCGCCTTCTTGCCAACCCTGGATGTGTGGAACCCCTCCGCCGAGAGGTCGAAGCTGTCGTGGCGGAGTATGGCTGGACCACAGACGGTATGGACAAGCTGCACAAAATCGATAGTTTTGTGCGAGAGACCCAGAGGCTCGATGGTATTGGTATTGGTTCGCCCGATTCCCTTTAGTTGCATCTCAGTTGGTAATTGATGCAATGCGTCTCAGTGGTGCTCGTCCGTAAGGCATTGCGTCCATTCACATTCTCCAATGGCATTACCATCCCTGCGGGTACACTTGTGGCCGCGCCACTCAGTGCCATTCATACGGACGAAGAAGTTTACACTAATCCCGACGAGTTCGATGGGTTTCGCTTTGCAAGGCTCCGAGAGTCCAGTGAAGGTTCAGTGGCAAGTAAACACCAAGCCGGGGTTACATCCCCCGCACATCTGTCTTTTGGGCATGGGCGGCACGCGTGGTGAGAAGTCATTCGTGCAAGTTGGTTTCATCACGTCTCTGATGTGGTTTGTTTTAGTCCCGGACGGTTTTTCGCAGTCACTGTGTTGAAGATGATACTTGCTCGCATTGTCACGACGTATGATTTAAAGTTGGAGGAGGGCAAAGAGATCCCACGCGATCTTTGTATTGCGTCATCGGTCATCCCAAGAGAAGCGAGTGTGTTGTTTAGGAAACGCCAGAATTAGGATAGCCGCCGTTATCTCGAACGCGTGCGGTGTGGCTCCTTCCATGTAATACTTTACTACTGTATATCAAGAGATGGGCTCTAAACATCGGACGGAGGCAGCCGGGACCAGACTTGTCTGGACAACGCTTGTAGATTCAGATCTCGGATATTGGTATCTGCCAGGAGTCCAGGACCCCAAGTTAGTGAGGCTAGTCCACACTTTTGCCAAGACACGTACGTATCCCCGGTTGCTTCGCAAGGAGCACGGCGTTGGTCGAAACTCTCACTTTCGCCACTGACTGGTCCACCTTCGAACTGGAGATTGTCATGGTTGTCATACAGTAGTCGGATTCATCACACAGTCGGTTGCGCGGACTCCGCGGAGGTACTGTACTAGGATGCACAGTGACTAGCCTAACTACCGCATGCGGCAAGGCATGCGGACGAGTCCGACAATACCCAAGCCTATTAATAAGCCCTTCATGACCCTTGGAGGTCTCCATCTGTATTCGGTTTTTTGAGGTGATGTGAAGGTATAGGGATTTATAGTAGCCTGAGTGCAGCGGTGAACTTATATCTCGGGGAAGCGCGAACGTTTGGTGGTCAGGAGTGGAGCATATTGCTCCTATCTCCGCAGTCCCTCGATATTATCAAGCTTACTCTACATATTTAATATTTGGGTCTAGCCTCGGGTTGTACTTTTTTCCGGGCTGCAGAAGGTGCAGCTACTCTGTACAGTAAGGGTCTGTTCGGCACTTGGTTCGGCAACCCAAAGGTTGAGCTTTGTAAGCGTAAATAGCTGATGTAATCATACCAATCGAGAACTCTTGTGCGCGCTCTACTACTACTAGCTTGACTACTAGTACCCACTAGTACTACTCACTGTTGGGATAATGGCCTCAGAATCTACGAAGGCACACTGTTCCGAGGCTAGTCACAACTTCTTGACTTTCTCTTGACCCTTGATTCCACTATGGGTAATGGGAAGAACTTCAAGCCTTTTGTATCATTTTGAAACCACTAGTGCTTGAAGACGGGAAGACATGCAGTTGGTCATTCTGCCTTAGTCGCCTCAGGCTCCGGGTACATTGGCTGGTCCCTAACCAGTCTCGGATAGTTGCATCCAAGGTTGCATCAGCCACATCTTTGAGAGATAGTTCCACTGCTTTCTCCTTGATTTCTCGAGATATAAATCGACACCCCATGAGACGGAGGGTGCGTACGAGAAGTAAGACAGCAAAAAAACGTAAGTCTTATTTATTTTCTGATCTGATCTCGGTTAATTAGTTACCTTCATTTGCCCGCTCACCCCGCCTAATCAACGCTTTCTAGAAAAGCGCTCTATCGATATGAAAACCGCTGTAATATGATTATGCGTGATTACGCCTCACGTGTTTTTTTACGCGGAAAGCAAAACTACTGGTGCCCACAAGGACGACGGTGATTGGAAGCTGGCCCGGAAGTTTAATGGCGTGCTGGTGGTCAGCAGGCCTTCTGTGCGGTGAATCTCTACTGGGATCGTCGTCGTCGTTAACGGTACACTGTACGGTCGGGGCTGTGACTCGGACCGAGTATACAGTAGTTTGATTCGCTTGGACATGTCGCAATGGGCTGCTCTCTTTCCGCGGCCGCGCGTCACTCGGACGAACCTTCTCCCATCTCGCGCGCCGCCGGACGGGCTCTTAGTACACAGTATCCATACTATAAGAGGGAGGCATGATATAGACGAGCCCCTACAGCCCTTGAACCCATCTCGTCGCAGCATGGTTGGCGAGACCCTCCTCAGGACCGTGACAACTTTCCTCGTGGGAATTGTTTTCTTAGTCCCTCTATCCATCTGGTTCAGAAACTTGGAGCGGAATTCCCAGGTCTGTCCCTTATCGTAGTGTTATCGCTTGTGTTGCTGATCAGGTCCTCAGCTAAGGGCTGTCCCAACTGTCGGTTTCTCCAACCCAATTCTCTCATATCTTTCGTTCCTTCGTTTCAATTTTGATGGTTTCCGCATGCTCAAGGAAGGCTATGAGAAAGTAATCACGTCTGGATCATTACCCCCGAACCTAGCTGACCCCACCGTGGTTTTAAGACCAAACCGGGGTTATTCAAAATCGCCACGTTTCGGACATGGATGGTGTATCCCACAAGTCCCAATCTGATTGAGGACGTCCGAAAAGCTCCAAACAATGTTTTGAGCCGTCGTCTACCAACAGAAGAGGTACGCCTTAATAGCTCCGTCACATATTTGTAGTCATAGCATACGATCCACCAGTTCATCCAAACCGATTACACGCTGGACTTTCTGGATAAACACAACCATTATCTTGGTCATGTAATACTTTCCAAGTTAACACGGATCACCTCCGCCACATTCGAAGATATCTACGAAGAGCTCGTCCTCGCTCTAGAAGACAATATCCCGACTGGTAAAGGTAAGTTGTCACAGCTTTAAACACTGTTGCAGCTTATCGAGGATCTCGTTATAGAGTGGGTGGAAGTGCCCACTCTAGACACGTTGCAACGAGTGATCTGTCGTGTCACGAATCGAGTGTTTGTCGGTGCACCTCTCTGTGAGTGCTGGCCTTATAATCACTACCCACTTCCTTTGTGACCTCCATTGATACCGCATAGGTCGCAATCGTGACTATCAGGCACTCAACTTGAACTTCGCAACTAACGTGATAAAATTTGCCACCATTCTCAGGCTCTTCCCTGATTTTCTTAAACCGTCCGTCTCCATTTTTCCCCACGCCTCCTCCATTAACATAAACTAGGCTCGTCACACGCACCATTTCAAACCTCCCATCCCAAGTTCGACGAGAAAGGGAGTTCATAAGACCAATGTATGAAGAGCGCTTAGCAAGGATGGAAGATCTCGGCGACGAAAAGTGGGAAGACGGTCCGGTTCGTCAGTTCATGTCTCCCAGTATCGCATCTCCCTTATTATGTGGCGAAATGACAGAACGACATGCTCATGTGGCTCATGAATGAGTCAAAGGGAGTGGAGAGGTCGCTAGAAGGAGTGGCACGGCGGATGCTCGGGGTTAACTTCGCGGCTATTCATGCAACCTCGTCGGTGAGTTGTACCCGCACGAGTGCTCTATTCCTGTCTAATTCATACGCAGACAATGACGCAGGTGTTATACCGTCTTCTCGCCAACCCTGGATATGTGGAACCCCTCCGCCGAGAGGTCGAAGCTGTCGTGGCGGAGTATGGCTGGACCACAGATGGCGTGGACAAGCTGCACAAAATCGATAGTTTTGTGCGAGAGACTCAGAGGCTCGATGGCTTGGGGATTGGTTCGCCCGATTCCCTTCGGTTGCGTCTCAGTTGGTAATTGATGCGTTGCGTCTCAGTGGTGCTCGTCCGTAAGGCATTACGTCCATTCACATTCTCCAACGGCATTACCGTCCCCGCTGGTACCTATGTGGCCGCGCCAGTCGGTGCCATTCATACGGACGAAGAAGTTTACACCAATCCCGACGAGTTCGATGGATTTCGCTTTGCAAGGCTCCGAGAGTCCAGTGAAGGTCCAGTGGCAAGTAAACACCAAGCCGGGGTTACATCCCCCGCACATCTGTCTTTTGGGCATGGGCGGCACGCGTGGTGAGAAGTCATTCGTGCAAGTTGGTTTCGTCATGTCTCTGATGTGGTTTGTTTTAGTCCCGGACGGTTTTTCGCAGTCACTGAGTTGAAGATGATACTTGCTCGCATTGTCACGACGTATGATTTGAAGTTGGAGGAGGGCAAAGAGATCCCACGCGATTTTTCCATTGCCTCATCGGTCATCCCGAGAGAAGTGAGTGTGTTGTTTAGGAAACGCCAGAAGTAGGATCGTGCGGTGCGGCTCCTTCCATGCAATACTTTACTACTGTATATCAAGAGATGTGCTCTAAACATCGGACGGAGGCAGCCGCGACCAGACTTGTCTGGACAACGCTTGTAGATTCAGATCTCGGATATTGGTGTCTGCCAGGAGTCCAGGAGCCAGGACCAGGACTTCAAGTTAGTCCACACTTTTGCCAAGACGCGTATCCCCGGCGGTTGCTTCGCAAGCAGCACGGCGTTGGTCGAAACTCTCACTTTCGCCACTGACTGGTCCACCTTTCGAACTGGAGATTGTCATGGTTGTCATACAGTAGTCGGATTCATCACACAGTCGATTGCGCGGACTCCGCGGAGGTACTGTACTAGGATGCACTGCCATCATGCACAGTGACTAACTACCGCATGCGGATGGGTCCGACAATACCCAAGCCTATAAGCCCTTCATGACCGTTGAAGGTCTCCATCTGCATTCGGTTATTTGAGGTGATGTGAAGGTATAGGGATTTAGCGCAGCGGCGGTGAACTTATATCTCGGGGAAGCGCGAGCGTTTGGTGGTCAGGAGTGTAGAGCATATTGCTCCTATCTCCGCAGTCCCTCAATATTATCAAGCTTACTCTAATATTTGGCCAGCCTCCGGTTGTACTTTTTTCTGGGCTGCAGAAGGTGCATACAGTAAGTACTGTACGCAACGCAAGATCGAGATGAAAGTGATTATGTGAGCGACGTGCCTGCGCAGACACCCCGTCACGCTCGGAAATCGCCGAAACAACTATCCTTCCCGCCGATGCGCGATTACGCCTCATGTGTTTTCTTTACCCGGAAAGCAGAACTACTAGTAAGGCCCGCAAGGACGACGGCGATTGGAAGCCGGTCCGGAAGTTTGATGGCGTGTCGGTGGAGCAGGCCTTCTGTGCGGTCCTCGCGTGAATCTCTAGCAGATTCTCTACTGGGATCGTCGTCACAAAGACGGTTAAAGTCGACACGTCCAAGCGAATCCAACTATACTCGGCGATTATCCAAATTGATGGCGTACAGTACAGCAATCTCGAAGGGCTGCTCTCTTTCCGCGGCCGCGCATCACTCGGACGA
The DNA here is from genome assembly GCA_021525015.1 of Lactarius pseudohatsudake. NCBI lineage: Eukaryota > Fungi > Basidiomycota > Agaricomycetes > Russulales > Russulaceae > Lactarius > Lactarius pseudohatsudake. Next base: position 961,006 of record JAKELH010000003.1, on the reverse strand, counting down.
ACCTTCTCTCATCTCGCGCGCCACCGGACGAACTCTTAGTATACAGTATCCATTCTATAAGAGGGAGGCATGATATAGACGAGCCCCTGCAGCTCTTGAACCCATCTCGTTGCAGCATGGTTGGCGAGACCCTCCTCAGGACCGTGACGACTTTCCTCGTGGGAATTGTTTTCTTAGTCCCTCTATCCATCTGGTTCAGAAACTTGAAGCGGAATTCCCAGGTCTGTCCCTTATCGTAGTGTTGTTGCTTGTGTTGCTGATCAGATCCTCAGCTGAGGGCTGTCCCAACTGTCGGTTTCTCCAACCCGATTCTCTCATATCTTTCGTTCCTTCGTTTCAATTTTGATGGTTTCCGCATGCTCAAGGAAGGCCATGAGAAAGTAATCCTCGTCTAGATCATTACCCCCGAACCTAGCTGACCCCACCGTGGTTTTAAGACCAAACCGGGGTTATTCAAAATCGCCAGGTTTCGGACATGGATGGTGTATCCCACAAGTCCCGAACTGATTGAGGACTGTCCGAAAAGCTCCAGATAATGTTTTGAGCCGTCGTCGACCAGCAGAGGAGGTACGTCTTATAGCCCTGTTGCATATTTGTAGTCATAGCAACTGATCCCACCAGTTCCTCCAAACTGATTACACGTTGAACTATCTGAATAAACACGACCATTATCAAGGTCATGTAATACTTTCCAAGTTAACACGGATCGCCTCAAATACATTCGAGGATATCTGCGAAGAGCTCGTCCTCGCTCTAGAAGACAATATCCCGACGACTGGTAAAGGTAGGTTGTCAAATCTTTAAACACTGGTGCAGCTTATCGAAGATCTCGTTATAGAGTGGGTGGAAGTGCCCGCTCTAGAAACGATGCAACGAGTGATCTGTCGTGTCACGAATCGAGTGTTTGTTGGTGCACCTCTCTGTGCGTGGTCGCTCTATAATCACTATCCCACTTCCTTTGTGACCTCTATTGATACCGCATAGGTCGCAATCGTGACTATCAGGCACTCAACTTGAACTTCGCAATTAACGTGACGAAATTTGCCGCCATTCTCAGGCTCTTCCCTGATTTTCTTAAGCCGTCCGTCTCCATTTTTCTCTACGTCTCCTCCATTAACATAAACTAGGCTTGTCACACGCACCATTTCAAATCTCCATCCCAAGTTCGACGAGAAAGGGAGTTCATAAGATCCAATGTATGAGGAGCGCTTAGCAAGGATGGAAGATCTCGGCGACGAAAAGTGGGAGGACGGTCCGGTTCGTCAGTTCATGTCTCCCAGTAGTCGCATCTCCCTTATTATGTGGCGAAATGACAGAACGACATGCTCATGTGGCTCATGAATGAGTCAAAGGGAGTGGAGAGGTCGCTGGAAGGAGTGGCGCGGCGGATGCTCGGAGTTAACTTCGCGTCTATTCATACAACCTCGTCGGTGAGCTGTACCACGCACGAGCACTGTATAGCTGTCTAATTCATACGCAGACAATGACGCAAGTATTATACCGCCTTCTCGCCAACCCTGAATGTGTGGAACCCCTCCGCCGAGAGGTCGAAGCTGTCGTGGCGGAGTATGGCTGGACGACAGACGGTATGGACAAGCTGCACAAAATCGATAGTTTTGTGCGAGAGACCCAGAGGCTCGATGGCTTGGGGATCGGTTCGCCTTCCCTTCAGTCGCATCTTAGTTGGTAATTGATGCTTTGCGTCTCAGTGGCGCTTGTCCGTAGGGCATTACGTCCATTCACGTTCTCCAACGGCATTACCGTCCCCGCTGGCACCTATGTGGCCGCGCCAGTCGGTGCCATTCATACGGACGAAGAGGTTTACACCAATCCCGACGAGTTCGATGGATTTCGCTTTGCAAGGCTCCGAGAGTCCAGTGAAGGTCCAGTGGCAAGTAAACACCAAGCCGGGGTTACATCCCCCGCACATCTGTCTTTTGGGCATGGGCGGCACGCGTGGTGAGAAGTCATTCGTGCAAGTTGGTTTCAGTCACGTCTCTGATGTGCTTTGTTTTAGTCCCGGACGGTTTTTCGCAGTCACTGAGTTGAAGATGATACTTGCTCGCATTGTCACGACGTATGATTTAAGTTGGAGGAGGGCAAAGAGATCCCACGCGATCTTTGTATTGCCGCAGGGCGCATCCCGAGAGAAGCGAGTGTGTTGTTTAGGAAACGCCAGAATTAGGATACCCGCTCTGCCATTTTGTCGAACGCATTCTTTCCATGTACCCTTACTCTATATTAAGAGATGGGCGAGGAAGACATCACGCCCTGCGATTCGGGTAGAGGAACTGCCTGAAAGATGAGATCTACATAATAAAAGTCTGCAAAAAATGGTGTCTAAACGTCGGACGGAGCCCAGACAGGCTACAAGTCTGAAAACGCGGTGTATCTCTTGTAGATTCAGATCTCAGATCTTGGTATCTGGACCCTGGCCTGGGCCGTCGCTAGCCCACGCTTTCACCACGGACACGCATCCCAGCTCGGTTACTTGGCAAACTGTTGTCGAAGCTCTCGCTTTCGCCATTGACCGCCCAGCTTTTGAATCGGAGGTTGTCATGGTCATAATACAGTAGTCCGATGACAGTCATCCCACAGTCGGTTGCGCGGAGGCACAGGACGCGCAACCACCGGGTGCGGATGAGTTCGATAGTACCCTACCTTCTGACCCTTGAAACTTGAAGGTCTCCATCTGTATTCGATTTTTTGATGTAATCCGGAGGTGCAACATGCAGCTAGGAGGTCGTCAATGATACAGTAAGCGTGATGAGGCCTCGATGAGGTCTGGCGTATAGGATTTTGGATCTCGGTACCGAGACCGAAGATAATACAGTAATTCGCTGTCCTTACAGAATTGCTTCAATTGAGTGGGTCAGAGCTCAGTGACGAGTGGTCTGAGTAGCATGAGACGGGTTCTGGTAAACTTGACAGGTCAGATTCGGAGGTATCGCGGGGAGATTAGAGTATTAGACGTAAAAGGGTGAACCCGTCTGCTTGTAGCACGGAGGTTTTGCGACGGTAGCCTGCCGATTAGCCCATACTTTTCCGAAAGAAGAAAGGATGTTGCTCTTGAAGGGAACCTTCCCTTACTCCACCGACTTTCCCCCCCTTTCTCACCGTCTCCCTACCGCCGCCATGGACGACGACAGCGAAGTCATCTACAGCACCCCGCTTCCTGGTGCCTCGTCCACTCCCGTGCCATCTATCCAACCCCCTGCACCTCCCCAGCATCTGCTCCTGCAACCACTACCCGCGGACCAGAAGCCCGCGGATTACGTCTACTACGAGCGCCGTCCCGACGACCTCTCCTCCGACGCCCGCGCGCGGGCTACCGCCGCCAAGGTGAAGCTGCAGTCGCATTACCGCCTCGCGCTCGAGACCGCGATTGACCTGAACGTCCGGTGCGTGTTCATGCGCGTCCACGATCGCTTAATCTGACTGACATCGGGATCCCATCTACTGTAGAGGTGCGGAGCTCGAGCGATCGCTCGCAGGCGTACAGGAGGACCGTCGGCTGCGAGAAATCAGGAGACACACGCGCACTCAGTCGCAGTTTCTGAGGCTTCGTCGGACCTAAGATCGGCCTGCGGGATTTCAGGACGGTCAAGGTGATTGGCAAGGGAGCATTTGGAGAGGTGAGTGCCGAGCTTGTGACGTCTGCTGCACTGTTCCTTTCTGCTGTTGGGACACCTTCCGGGTTGCCTCGTCTGATTTGGACGTCGGATGGGATGAGATGCATGCCATCGCCGCGCCGATGTCCGTCTGTGCATGCCTTTCGCGACCACGCTTTCTGACACGCCTTTTGTAATGAGGTTCGCTTAGTGCAAAAAATTGACACCGGACGCGTGTACGCGATGAAGACGCTACAAAAAGCCGAGATGCTCAAGCGCGACCAGGTGCGTGCTACTTTTTTATATTCGTCATTACGCACGCTTATCACATCCAGCTCGCACACGTCCGCGCAGAGCGCGACGTTCTTGCCGAGTCAACTTCGCCTTGGGTCGTGCAGTTGTACTACTCATTTCAAGATCCTCTTTATCTGTACTTGATCATGGAGTTCCTACCGGGCGGCGACCTAATGACGATGCTGATGAAATATGACGTTTTCTCCGAAGATGTGACCCGGTTTTACATGGCCGAGTGCACTCTCGCCATCGAAGCCGTGCACAACCTCGGCTTTATCCATCGGTGCGTCGTGCGCTCTTGTCTTGACCCACGTGTGCGACCGAATTGAGCATGCGAGTAGGGACATTAAACCGGACAATGTCTTGATAGACAAGAACGGTCACCTAAAGCTTTCCGACTTTGGGCTGTCGACTGGTGTGCACGCTCGTACGGATGGAGCGTATTATGCGCGACTGCTCGAACAACAGCTCACTCCGCGGCATGCATCGCGGAACAGCGTGGAGGTAACACCTATAAACCTCACGATGACTCGAGCAGAGACCATCGCGACATGGAAGAAGAACCGGCGGCGATTGGTGCGCGACACGCTACGCCTTTTAAGTATTACGGCTGACTGATGGTGGGTAGGCATACTCGACGGTGGGGACGCCAGATTATATCGCACCCGAGGTGTTCATGATGCGCGGTTACGGCAAAGAGTGCGACTGGTGGTCGCTAGGTGCGATCATGTTTGAGTGCCTTATTGGCTATCCACCGTTCTGCGCCGAGAACGCGAGCGACACGTACAAAAAAATTATCGACTGGCCACATCACCTACACTTTCCGGAGCAGGTGCATCTAAGCACGGAGGCACTCGACCTCATGCGACGGTGACTCTACTTACCTCCTGTGGCGGTAGTGGCTGACGATCTTGTAACAGGTTGATGACTTGGAGCGACGGCCGCGCGGACGTGGAAGAGATCCGGGCGCACCCCCTGTTCCATGAGGTCGATTGGAACTCGTTGCGGATGCAGCCGGCGCCGCGACCACCAACGCTCAAGTCGATCACCGACACGTCGTACTTTCCGACGGAGGAATATGCTGACGTGCCTGATGTGCCTGCCGGGGTCGAGCAGCTGGATGCAGACAAGGACCTCGCGTTCCTCGGGTAAGGTGTCCATGTGTTGCCACGTGGAAGTTGCTGACTGAGCGGTTGTCTGGGACTAGATTCACGTTTAAGCGGTTCACCGGCGTGCAGTCGGCGTTATGATTGCGGGTAGCCCGAAACAGATGGGGCGGGATGGTGGGATCAGTGTGGGATCATTGTATCAGCGTACATCGCCATCGGTTTGACTGATGGTTTACAATCTTGGTTTTTTTCTGGACGCGCAATGATGATTGTATTTAATGAACTGTGGACGGAACAAAGGTCGCCACAGGTAAACAAGTGCAAACTGAGCTGGCCCACTTGATGGATGATCAAGCGCGGCCGGTCTAAGTCGGACTCACCCAGCCCTGCCTCCTCCTTTGCTCTTTCTTTCATTAAATTCTTCTCATCTCGTCCTCTCGACTGCCTACCTTTCTCTCCTGCTTAGAGCAGGGGTTTTTCTCTTCTGCCCATTTTTTTTTGTGATTTCCACGGCCACCTACGGATGCGTGAATCCAACTTTGCCTTCCCGGCCCAGAACAGGGCTGCAGTATGCATCTCATCCCAGCTTTACGACCGTCGTGGTGCGCTAGTTTTCCCTAATTTATGCTCTGCTTAACATAACAAATCTGGGGAACTTGTAGCGCTCGACACCAACTCGCCCCTACCGCTATTCAACTCCCTTACCCATCTCACCTACCTCACCTCGACCTCACCTCGAATACGAGAGATCATGGTCATGGACGGGGGTCTTGAACGTCTAGTACGCATGCTACATGACTTTTGTCTCTCTCCTCCCCCTCCAGAGAACCCCGCGCCTCCTCTACGGCCTTTTACCACCCAACTACCATCCCCCCTAAGCCTGTTCCCACCCTGATCCCAAAGGCATTCGACAAGCACGCCGCTTATCGCTTCTCTCTCGCCTTCCAATGCATCGTCAACATCGGCGTCCGCGGCAGCGAGCTTATCCGCAGCCGAGTCGTGCAGGCGGGCACTCTCGACGTCGTCGGCTGCATCCTCGAGTCCTGGCTCGCAAGCAAGGGGTTCGCAGTCGGCCCGAGCTCAAGCGCCACTGGCATGCCCAGAGAAACTCGCGAGCAACGCGCGGCACGGAAGCAAGTACAAGCCGAGATGCGTGCCCGTCAACAGGCCGCGGAGCTTGCGCGCGCTCTCGAACGAAGGCAGGACGTCCCACACGATATTACCATGCAAACTATCCGCGGAAGGAGTCGTGCGAGTGAGCTTACCCTCCGTGCTACGGCTTCAGAGGTATGTCTCCCTACCTCCTGCATCCACCGGATGGATGTCTGACTCGTTTCCTTTAATTAATTATTTTCATCAGGAGGATGACAGAATGGATACATCTGTGGATTCCGCTACCTTATCCGACGACTCGAGCGCCACGCAGGCTGACATATCAGGTGTTGACTCCCCCACCCCTGCGTCCGACGCCGCGTCGGCAGCAACTGGCAGCGACCCAGACACCTCGACCGACACCTCGAGGCATCAGACGCCTGCAGGGTCGAACACTCCTACAGGCACCGTTGAAGTCCCAGGGCGCAATCGAAGCGGCACCATTATCGCACGACCTATCTGGGATCCTACCGCCCTTGCCCCGCGCCGGACACATCGTACACGTGATCGTCAGGGCACCATCTCCGCTTCCACCTCTCGTGGGACTTCGCGTCATGAGACCGAGACGGATGATGACGGTGACGGTGACCTTGACATGGACTCTGCTCAGGAAGGCGCCGACGATTCGCTAGAGCGACCCCAGACATCCCCGCTGGCTCGGCGTGCCGTCGCCATCGTCTCGGACGTTACGACCGACACAGGTGCAGGCCAGTCTTTGGAGCTCAATTCCGATGCGCACATCATCATCAATAGCGAGGCGGACGTTCAGGGCGATGGTGTCGAGGACGGTATCGTTGCCTTGGCACCCAACGACGATTTCGCCATGGGGGCTCCCCCTGGTGCGCCTGGCGCCATCGAGACGACTATGACGCTTCGACCTACAGACAATGCTGTGCGTCGCGTACTGGGTGGAACCGACGTAACCCCCCGCGCGGTAAACGTTGGTCTTCCTCGTGGCCGGGATAGCGATGACCCCCAGGAAACGCCTGTCCGGCCGAATGCCCCTGTTCCCCACATCCTTCCGCTTCCCGCGACGACTGAGATCGTGCCTCCACCCTCTCGCCACCACCACCATCACCACCACCACGAATCCGGATGTCCCCACCGCGACGAAGACGTACTCTCCGCACTCCAACTCCTCGCATATCTCAGCAAGTACCCACACGTCCGCCAGGCATTCTACCAGCCACGAACCAGTTTCCACCCCGCAACCGCCACGATGAGGCCGCAAACTGCGCAGCAGCAGACGACGGCAGTTTCGACTGCGGGGCCATCACGTGGGAAAGATGCGGCCTCAACGACGGCGAGTACGAGCTTTTTCAAGGCATTCGCGAGCCGCAGTGGAAAGGAGAAGGCGAGCCCTGCGGTGCAACCTACCCTGCCCTGTCGCACCTAACACCACCGCGCCAAACGAATGTGTTCTCACTGGTGGAGCGGTTTACGTTCCGACCAAGCTCTCATGAGTATGATCTACCAAATCCACCGCCGACGTTGCCCCCAGAGATTCAATATTGGGCGGGTGTCATCATGCGTAATGCGTGTCGTAAGGACGATAGCAGAGGAGGGATCCGACAATGTGCCAACAGTACGTGTGTGATTTCAAATCATTGATGCAATCGTCTGACATCCAGCTGTAGTGTTATGCGGGCGCTGGGAACAGTATCCACGGCAATTTGCCAAATGCCGGCGCTGCCGAAAGGCGAAGTATTGCGGGAAGGAGTGCCAGAGCTCGGCGTGGAGTGAAGGTCACAGATTTTGGTGCAGCGCGAAAGACGGCGACGAAGACGGTGAGAACGTCCCCGACGGCTCACGAGGCGGCAGCAACAATGGCGGCGGTGGAAGCGGGGTGCGACGCAGGGAGCGTCTGATGGCGACGACGGAAATCACGGACGCCGCAATCCGTGCGAATGCGACAGCGACGGCGGCGACGGCGACTGCGATGGCATTTCGCCCGATCGAGGGAGCCCGCCCGCCCGAGGGCCCCGGATGGGGTCGCGCGTTCTACGAACCTTCGCCGTTTGACGTTACCCCTGGGCCCGCTCGGCGCCCCGTCGTACACGTTGGACAGGAGGCCACAGCAGTGATGGGCGTCATGCCCTTGGCGGTGGCTGGCCCCCACCCTGGACCCGGGATGGGCAGACGACGCGCGGAGACGATGCCAGGTGGGATGATCCCCGTCGTTGACCCACCCGCGCCTTCTGCGTCCGCGCCCGCGCGACCAACGCCTTCGCCTGCACACGCGCACGCGCCGGTACTCCACCTTCCGGAACACGGACGTCTGTTCATCGATCACGATAGCAACGGCGGGAATTCCGCGGTGGCGCGCGTTGACCTAGCAACGATTGCTGGGCCATCGCGCGTTGTGAGGAACGACGACGGTGCGGTCTTTGGTTTTGCAACGGGGGACGAAATTGCAATGGATCTGGACTAGGGGATGCGTGTTTGCCTCAATTCGTCCTCTATCTCGCACCCGTTTCATATCTGTATCGTGTCTTTACTGTTTCATCTCTCGGTCAACCAATCGTGCAGCATTCTTTTCCAAGTAGTCACTTGCCTTTGCCTGTTGTCGCTCCTTCCTTTCTTTTACAACTCACCTTTCTCCCCGCAATCAGTATTATCAATGTTTGTCTTCAGTTGCACACTTGCTTATATAAGGAGTCGGAGAAAGCGCAAGGCTCGTCTTATGTCACCACATGGCGCTCTACCAGGGTACGATACTCTCAGATGCAACCAGCGACAAGTACGATCACGGTGTGCCAACTAACACGGCAAGTACACTCGCTCTCCACGTGTCGCGCACTCACGCCATTTTTGCTAGACTACCACCCACGTGAGATTGACAAGCACACACCCATTCACGCCCGAGTTTGTCCAGCGCCAGCTGCTGCTTCCCGCTTCCAGCGCAAAGTCGAAATCGAAATCGAGAGCACAAGCCCGGGCGCTATATGACGAGCGCGTGCGTCGTCGGCAGCTCATACTCGCTCCCAAGCCCCCGGATCCGAATCGGAACCGACGACCGCGGCGGCCAAAAAAGGCCGGGGGAGCAGCGGACGACGCTGCGAATGGGTCGGCGAGAGGCGGCCGAGAAGGGTTTGTGGCGGTTGCGGAAGGAAGAAGCGAGGTGCGGGTTCACAATAGCGTTTGGCGCCTTCCCCGCCCCGAATAATGAGACCGCAGGTGGGAGCTGTTCGTGCCACTGCACCGCTTATGGCTTGGGTACATGTCCGAGCTGCTCGGACTGGCCGCTCCTCCGCCGACGGCGCTAGTGGACCCTTTGGCTATGCCTCAGGCTGCAGGGATGCACGCCAAGCTCGTCAAGGCTGATTTGCATGGCTCGATCGTGACAGGTGCGTTTTCTCTTGGCGCGCCACCTCAGGGAAAGAAGCAAATTCATCGAAAAAAGTGCGCAGAAGTAAGAATGCCGCGTTGGTTGGGGCGTCGGGTATTGTCATACAAGAGACGGAGAATACGTTCAAGGTCGTGACGCAGAAGGACAGACTAAAAGGTGCGTTGGGTCGCGGAGATCTTGAGCCACGCGGGCTCTGACATGTTTTTTTTCACAGTTTTGCCCAAGCAAGGGGCCGTCTTCGTATTTGCTGTGCCTCTGTATCACACAGGCACCGCAGCCACCATCGCTACAGCTGCTCGCAGCTCGGACCAACACTCCGGCACGGACAGCACCAGCAGAAGTAGGGACGAGAGACCAACGACGGTCCTGGACGGCGCACACGTCGAGTTTGAGCTCTATGGCAATCAGTTCTGCTTCAGGGCTACGGAACGGGCGGGACGGAAGTTTAAGCACAAAGAGAGCATTGAATTATAGTTTCGAAGACATGTAGAGGTTACACGATCATGATGCATTATGGATACAGTACAGCAGTATGTATGTGATATAGTGCGAGGCATGCACTGATGGAGGATACCGGTGAAAGTCGCAAATTTGATCTTGATTCTCGAGTCGTCCAATTGGGGTAAGTCTCATTCAATGCTTTGCACTACAGACAAGTGTGGTGATAAGCGATCTGTTCTTAGCAACTGTTCGGAGACAAAAATGCCGCAACATCGACGAGACTGCTGCGGGGTTTCCGGCGGAGGGGCGTAGATGAATCCCTTACACCGTGAAAAGTTATTCGCTCGCCGTTCTCGGTTGAGATTACTCTGTATTACGAACACCGTGGCGGAGTACAGCAGCGAGCGAGCCCCGGGTCCATGTGGCGCGGCCTGTCTTCCCAAGCTGGAATTCGAACCTGTCATCCCATGGGATATTCTTGGCCGGCGTTAATGAAAAAAAGGCCTCGGAGCCTGTGATCGAGCGAGTACAGTTCACCCCATGGACGCCGTTAGAGGGGACCTATAGTTTCGCAGTTTTTTCCATGGTAGCTGGCCACCGGCCTCCGTGTTCGCTGTCTCTATCTCAAGGCAGTCGACGGTGCCGTACTCATCAATCCCCTTAATATAGTACAATGATGTCGTGGGAGTACAGAGTACGCTTCGATCGCTCGATCAGCAACTTAAAAAACCCAGTTGGGGGTGGGAACAAAACCGACCCGTGTTTGGCAAATTGGTTTCGTTGCCAGAGCAGTGGCCTGGACCCTTCATCATACAACAGCTCGGTTTGATACCATCGCCCGCAGGGGGTGCTTCTCGTCGACTATATAAGGGACCTGCATATAGCTTGATTCGGAAAACAAAAGACTCCGGTCGTTGGGAGATAACGCGATAAGGGGCTATGCTCCTCTGCGCTTTCAATCTGAATAGTCTGGAGGTCGCCAGGAGCCCTCCACTGCCTGCGTTACGGGTCAACGATCGGTTTCGTGGGGAAATGGGAAGCAGATCGAACTTATTTGGACGGGGAACGAAGTGAGACCAGCGTCCCGGGGATCGGTGCGTGAAGCCTGTGACCCGATCATGTGTTCTATCATATGGCGCATTTGATGCTCTGAGCTCTTGGCTCCGACGGAGACTTGGACGGAGGGTCGTCAAGAGGAATAAATGGGAAAAGCGAAAGATAAGGGACGGAGAGACGGAGAGACGGAGAGGTGAACTACGCTTAGTTCGCGCGTCAAAAGGGAACTCGCAGCTGTAGGCGATCGATGATTCCCCCCGAGTTTAACGTTTAATATCCACTTTCCCTCCCTCTCCCCTCAAAAGCGTGCCCAACCCCACGCTCTACCTTCTCCTCGCCCCACCAGCTCCCGTCCTCTGTCATCATGGGTATCAACGTTCATGACCCTATTGTCGATATCAAAAGTACCGTCCTCCGTCCGTCCTGCCTCCCATGTCCTCACTTGTTTATCTTTAGTCACTGAATCCGTCTGTGGCTTTGTGGCGATATGCATGACTTTGCTTCGTCTCTGGATACGAAGGGATCGTTACTGGTGGGATGATGCCTGGGCTCTCTTCTCCCTCCTCAAGTACGTCCCCAAACACAACACCTCACAACCTTCTCCTTATCACAATCCCTTTTTTCCAGCCTGTTCGTCCAATTTGGCGCCGTATTCATGCACGTCGAGCATCCCTCAGACCTTTCCCGTCTCAACCGCATCGCCGCTTACTATCTCATGGCCGTGACCTTTTACACCGTCATCTGGACCGCCCGGATATCCATTCTTTTCTCCATCATCCGCATCGACCCCGACCCGGTAATGCGTCACCGCTTAAAGTGGCTTGCCGCCGCCTTCGTTGGCGCTATCTGCTTCTTACTCTCCCAGCTCTTCTGGACGTGCGAGGGCATTCACGGCTGGAAAGACAGGGCTAGTCCCCAGTGCCCTCTCCCGAAGCAGGTCGCCATTTGTCAGCTCATTAGTGCGTACCGTAATTCGCATTTTACGTGTCTCTCCTTTGTTTACTGACCCTTCGTTATCAAGCTGACATTCTTGCTGACTTGTCCCTCATCCTATTACCCCTTCGTCTTATCCGGGGCATCAAGGACAAGCGCCTGCGCTGGCGCCTCGTCTTCATCTTCTCCACCTCCAGTGAGTTCCCTATCAGGCTTCTCGAACATACAGACAAACAACAAATATTCCAGTCGCCACGACCATTGTGTCCCTCGTCCACGCAGCGTATATCATCAGCAGGGGTGGCATCCCCGTCGTCATTTCTGCGCTCGTCGAGGACTGCATATCGCTCACAGTTGCGAACCTACCCGTCGTCGCGACCGCCTCGTTTCGGCGCCTCTCGGGCGACTCATCCAACGCCGACGGCGAAGGCCAGCGCTGGTCCTCGTTCAAGTTCAAGACACGCACGATGCCCCCATCCAGTGGCGCTGGCACCGCGTTCTTCACGAGTGGCTTTGGCGCGGTCAGCCGTTCCGCAGGTGCCAGCGTGGGTGCGAATGCGGGCACTGAGACGGAGCTGACGGGCACGTCGGTGGAGCAATCCAAGGGCACCGTGTCGGGCATAGGCGCGTACTCCCTCGGCGCAGTTGGCCCTGACGAGCTGTTCGCAAACGGCACCAAGTCGGTCGATGGCGCCGCGGAGAAGGACGATGGGCGCCGCGAGGACAAGGGCGGCGTCGTGCGCATCGACATGCTGCCGTATCCGCGCGAGCAACCACCTAGACCCTGAAACGCCCACTCCCACTCCTACTCCGAAACCGCAGAAAATACCCACCAGCCCATGTACGCCTAGCCCACCCACACACCGCAACCCTACGATCTGCACAACAATTTTTTTTGCCAATCAAATATCTATCGCGATGATTGCTGCTGCTGCTACTGCTCGCGCGCTACCTCGTCTCGGCCCCCTCATCGTTGTCTCATTCCATCCATCTCTTGTTATTTATCTCCTCTCATGTCTCATACAATCCCCCCTGTTACCCTTCCCTTCCAGTTGGGAGCAGCAAGAAGAATCGTCTGTTGGTAAAATCTTAGTTGTCGCCGTGTTGCTGTGTCGCTCTTTTTTCCGTACAATCATTTTTGTGTCTGTTTTTGCTCGTCGACTGTCTACTAACCAAAACCCTGTTGTTACCCGCACGTCCCCTCTTGCTTGGATGTACCGTAACAAGCTCGAATCAGAGTTGATTTTAACTTTGGCTACTGACTCTTCGGCTGGTTCTATCATTGGCTCAATACAGTGGCTGTAATACCATTGATAATTACGCGCGAATAAATAACTCGCGGCGGCTGCGCCGCGAAGTGAAGCGATGAGATTCTTCCGAGTTGCCCGCTCCGGCAAAGCATGCGCACGTGTAAGTTGGCTTTTCACACTGAAGTTATGGGACGTATACTCTATGGAGAGCAACGTTGAAAACAATCGTACTGTACAGAAACAGTAAGGATATAGCGATATATGTCGGAGTCGCTAACTCGTCATCAGTGGTTACAGAAAAGACGGCCAGGGAAGAGGGAGGGGAGGTTAGAACTAGAACTACTAAATGGTGTAGTTCTTCGACACATCTGGGAGCGCAATCTGGACACAGTCTGATGTAAACGTATGAAGGCCACGAACGGAAAAGTTACCTGCCCTCACGGCGCTTTGGGGGTTGATCAAGTCGATCCGGGCTCCGGACTCTGAGGCTCGTCGTCGTCGACACCATCCCAATCAAATGCTGCGACCTTCTGGAAACCCTCTCGTGATGACACACCGTCGAACAGATTGCTAATATATTCATAGTCCGGCCTTTCTTCGAAACGGAGTGAGCGACAGTGTTCGAGAAATGTACAGAATTCCACCGGAAGGCCGTGGCACAAGTCGCGCGGCGTTGTTTGTTGCTTGCATTTGACAACGTCCTCTGACCCACGAGGCAAGTCCTGCCATGGTAAGGAGCCACGAAGGAAATAAATGAGAACGTAAGCAAGCGACTCCATATCATCTCGCCTTCCAAGTTCCAAGCCCAGGTGGCTGTTAATGGAGGCAAAAATAGCTGTTCCAGTGAAACCGACGTTAGTGTTGAAGGGATATGGCTTATGGGTAGCGGGGGCCCTGTACTCCTTTGCAAGACCAAAATCGATGAGGTACACCACGTTGGCCTGCGTCCCAATGCCCATGACAATATTGCTGGGTCTGAGATCACGGTGAATGAAGTTGTGAAGATGAATGAACTTCAGGCGAGAGACCTGCTGATTCGCAGATGACGATGACTATCATTTCCGAAGAGAAGACACACATACCAACTGGCTGGCGAGGAGCAGGACGGTTTGGACCGTGAATTTGAAGTGGCAGCGCTCAAAAAGGTCTCCAAGTGATGGGCCCAGGGGATCGAGTGCCATCGCATCATAGCCACCTTCTGTACCAAACCAATGGACACGCGGAATGCCTATCCGGGCTATCCCTCCAGGAAGCGTCTGGTATACATGGCACTCGTGTTCCAGGCAATGTTGTCTTGCCTCCAATGGTTCGAGTTTGATCACGACGTCTTGCTTAGACAAAATGTCGCGTGCAGAAAATACTTCTCCTGTCCACTTGTAAGCCAAAGATTGCAGGCGAAGCAGCTACCTACGGCATACCAAAAGACCCAGATCCAATCATTCCCTTCAGCCGATATCTCCCATTGAGGCGAATGAGATCCATGATTCTGAGTAGTCGTGAGCGTGGGGCGAAGATCGGAAATGAGATACGGCTTATGTCACGTGAGTCCATTTATTCACGTTGACCCCACTTGCTCAGGCTCTTCACAGGCTCTTAACGTGCAGCGGACAATGAGCACTTCCCGGTACGAATTTTCCTCTCGTCAAATATCTGTGCTCATGAAGGACAACTTATTACTCAAGGCTCCGACCTTGCGAATATCGTCTGTCGTGTGGACACCTATGTCGCTCAGTGGTATGATATTTCCCATTCACGGTATGCGTTCACTAATCAAAGCGTTTCAGTGTCCCACTACTAACCAAGACAGCCATAGAAGGACGAAATGTAATCAGCCCTGTGTCAGGGTTACCTGTCCTCGGGCTCATCCGTGCCCGAAGCTATGCTCTGACGATTGCGGGAACTGCATGTTCCCCATGTACAACGTCAAGCTCCCATGTGGACACATTGTGAAATCCGTTCCTTGGTAAGTGTCTTCCGAATTTGCCCTGCTAGGTCCCATTTGACGCGTACTCTAGTCATCAACTCGGGAATTTGGAGACTGTTAAATGTGTCGCCCAAGTGTCGAAGCGTCTACCAGGTTGCGAACATAGCGGCATCATGGCTTGTGACGGTGATCCCACCGACTTCGAATGCAAGGAAATTTGCGGAGGCCAGACCGCGTGCTGCAGCCGGATGTGTAAATCTCGATGCCACGAATGCCAGGAGATTACGCGTGATAATGCAGCCCCGCGAGCGGGCGCTGTTCCTCCTGTTCGCACGCATCACAAAAGTCATCCCTGCGAACGGATGCTCAAGTGCCAACACTTTTGTGGCCTCGCTTGTTCTTCGGATCACTCGTGCAATCCAAAGTGTCCACAATCATGCCGGCAGCGGTGCGGCCACCAGATATGCCAAAAGGAATGCTGGGAGCCTTGTCCACCATGTATGGAGCCGTGTGAATGGCGCTGTTCCCACCATTCATGTCCGGTGGTATGCGGTTCAGTAAGCTTTCAAGAAAGAAGCAGGATTTCCTCACAGACTAATTTGTGATTAACAGATATGTTCCCGCTTACCCTGTGACAAGGCTTGCGAATGGCGACTGGATTGCGGTCATATGTGTCCGTCGAGTACGTGTTTTCCTTCCTTACAATTCGTGCCTGGGCTGGGCCTTATACTGTGTCTAATAGTCTGCGGAGAACCTTGCGAACAGCAGACATGCGTTGTATGCCTCCCGGATGAGCGTAAAGTCGACGTCGTTGATTTGTTCACGCAGAGGCATCTGGACGAGATCGATCATAGCTCGGACGATATCTCAGAGCGCCTGATCAGGTTGGAATGCGGACACATTTTCACTGTTCAAATGCTGGACAGCCATTGTAACATGTCGGAATACTACAAGTCGAATGCCATCGGCGCTTTTACGGCCACGAAGACACCACCAGTGGACTTCCAAACGCCTCCTTCTTGCCCCACCTGCCACGGACCCATCAGCGCCCTTCGATATGGTCGCGTTACAAAGAAGGCAAACCTAGATATTTCGGAACAGAATGTGGCGAGGTCATTGTCGTCCACCCTAGAGGAACTTGGCTCAGAAATCGAAAGTTTTTCGGGAAGACTCGACAATGTGAAGGACAAAGCGAAGTTAATCACCTTCGATCCGCCGTCACATGTGGCAGACTTCGACATCCTCTCTGCGCATCGCAGGACTCGATTTGGCCCGGAGTCTGAGACGCTTCCCCATGAGGAAATCTCCCAGGCGAGCATGACGAGCATCCATGGGTTTTCTGTAGAGGAGGGAAAAGGATGGAACGAGGTCGTCCGTGACCTCCTCGAGCTGTACCGGAAGGTTGTCGATGTCGCACGGACCCGCGGACCCCATGTGCAGGCGTATGGCGCGGCGCTTGCAACACTTTACCGCCTCGAACTTTCCGCGATAGCAAGCGATCCAGAGCGGGCATCTGATACGCCTGAGCACGCAGCGATGATAGAAGTGAATAAGAAGATTGGCCAGCCCCCGCACAACGTCGATACCCGTTTTCAAATCGAAGCCTTCTTCCTGTCTTTCGAATTGCGGTACATCTTGGCGGAAATCGCGCAGAGCCGTATCGAAGGTCTTAACGTGTCCTCCAGTGATGATATTGTTCTCAGCCACGAGCGTTTATGGCAGTCCTTCGTGTCATTCATCTACGAGTCCTGCATTCATGATGCGGAGAAGGCTCTCAAGATTGCGGAAAACTCATCAGCATCTCGTTTGGTCGCCCGCGCTGGGATGTATATCCTCCGTGGAAAGTTGGAGCTGTTCCGCTTCGAAATTTTGGCGGAACGCACACTCCTATCCCGACAAGGTCTCCTCAACAATGATCGCCGAAACGAATTAATCGCCAAGGCACAGCTAGAGGCGAACGCCGTTAGTCTCGAGATGACAAGACTTGAGGAGGCATTCCTTCGCAACTACCCGATTACCAATACAACTGGGCTAAGTTCAAGTTCCGAGAGAGCGTGGTTTAAGCAAAACTGTTGGGAGAAGAGAGATGAATTGGTGAAGGAGTACAACGCACTGATGGCACATCTCACACTAGCAGAGACAGAATGTGAGCCCTTGAAAGCAAAGGGAGATACTGGGAGAGCGCCCGGTTTCTGTAAGTATTTGATTCGGCGAGAAGGATTATCATTGATGGTAGTATTTTTCTTGCAGCACAATACACTGCCAGTGGCGCACGCTTCTATGGTTGCATGAATGGACATGTATCTGAAATCAGTATTGTCCGTATACTGCCTCAATTCCAAGTCCCGCCAATTGACACAACCGATTAGACTTTACAGTGGGGAGATGCAAGGGGGTGCCCAGTGTGCAATCCTACTACTAGTAGCAGTAGTGCGGGCTGGCCCGGGTTTAACCCGATAGCTGCATTTTTGGGAGGGACCCGCTACTGCCGCTTCTGAGATCTTGGGCTTGTAAATCATTCTACTCAGTAATTTGTACCAGATATTATAGATGTAGAGATTTATGGAGGTGGGCAGCTGGATAGGTGAACATGTATGACTGTAAGTATATCTTACACAAACACTGTAACGTCTACCAGGGACGTCTGCCTGACTTAGGCGAACTGATGTGCTGATTCTCTTCGGAGGTAATAGTTCCTGTTGGCAGAAGTAGTATGTATGTCAACGGGATGAGGGAATAGACGGTCCTCTGGTCCTATGGTGCAGTGCGGTAGAAGACCGCTACTTTTGAACAGTGGTGGAATTGGCCGGCGAAAAATTTGGATTCTTCATGGGTTCGGTGGTGCGCAACGAGGAGTCAGGTAGTAGTAATTTTATAATCGAAAAACGTGTCTCTAATGTCGTCTAACCTGTGCTACACATCACATCAAAGGGTCTGTGTGCTGCCAACCCTAAACTGACCCAGAAAGTCTGAGAGCGCGCAGGATTTTGGTGGTGTGAAGCATCGCTAGTGGTCATGCAGGCCTCCGTGGTGCGCGAAATGTCGTAGGTGGGTCCGCAGCGATCGTGGACGCGTCTGTGTCGAAGGGCTAAAGCCGCATGCGAGTGCGGCGAGGTCAGGAGAGGCTACACGGTGCCTGAGGGTTGAGTGGTCAGAAGTGATCGGAAACAGTCGCGTGGAACTTCGCAGAGGTGGCCGTCGAGGTCGTTAATGCATCACCTTAGAGTTGCTAAGGCCGCGCACAAGTGCGCCGCACTGGGGAGCACATGGGATGACCCTCACTGGGGCTCAAAAGTCCGAAATCAGCACTGTTGCAGCCCATTCTGACACATAGTTACCTTATTTGGTCACAGGTGGCGGAATTGACCCATCAAAAAAATAAAACTCCCTCAGTTTTGAGTATTTCGACAAACTGTTTTAGGGATTTGTTCCTCTCATCAAAACAAGCACTTTGGCTAAAGGAATAAGCAGTCCGACTTTTTATCCAGGAGCAATCTTGGTTGTACAAAAGTAGCGGCCTTCTGCCGCACTGCACCATAGGTATCCGTGAAGTGGTTCTCCTAACAGAAGGGTGATGGGTGGGGATTGGACAACTCTGAGTTCGTCCCAAGATTCGTGGTCCACAACGTAAAACTGGTGGAAGGGCTTGGAGACGCGTTCGTTGTGATAAAGGAATACTCGGTGGCAGAGCGCGCCTGCAGGGTAGTTCACTGTCCACACGGTTGGTCAGACATGTGGGTAGCCGAAGGCCGATGATGGTCACGGGGATCCAAGGGATATGCCAGACGAGGGAACTCACTAAGGGGGAATCCCTTGTGTAGAGGACGAGGCAAGATGTGGTAATTGAAGAAGACCAAGATGCGGATCCTGGTCTTCGTACGAGTCCTTATATACATGTATGAGGCGGCTTTCAAGCTCCTCCTGAACCATAGCTAGCCAATAGCGTAAGTAGAGCGAACCCTAATACAACTACTACTAGGAATGAGTCATATCGTACAATCACATGCTAAACCATACAGCTGACTGATTGTAACGTCTACCACAGACGTTTGCCTGACTTAGGTGAGGTGGTGTGCTGATCCTCCTTTAAGATAGTAGTTCCTGTTGACAGAGGTAGTGTGTATATCAACGGGATGAGGGAACAGACAGTCCTCTGGTCCTAAATACCCGTGGAGGGGCTCTCCTAATGGGATGGTGATTGGTGGAGAGCGGACAACTTGGAGTTCGTCCCAAGACTCGTGATCTACCACGTAGATCTGGTGGAAAGGCTTTGAGACGCGCTCGTTGTGATAGAGGAATACTTGGTGGCAAAGCGCTCCTGCAGGGTAGCTCACTGTCCACACGGTTGGTCAGACACGTGGGTAGCCGAAGGCCGATGGTGGTCACGGGGATCCAAGGGATATGCCGGACGAGGAGACTCACTAAGGGGGAAATCCCTTGTGTAGAGGACGAGTCAAGAAGTGGTAATTGAAGAAGACCAAGATGCGGATCCTGGTCTTCGTACGAGTCCTTATATACATATACGAGGTAGCTTTCAAGCTCCTCCCGAATCGTAACTAGCCAATAGCGTAAGTAGAGCGAACCCTAATACAACTACTACTAGGAATGAGTCATATCGTACAATCACATGCTAATCCCTGCAGCTGACTGATGCTGCGCAGTCCATGACTAAGTACTTCTGACACTCGTAAGTCATCACCGATGAGTCAGAGTCCACATCCGAGACAAAACGTTACATCACCCCCTTTTCAGACTCGAGCCCCAGCTCGACGCTCCTAGAGGCGTTCGGTGGTCTTCTGTGCCAGCGTGCGACCGCGGCCCACTCCGTCGCGTTGGTCCTCGATCCTCTCGATCGCGTTGGCTCTCTGCAAGCGGATGACACTCAGCTTGCGATCTATCCCAATGCGCTCCAGCTCCTGGACTCTCTGCAACACCTCCTTCTCCTTTGCGGCGTACCCGGCGCACATGCTGCGGAAGCGATGGACTTCTGCTAGCAGGGTGAGGTCCTTGATCTCGAGGAGGGCGCGGTCTACTGACTGACGCAGCCCGCTCTCCGCATCGAGGAAGACTAGGTCGTCGTCGGTGTACACTGGCGGGTCTGATAGGCACTGGGGAGTGGCGTGAACAGGCTTCCCATACTGCTGGTCGGTTCCTCGTCGGTAGGCGAGGACGAAGGGGTCGGCGGTGAGGATGAGTTGAGTAAAGCGGGCCGGCCAAAGTTGTTCGTGAGCGTCTCTGATAGGAAAGGGAATGTAATGAGCTCCCCTGTTGTGATGGAACCCCGTGGGTGGAGGCGTCTCCATGCCGCATCGGGGAATCGGGCTTTGTTCTTGTTCCGGATGGACTCGTAGCGTGGGTCGAGCCACCGGCGGCGCGGTGAGTACTTCCCCCGTGGTTCCGCATAGTGGGGGGGTTTCCGAGTGTGTTGTGGTGAGATGGGTGGCGTAACGAAGATACGGATGCGGCGATAGGTGCTCCGCCGGGTCGTAGGGGTCTCCGGGGAGATGGCTGTCTCCGGTTCCGAGACCGTCGTCGCTGGGTGCCGGTGTTTGCGGTCTCGTCGGGACATAACTGTCCGTGAGGGATCCGGAATAAAGAGTGGGGGAGAGCGAAGGAATTGGGGATGCTTCGGGGGAAGGAAGATTGTCTCCTCCTGGTTGAAAGGAGAGGGGAATCTGCAGGGGTGACGATGGCGTGGATTGTACTGCCCGAACTGGTACGGCATCGTCGGCAATATAGAGGACAGTCACTGGGGTGTGGGACATGAGTGGAGTGGTATGTGAGAGAGGGGGATGGAGACGTCTCTTGGGTTGTGCCCCTGCTTATATGGGTTTCCCTGGCGGGGTTTGATTGTTTGAATTCCCGCACGGCTTCGTCGGCGAATACGTCATCTTTGGAGACCCACTGGTTGTCCGAGTCGGAGTAGCCCTTCCATTTGACAAGGTATTGCAATTTGCGGCTGTGGCCAAACTTCCGAGAGTCTAGAATCTTCTCGACCTCGTATTCTTCTTCTCCTCCTACTAGATCCGGTGGTGGGCGCTGATAGTTTGGTCCGTGCGTGGGTGTCTCGCGGTAGGGGGTCAGAAGGTCTACGTGGAACACTGGGTGGATGCTCCACTGCGTGGGAAGTTCCAGGCGATAATTAACTGCGGACATCACCTGAGTCACCCTAAACGGGCCATGTCTTCTGGGCGCAAGCTTTGCGGTTGGCTGGTTGGTTCGGAGGTGGCGTCCCTCTAGCCATACTTGGTCTCCGATTTGGTATTTGGGCGTATCTTTGTTCTGGACCCAGCTCTGCTGCGCTTTGATCATCAGTTCCTGGGCACGCTTTCGTGCCTCTTTGAATTGTTTGACCCTGAGCGCTACTTGTGGGATAGGGGATGGTTGATCCGTCCAGTCCGCCCGTGGGTTGTACCCCATTAGTAGGCTGAAGGGGGATTGCTTGGTTGCTTCATGAGGCCAGTTGTTGTGGGTGAACTCCGCCATGGGGAGGTAATGGATCCAGTTGTCCTGTCGCTCGTTAACCCAGAATCGAAGGTACTGCTCGAGCCATTGATTTGTGCGCTCCGATTGTCCATCCGTCCGGGGGTGGTACGCGGTGGAAATGTTCTGCTGGATTCCCAGGATCAGGCACAGTTCGCGTGTGAACTTGGACGCAAAGCGGGGGTCTCTGTCACTGATTATTTTGGAGGGTAACCCGAATCGTGGGAACACGTGTTTTACGTACAGGGTGGCTGTTCCTTCTGCCGTTATTTCTTCTTGGCAGGGGATGAATAAGGCCATTTTTGTGCAGTCATGATCCGTTATCGTAAGGATCGAATCGCAGTCCTGCGCCACAGGGAGTTTAGTGATGAAATCAAGGGCGATGGTTTCGAATGGCATAGCTTCCGGTTTGGGGTAGATGGGTTGCAGTGCTGCACGCTGTGGTCGCGTGTTGACCTTGATTCGTTGACAGTTGGCGCATCCCTTGACGTAGTCCATTACTTCTTTGCGCAGGCCAGGCCACCAGTAGTGGCGCTCCACCAGTTGTATCGTCCGATTAATCCCAGGGTGTCCGTATACTGGTGGGTCATGGTGTGCCTTAATGAGGTCCGTGTGATGGTGAGGCCCTGAGGTGACCACGCGTCTTCCCTCTTTGTACCACGTGCCTTCTATCCTTTTGAGGCCGTGGGGATCTATCCATTTGCGTAGCGTGTCTTTGTTCTGTCTGTATATGGGTAGCGTTGGCTCCATTTCTGTTACTGGAATGACCTTGGCTAGGCGTAGGGGATCTTCCGTTGTGTCTAGCATGGTTGCCCTTACAAATACGTCGTCGGGGAGGACTGTTACTTGTTCGTTGTCCCTTTCTCCTTGATCGTAGTCAGGGCGTCTTGACAGGGCGTCTGCACGGCCGTTTGCTGTCCCTTTAATGTGATGAATCTCAATGTCGTACTCAGAGAGTTCTAGTACTTCCCGTGCTACGTGTCTGCTGATCTTCTGGGGGGATCTCCAGTACTGCAAGTTCATGTGGTCCGAGAATACTTTGATCTTATGCGGGGATCCGGCTAGGTATTGTCGCCAGTTGCGGAGAGCCTTTACGATTGCTAATAGTTCCAGGTCGTAGATGTCGTAGTTTCGTTCTGCCGCGTTAAGGGTGTCTCTTGTTGTCCTCTCCTTTCTGTAGTAATACTGCTCCTACGGCGAATCCTGAGGCGTCGACTTCGAGCTCGAATTGTTTGTCGAGTTTTGGGTGTGCTAGTACTGGTTCCGTCGTGACGAGAGCTTTGAGTTTATCCAGTGCTGCTTGTTCCTCGGTTCCCCATTGCCATGTTGCGTCTTTTCTTGTTAGACGGTTGAGTGGTCGTGCGTATGTGGCAAAATTTCAAATGAAAGCGCGGTAGAAGTTGCAGAATCCCAGAAACGATCGTACCTGTTTTACGGAGGTGGGGGTAGGCCAGTTTTTGATGCCCGAAATTTTGATAGGGTCCATGTGAGTCACCCCCTTTTCAATGATTACCCCCAGGTAATCGATGCGCGGGGCGTGGAAGACACATTTCTCCGGTTTTAAGAAGAGATCGTTGGTTTCCAGTACGTCCAGGATGTCGTGTATTGCTGCACTGTGGTCCTCCATATTGTTCGAAGCGACTGCGATGTCGTCCATATATACCCGTATGATCGTTCCTCGCTGTTCCCAGTAGTCGATGACGGGTTTCAGGATAATGTTCATTATGGCTTGAAATGTTGCCGGGGAGTTGGTAAGTCCAAAAAACATTACTAGTGGCTCGTATAGGCCGTAGCGTGTTTTGAACGCAGCTTTGGGCTGGTCGCCGTCCTTGATCAGTATGTTGTTGTATCCCCAGCGGACGTCGAACTTGGAGAATATGGAGGCGCCGCTCAGGTCCGAGATGAGTTCTGGGATAAGCGGGAGTGGGTATTGATTGCGTATGGTCCATTCATTGAGTTTTCGGTAATCCTGTACCGGGCGTAGGTTTCCGTCCTTCTTTTTGATGAAGAAGAAGGGAGATGCGTACTGGGATTTCGACGGTCAGATGTATCCTTTTGCCATTTGTTCATCCAGGAACTCTTCGAGGGCTTGGTCCTCCGCTTGGTTCATTGGGTAAACCTTGCAGTCGATGGCGCTGGGTGCGTTTCGTTTGAGGTCTATGGCGTGGTCCCATGGTTTTGAGGAAGGGAGTCGATAGGATTCTTCTTCGCTGAATACTCTGGCGTGTCTTTTGTACTCCTCCGGGACTTCTGTTTTCTGTGTGTGCTGTTGCGCCACATAATGGTTCGGAGTGACTTCCATTACTCATGGGCTGACCGACGGTGAGAGTCTTTTATATGTCATGGGCCAGCCGATGTCGGCCGACGCCTGAGATTTCTTCCGAGACTCATGGGCCAACCGATGTCGGCTCGGAGACATTTATTCCGGAGTTGTACTCCGAAGGAGAATTCCTGAGACTGCACAGGCATTTCCAGGTGTCAAGAAATCATTGCTCCAGAGCTGGATTCTGGAGGAAACACTCCGAGATTATGTGTGCATAATGGAATGTATAAACATGTGCAGGTCCGAGGAATATTGCACATGTTCTGGAGGAACAACTCCGAAACACTCCGAGATTATGAGGGTGTAACAGAGTGTGCAGGTCTGAGGAATGTTACACATGTTCTGGAGGAACAACTTGAACTCAAAACCACTCCGAGACTATGAGGATATAATGGAGTGTATAGACATGTGCAGGTCCGAGGACAGTTACACATGTTCTGGAGGAACAGCTCTGAAACACTCCGAGATTATGAGGGCATAACGGAGTGTATAGATATGTGCAGGTCCGAGAAATGTTGCACATGTTCTGGAGGAACAACTCTGAAACACTCCGAGATTATGAGGGAATAACGGAGTATATAAATATGTGCAGGTCCGAGAAATGTTGCACATGTTCTGGAGGAACAACTCTGAATCACTCCGAGATTATGAGGGCATAACGGAGTGTATAGACATGTGCAGGTCCAAGAAATGTTGCACATGTTCTGGAGGAACAACTCTGAAACACTCCGAGATTATGAGGGCATAATGGAGTGTACAAACATGTGCAGGTCCGAGAAATGTTACACATGTTCTGGAGGAACAACTCTGAATCACTCCGAGATTATGAGGGCATAACGGAGTGTATAGACATGTGCAGGTCCGAGAAATGTTGCACATGTTCTGGAGGAACAACTCTGACACACTCCGAGATTATGAGGGCATAATGGAGTGTACAAACACGTGCAGGTCTGAGAAATGTTACACATGTTCTGGAGGAACAAGTCTGAAACACTCCGAGATTATGAGGGCATAACGGAGTGTATAGACATGTGCAGGTCCGAGAAATGTTGCACATGTTCTGGAGGAACAACTCTGAAACACTCCGAGATTATGAGGGCATAATGGAGTGTACAAACATGTGCAGGTCCGAGAAATGTTACACATGTTCTGGAGGAACAACTCTGAAACACTCCGAGATTATGAGGATATAATGGAGTGTATAAATATGTGCAGGTCCGAGAACTGTTGCACATGTTCTGGAGGAACAACTCTGAATCACTCTGAGATTATGATGATATAATAGAGTGTATAGACATGTGCAGGTCCAAGGAATGTTACACATGTTCTGGAGGAACAACTCTGAAACACTCCGAGATTATGAGGGCATAATGGAGTGTACAAACATGTGCAGGTCCGAGAAATGTTACACATGTTCTGGAGGAACAACTCTGAAACACTCCGAGATTATGAGGATATAATGGAGTGTATAAATATGTGCAGGTCCGAGAACTGTTGCACATGTTCTGGAGGAACAACTCTGAATCACTCTGAGATTATGATGATATAATAGAGTGTATAGACATGTGCAGGTCCAAGGAATGTTACACATGTTCTGGAGGAACAACTCTGAAACACTCCGAGATTATGAGGGCATAACGGAGTGTATAGATATGTGCAGGTCTGAGAAATGTTGCACATGTTCTGGAGGAACAACTTTGAAACACTCCGAGATTATGAGGGCATAATGGAGTGTATAAATATGTGCAGGTCCGAGAAATGTTGCACATGTTCTGGAGGAACAACTCTGAATCACTCCGAGATTATGAGGGCATAACGGAGTGTATAGACATGTGCAGGTCCGAGAAATGTTGCACATGTTCTGGAGGAACAACTCTGAAACACTCCGAGATTATGAGGGCATAATGGAGTGTACAAACATGTGCAGGTCCAAGAAATGTTACACATGTTCTGGAGGAACAACTCTGAAACACTCCGAGATTATGAGGATATAATGGAGTGTATAAATATGTGCAGGTCCGAGAACTGTTGCACATGTTCTGGAGGAACAACTCTGAATCACTCTGAGATTATGATGATATAATAGAGTGTATAGACATGTGCAGGTCCAAGGAATGTTACACATGTTCTGGAGGAACAACTCTGAAACACTCCGAGATTATGAGGGCATAACGGAGTGTATAGATATGTGCAGGTCCGAGAAATGTTGCACATGTTCTGGAGGAACAACTTTGAAACACTCCGAGATTATGAGGGCATAATGGAGTGTAT
Organism: Lactarius pseudohatsudake; assembly: GCA_021525015.1. NCBI lineage: Eukaryota > Fungi > Basidiomycota > Agaricomycetes > Russulales > Russulaceae > Lactarius > Lactarius pseudohatsudake. Next base: position 934,810 of record JAKELH010000003.1, on the reverse strand, counting down.
AAATATGTGCAGGTCCGAGAAATGTTGCACATGTTCTGGAGGAACAACTCTGAAACACTCCGAGATTATGAGGATATAATGGAGTGTATAGACATGTGCAGGTCCAAGAAATGTTGCACATGTTCTGGAGGAACAACTCTGACACACTCCAAGATTATGAGGGTGGAATGGAGTGTATGAACATGTGCAGCTGTCCAAGGTATGTTATAAATGTTCTGGAGGAACACAATCAAGTTTATGAGGGTGCAACAGAGTGTATATACATATGCAGGTGTCTGAGGGATGTTCTGGACTTGGAGGAACAACTCCAAGATTATGTGCATATAAATGAGTGTATAAACATGTGTGGGGTGTCTAACAAATACTATCTAGATATTGATGTGGAAGGAAACACTCTAATATTATATGGATGTAATGGGGGTCTGGGTAGAACTGTGTGCAGGTGACCAACATGTAACATTAGAAGGAACAACTCTCAGATCACTTGAGTGTCTGGACAACATATAAAGGTGTCCAAAGAATGTTCCTTGTATAGTCTACTAGTATATGGAGGAACAACTTCAAGACTAATTAAATATGTACAAGTCTTTGACATCATACATGAAACACCTCCACCACCCAATTGGCCTACAGAAGAGTTTAATCATGTCTAGATGTTCAGCGAAAGTGATTAATGAATGTATGTAAAGATGGTTGGGTGCAGCTCCCTGACCACTGGATGTGTCAAGCAGTAACGAAAAATGTTTATGTAATATTCCGAAATGAAAGGAATTGACACATAATGTTCCTTGTGCCTCACCAATCAGACTAACAGCTAATAATAGAGCAAGGTCATGTATTCTCACTAAGAAATATGGAGTGTAATTGTTATAATAATGAGAGAACAGTCATATTCTTTAGACAACACCCACATAATCTTGGAGTTGTTCCTCCAGAACATGTGTAACATTCCTCTGACTGACACATGTTTATACACTCTGTTGTGCCTTCATACTAATCTTGGAATATTTCAGACTTGTTCCTCCAGAACATGTGTAACATTCCTTGGACCTACACACTCCGTTATGCCCCCATAATCCTGGAGGGTTTCAGAGTTGTTCCTCCAGAATATGTGTAACGTCTCTTGGATCTGCACACTCCATTATGCCCTCATAATCTTGGAGTGTTTTGGAGTTGTTCCTCCAGAACATGTGCAACATGATTCAGACCTGCACATATCTATACACTCCGTTATGCCCTCATAATCTCGGAGTGTTTCAGACTTGTTCCTCCAGAACATGTGTAACATTTCTTGGACCTGCACATGTTTGTACACTCCATTATGCCCTCATAATCTCGGAGTGTTTCAAAGTTGTTCCTCCAGAACATGTGCAACATTTCTCGGACCTGCACATGTTTATACACTCTGTTATGCCCTCATAATCTCGGAGTGATTCAGAGTTGTTCCTCCAGAACATGTGCAACAGTCCTCGGACCTGCACATGTCTATACACTCCATTATATCCTCATAATCTCAGAGTGTTTCAGACTTGTTCCTCCAGAACATGTGTAACATTTCTCAGACCTGCACATGTTTGTACACTCCATTATGCCCTCATAATCTCGGAGTGTTTCAGAGTTGTTCCTCTAGAACATTTGTAACATTTCTCAGACCTGCACATGTTTGTACACTCCATTATGCCCTCATAATCTCGGAGTGATTCAGAGTTGTTCCTCCAGAACATGTGCAACATTTCTCGGACCTGCACATATTTATACACTCCGCTATGCCCTCATAATCTTGGAGTGTTTCAGAGTTGTTCCTCCAGAACATGTGTAACATTTCTTGGACCTGCACATGTTTGTACACTCCGTTATGCCCTCATAATCTCGGAGTGTTTCAGAGTTGTTCCTCCAGAACATGTGCAACATTTCTCGGACCTGCACATATCTATACACTCCGTTATGCCCTCATAATCTCGGAGTGATTCAGAGTTGTTCCTCCAGAACATGTGCAACATCTCTCGGACCTGCACATATTTATACACTCCGTTATGCCCTCATAATCTCGGAGTGTTTCAGAGTTGTTCCTCCAGAACATGTGTAACATTTCTCGGACCTGCACATGTTTGTACACTCCATTATGCCCTCATAATCTCGGAGTGTTTCAGAGTTGTTCCTCCAGAACATGTGCAACATTTCTCGGACCTGCACATGTCTATACACTCCGTTATGCCCTCATAATCTCGGAGTGATTCAGAGTTGTTCCTCCAGAACATGTGCAACATTTCTCGGACCTGCACATATTTATACACTCCGCTATGCCCTCATAATCTCGGAGTGTTTCAGAGTTGTTCCTCCAGAACATGTGTAACATTCCTCAGACCTGCACATGTCTATACACTCCATTATATCCTCATAATCTTGGAGTGATTCACAGTTGTTCCTCCAGAACATGTGCAACATTTCTCGGACCTGCACATATTTATACACTCCGCTATGCCCTCATAAACTCGGAGTGTTTCAAAGTTGTTCCTCCAGAACATGTGTAACATTCCTCAGACCTGCACATGTCTATACACTCCATTATATCCTCATAATCTCGGAGTGATTCAGAGTTGTTCCTCCAGAACATGTGCAACATTTCTCGGACCTGCACATATTTATACACTCCGTTATGCCCTCATAATCTCGGAGTGATTCAGGGTTGTTCCTCCAGAACATGTGCAACATTTCTCAGACCTGCACATGTTTATACACTCCATTATGCCCTCATAATCTCGGAGTGTTTCAGAGTTGTTCCTCCAGAACATGTGTAACATTTCTTGGACCTGCACATGTTTGTACACTCCATTATGCCCTCATAATCTCAGAGTGTTTCAAAGTTGTTCCTCCAGAACATGTGCAACATTTCTCAGACCTGCACATGTTTATACACTCTGTTATGCCCTCATAATCTCGGAGTGATTCAGAGTTGTTCCTCCAGAACATGTGCGACAGTCCTCGGACCTGCACATGTCTATACACTCCATTATATCCTCATAATCTCGGAGTGTTTCAGAGTTGTTCCTCCAGAACATGTGTAACATTTCTCAGACCTGCACGTGTTTGTACACTCCATTATGCCCAGAGCTGTTCCTCCAGAACATGTGTAACCATCCTCGGACCTGCACATGTCTATACACGCCATTATATCCTCATAATCTCGGAGTGTTTCAGAGTTGTTCCTCCAGCAGATGTGGAGTATTCCTCTGACCTGCACATGTTTATACACTCCATTATATCCTCATAGTCTCGGAGTGGTTTTGAGTTCAAGTTGTTCCTCCAGAACATGTGTAACATTCCTCAGACCTGCACACTCTGTTACACCCTCATAATCTCGGAGTGTTTCGGAGTTGTTCCTCCAGAACATGTGCAATATTCCTCGGACCTGCACATGTTTATACATTCCATTATGCACACATAATCTCGGAGTGTTTCCTCCAGAATCCAGCTCTGGAGCAATGATTTCTTGACACCTGGAAATGCCTGTGCAGTCTCAGGAATTCTCCTTCGGAGTACAACTCCGGAATAAATGTCTCCGAGCCGACATCGGTTGGCCCATGAGTCTCGGAAGAAATCTCAGGCGTCGGCCGACATCGGCTGGCCCATGACATATAAAAGACTCTCACCGTCGGTCAGCCCATGAGTAATGGAAGTCACTCCGAACCATTGGCTGGTTGCGCCTCGATTGCTAGATTTGTCGAGGTGGTGGCTTGTAGGTGGATTTCCTCTTCGTCTTCTTCTACTCTTGCCCCTCGTAGTGAGCATTCTTGTTCGAGTTGTTGGACGATTTCTTCTTTTTCTTCGTCGATGACTCTGGTCAAGGCGGCGCGTACGACTGCTTTTGCGATTACCGGGTCTATGCTTTTACAAGTGGGATTCGTAGTTCGTATGATGATTGGGTACTCATCTGCTTTGAGGGTTGCGCTGGCCCATTGGATTGTTGGTTGGAAGGTTGCGAGCCATGGATATCCAAGGATTAGGTCTTCTCCTCCTACGTCGGTGATGAGGAATCTCATAATCTTCTTCTCCCCTTTGGTTTGGATGCTGAGGTCCACGTAGTGGGTGATCTTTCCTGATTTGTTGTGTGTTCCGTCAATATTCCAGATATTTCGGTGTCGGTCCAGTTCGTTCGACCCAATACCCATTTTTCTGATGAATGCGGGGTGTATGAAGTTGTTGGTGGCTCCGGAGTCTACCAGAGCTCTTTTGTCGGCCATGAAGTGACTTGTGCGAGTCGAAACTGGAACATGCATAGAATGATAGCGCGTTATGAACACAGAGTCACTTTTTAATGCCCTCACCCAGGCCGATGGGTTTAGGCGTCCTGAAAATCCTTCTTTCCCCACAGCTCCTTCATCACTAGCCCTTTGGCTTCCTCGTCTAGTCCCGAGACTCCCTCGAGCCACTCGTCTGCTCTGCTTTGGGGGGTGGAGGTGGAGGCTCGCACCCCTCGTTCGCTCCCCTCTTCGAGGTCAATGAGCGGTTCTTCTCGTACGCTTTGTACTTCTTCGATGTATGCGCCGCGCACCTGCGGGCCTTGACGCTGCCAAGTGGGGCAGTCTCGTGAGAAGTGTCCCTTCTTATGACAGGTATAACAGGTTACGTCCCTTGCGTCAATAACTCCCCTTCCCTGAGGTCTTCTTGCGGGTGGCGTCCCTATGCGTTGATTCCGTTTCCAGGTTTCAAGGACCTCTTCGGCATCTGCGAGTCTGGCGCGGACCCTACCCGGGGTGGTGTCCATGGCGTCGGGGTGGTTGCGATACTGCTGCCATCCTGGTTTCTGAGGTGCTTGCCATGGGCGCATAGGCACGTTTCGCTGTCCTTGTGGGTGGTTTTGCCCCTGATTCTGCCCTTGTTGAGGTTTCTTTCTGTCGACGCGGGCGTTCATGTGAATCCAGCGTTTCTGTTGTTCTATGGCTGCTGCCTTCCATTGGGCGTAAGTGCTGGGGCTGTGGAACTGATATGCGTTGCGGTACAAGTCGTAGGGTAGTCCCGCAGTGAAGCAATTGAGCACTAGAGGGGTATTGGTCTGGTAGTTGCTCTGGCATACTAGGCGTTCGAACTTAGCTATGTAGGCGTCTATGTCTCCTTTCTCCATTTTGATTCCGGCGCGGAGTTCTTGTCGCGCTTTCTCCTCTTCTAGGGTGTCGGTGAATTGTCTCTTGAACCCTCCTGCTACGGCTTCCCATAGCCATTCGTCTAGAGGGCCTAGTCTGCGTTTTTCTTGTTTTAGCCATTCGGAAGTGGAGAGGATCCATTCATTGACAAGGGGGCCTTGGAAGTAGGTGAGGAAGAGCATCGCCTTTCGGTACGGGGTTTGGATGATTGCGTTTTCATCATTTAAGTTCGTGAATAGCGTCCATTGGGTGTAAAACTCAGCTGCTTTGGTACGATCTCCTGTGAATACCATGGGTTCTTTTCCGAAGAACTTCTCTGCTCGCTGCATTGGGTTTGCACTTGGTATTCCCAGCGGCCATCCCGTCGGAGGGTCTCCGTCTCCTCCTCCGTTTCCTTCTCCGTGAGGGTCCTCGCCTCCCCCTCCGGGTTGTTCCTTTCGGTGCCCTGTTTCGGGGTTAATATCCCCCGTGAAGGCCGTGTGTGCTAGTGCTTCTGCTTCGGTAATGGTTGCCATGCATGGTATGGATAGGGTAGGGATCTGCTCAGCTAATGCTTCGAGGGTTACTTCCTTGTGTGTCTCTTCGTCTCCGAGCACGTGTATTTCTTCTGGGTTGCTTTTGAGCGAGGGGGACGGAGCTGGTGTTTTTGGTGTTGGGGATCGTGCATGTTCTTCTTCGGTCGGTCTTCCGTCAATGGGGCCCCACTGATCTCTTGTTGTGACGCTGCTTGCAAGGATGTTGCACTGGAGTACGTCGTGTGTGGGTTGGACAGCTTTGTACTTGTCTGCGGAGTGATCCCACTTAAGTTCAACCCAGCAGAGGCGGTCGAAGTTGAATTCTATTGGGTAGCTTTGTTTTTTGTATTTGGCGGCGTACCCGATGTCTTGGGCGTCATCTGACCAGAAGGCGTTTTTCAGGTATTGGACGGGGACGTTTCGCTCTCCTCGTCTGTCGATGTGATATGCGTTGAAGGGGACCCAAAGGTCCTTGGTGGTCGTGTTCGGATCTTGAGGATAAGCCACGATGGGATCTTGGTCTTAATGTAACGTCTACCATGGACGTTTGCCTGACTTAGGCGAGGTGATGTGCTGATCCTCCTTTAAGATAGTAGTTCCTGTTGACAGAGGTAGTGTGTATATCAACGGGATGAGGGAACAGACGGTCCTCTGGTCCTAAATACCCGTGGTCCGTGGAGGGGCTCTCCTAATGGGATGGTGATTGGTGGGGAGCGGACAACTTGGAGTTCGTCCCAAGACTCGTGATCTACCACGTAGATCTGGTGGAAAGGCTTTGAGACGCGCTCGTTGTGATAGAGGAATACTTGGTGGCAAAGCGCTCCTGCAGGGTAGCTCACTGTCCACACGGTTGGTCAGACACGTGGGTAGCCGAAGGCCGATGGTGGTCACGGGGATCCAAGGGATATGCCGGACGAGGAGACTCACTAAGGGGGAAATCCCTTGTGTAGAGGACGAGTCAAGAAGTGGTAATTGAAGAAGACCAAGATGTGGATCCTGGTCTTCGTACGAGTCCTTATATACATATACGAGGTAGCTTTCAAGCTCCTCCCGAATCGTAACTAGCCAATAGCGTAAGTAGAGCGAACCCTAATACAACTACTACTAGGAATGAGTCATATCGTACAATCACATGCTAATCCCTGCAGCTGACTGATGCTGCGCAGTCCATGACTAAGTACTTCTGACACTCGTAAGTCATCACCGATGAGTCAGAGTCCACATCCAAGATGAAACGTTACACTGATGCTGCGCAGTCCATGACTAAGTACTCCTGACACTTGTAAGTCATCACCGATGAGTCAGAGTCCACATCCTGAGATGAAACATTACATCACCCCCTTTTCAGATTCGAGCCCCAGCTCGACGCTCCTAGAGGCGTTTGGTGGTCTTCTAGGCTAGCGTGCGACCGCGGCCCACCCCGTCGCGCTGGTCCTTGATCCTCTCGATCGCGTTGGCTCTCTGCAAGCGGATGACACTCATCTTGTGATCCACTGCTATGCGCTCCAGCTCTTGGACCCTCTGCAGCACCTCCCTCTCCTTTGCGGCGTAACCCGCGCACATGCTGCGGAAGCGGTGAACCTCGGCCACCAGGGTGAGGTCCTGTATCTCGAGAAGGGTGCGGTCCACTGACTGGCGCAGCCTGCTTTCTGCGTCAAGGAAGACTAGGTCGTCGTCGGAGTACACTGGCGGGTCTGATAGGCACTGGGAAGTGGCGTGAACGGGTTTCCCATACTGCTGGTTGCTCCCTCGTCGATAGGCGAGCACGAACAGGTCGCTGGTGAGTATGAGCTGAGTATACCGGGCGGGCCAAAGCTGCTCGTGAGCGTCTCTGATGGGAAAGGGAATATGATGGGCTCCCCTGTTGAAGTGGAACCCCGTGGGTGGAGGCGTCTCCACGCTGCATTGGGGAACTGGGCTTTGTTCCTGTTCCGGATGGACTTGTAGTGGGGATCGAGTCGTCTCCGGCGCAGTGAGTACTTCCCCCGTGGTTCCGCATAGCAGGGGGGTTTCCGAGTGTGTCGTGGTGAGATGGGTGGCGTAATGAAGATACTGATGTGGCGAGAGGTGCTTGGCCGGGTCGTATGGGTTGCCTGGGAGATGGCTGTCCCCGATCCCAAGGCCGTCGTCGCTGGGTGCCAGTGTTTGTGGTCTCGTTGGGACATAACTGTCCACGAGGGTTCTGGAATAAAGAGTGGGGGAGAGTGAAGGAACTGGGGATGTCCCGGGGGAAAGAAGACTGTCTCCGCTTGGTTGAAGGGAGAGGGGAATCGGCATGGGTGACGATGGCGTGGATTGTACGGTCCGAGTTGGGATGGCATCGTCGGCGATATAGAGGACTGTCACTGGGGTATGGGACATGAATGGAATGGTAGGTGAGAGAGGGGGATGGAGACGTCTCTTGGGTTATGGTCCTGCTTATATGCGTTTCCCTGGCGGGGTTTGATTGTTTGAATTCCCGCACGGCTTCGTCGGCAAATACGTCATCCTTGGAGACCCACTGATTATCCGAGTCGGGGTAGCCCTTCCATTTGACAAGGTATTGCAATTTGTGACTGCGGCCGAACTTCCGAGAGTCTAGAATCTTCTCGACTTCGTATTCTTCTTCGCCTCCTACCAGATCCGGTGGTGGGCGCTGATAGTTTGGTCCGTGCGTGGGTGTTTTGCGATAGGGGGTCAGAAGGTCTACGTGGAACACTGGATGGATGCTCCACTGCGTGGGAAGTTCCAAGCAATAATTGACTGTGGACATCACCTGGATTACCCTAAACGGGCCATGTCTCCTGGGCGCAAGCTTTGTGGTTGGCTGGTTGGTTCAGAGGTGACGTCCTTCCAGCCATACTTGGTCTCCGATTTGGTACTTGGGCGTATCTTTGTTCTGGACCCATCGCTGCTGCGCTTTGATCATCAGTTCCTGGGCACGCTTTCGTGCCTCTTTGAATTGTTTGACCCTGAGCGCCACCTGTGGGATGGGGGATGGTCAATCTGTCCAGTCCGCCCATGGGTTATACCCCATTAGCAAACTGAAGGGGGATTGCTTGGTTGCTTCGTGGGGCCAGTTATTGTGGGTGAACTCTGCCATGGGGAGATAGTGGATCCAGTTGTCCTGTCGCTCGTTGACCCAGAAGCGAAGGTACTGCTCGAGCCATTGGTTCGTGCGTTCTGATTGCCCGTCTGTTTGTGGGTGGTATGCAGTGGAGATATTCTGTTGAATTCCCAGGACTTGGCATAGTTCGCACGTGAATTTGGACGCGAATCGGGGATCTCTGTCGCTGATTATTTTGGAGGGTAACCCGAATCGCGGGAACACGTGTTTCACGTACAGGGCGGCAGTACCTTCTGCCGTTATCTCTTCTTGGCAGGGGATGAACAGGGCCATCTTTGTGCAGTCGTGATCCTTTATTGTGAGGATTGAGTTACAGTCCTGTGCCACAGGGAGTTTAGTGATGAAATCAAGGGCGATGGTTTCAAATGGCATAGCTTCCGGTTTGGGGTAGATGGGTTGCAGTGCTGCGCGTTGTGGTCGGGTGTTGACCTTGATTCGTTGGCAGTCGGCGCACCCCTTGACGTAGTCCATCACCTCTTTGCGTAGGCCAGGCCACCAGTAGTGGCATTCCACCAGTTGGATTGTCCAGTTGATTCCAGGGTGTCCGTACACCAGTGGGTCGTGGTGCACTTTGATGAGTTCCGTGTGATGATGAGGCCCTGAGGTGACCACGCGTCTTCCCTCTTTGTACCATGTGCCTTCTATTTTTTTGAGTCCGTGGGGGTCCACCCATTTGCATAGTGTGTCCTCATTTTGTCTGTATATGGGTAGTGTTGGTTCCATTTCTGCTACCAGGATGATTTTGGCCAGGTGTAGGGGGTCTTCTGTGGTGTCTAGCATGGTTGCCCTTATGAACACGTCGTCGGGGAGGACTGTCACTTGTTCGTTGTCCCTTTCTCCTTGGTCATAGTCAGGACGTCTTGACAGGGCGTCTGCGTGGCCGTTCGCGGTTCCTTTGATGTGGTGAATCTCAATGTCATACTTGGAGAGTTCCAGTACTTCCTGTGCCACGCATCTACTAATCTTCTGGGGGGATCTCCAGTATTGCAGGTTCATGTGGTCCGAGAATATTTTGATCTTGTGCGGGGCTCCAGCTAGGTATTGGCGCCAGTTGCGGAGAGCTTTTACGATTGCTAATAGCTCTAAGTTGTAGATGTCGTAGTTTCTCTCCGCTGCGTTAAGGGTGCTAGAGTAGTAGGTGATGGGGTGTCTTTTGTTATCTTCACCTTTCTGTAGCAGTACTGCTCCTACAGCAAATCCTGACGCGTCAACCTCGAGTTCGAATTGTTTGTCGAGTTTTGGATGTGCCAGTACTGGTTCTGTCGTGACAAGTGTTTTGAGTTTGTCTAGAGCCGCTTGTTCTTTGGCTCCCCATTGCCATGTGGTGTCCTTTCTTGTTAGTCGGTTGAGGGGTTGTGCGTATGCGGCAAAATTTCGAATGAAAGCGTGGTAGAAGTTGCAGAAGCCTAGGAACGATCGCACCTGTTTTACGTTTGTAGGGGTAGGCCAGTTTTTGATGCCTGAAATTTTGATGGGGTCCATGCGTGTCACCCCCTTTTCAATGATTACCCCCAGGTAATCGATATGTGGGGCATGGAAGATGCACTTCTCCGGTTTCAGGAAGAGGTCGTTGGTTTCTAGTACGTCCAGGATGTCGTGTATTGCTGCCATGTGGTCCTCCATGTTGTTTGATGCTACCGCTATGTCGTCCATGTATACCCGTATGATCGTCCCTCTTTGCTCCCAGTAGTCGATAACAGGTTTCATGATGCTGTTCATTATAGCCTGGAATGTTGCTGGGGAGTTGGTGAGTCCGAAGTACATTACCAGTGGTTCGAATAGTCCGTAGCGCATTTTGAACGCGGCTTTGGGTTGGTCTCCGTCTTTGATTAGTATGTTGTTGTATCCCCATTGGACGTCGAACTTGGAGAATATGGAAGCTCCGCTTAGATCTGCTATGAGTTCTGGGATGAGTGGGAGTGGGTATTGGTTGCGTATGGTCCATTTATTGATTCTTCGGTAGTCCTGTACTGGGCGTAGCTTCCCGTCCTTCTTTTTAATGAAGAAGAAGGACAATGCGTACTGGGATTTCGATGGTCTGATATACCCCTTTGCTAGTTGTTTGTCCAGAAATTCTTTGAGGGCTTTGTCTTCTGTTTGGTTCATTGGGTAGACCTTGCAGTCGATGGCACTGGGTGTGTTTGGTTTGAGGTCGATAGTGTGGTCCCAAGGTTTCGAGGAGGGGAGTCGATGGGATTCTTCTTCGCTGAATACTTTGGCGTGTCTTCTGTATTCCTCTGGTACTTTGGTCTTTTGGGTGTATTGTCGTGCTTCGATTGCTAGGTCCGTGGAGGTGGTGGCTTGTATGTGGACCTCTTCTTCGTCCTCTTCCACTCTTGCTCCTTGTAGTGAGCATTCTTGTTCGAGCTGTTGGATGACCACTTCCTTTTTGTTATTGATGACTTTGGTTAGGGCAGCACGTACGACCGCTTTGGCGATCACTGGGTCTATGTTCTTACGGGTGGGGTTTGTGGTTCGTATGATGATTGGGTACTCATCTGCTCGGAGGGTGGCGCTGGCCCATTAGATTGTTGGTTGAAACATTGCCAGCCACGGGTACCCGAGAATTAGGTCTTCGCCTCCTACGTCGGTGATGAGGAACCTCATGACCTTCGTTTCTCCTTTGGTTTGGACCTCGAGGTCTACGTAGTGGGTTATTTTTCCCGATTTATTGTGGGTTCCGTCGATGTTCCAGATGTTGTGGTGTCGGTCCAATTCGTTGGATCCTATACCCATTTTTCTGATGAATGCAGGGTGTATGAAGTTGTTGGTGGCTCCGGAGTCTACCAGAGCTCTTTTGTCGGCCATAAAGTGACTTGTGCGAGTTGAAACTGGAACATGCATAGAATGATAGCGCGTTATGAACACAGAGTCACTTTTTAATGCCCTCACCCAGGCCGATGGGTTCAGGCGTCCTGAAAATCCTTCTCCCCCCACAATTCCTTCATTACTAGCCCTTTTGTTTCTTCGTCCAACCCCGAAACTCCTTCCAGCCATTTGTTTGCTCTGTCCTGCGGAGTGGATGTGGAGGCGCGTGCTCCTTGTTCGCTTCCTCCCTCCAGGTCGATAAGCGGTTCTTCGCATACACTTTGTACCTCCTCGATGTAGGCACCGCGTACTTGTGGTCCCTGGCGCTGCCATGTGGGGCAGTCTCGTGAGAAGTGTCCCTTCTTATGACAAGTATAGCAGGTTACGTCCCTTGCGTCAATGACTCCTCGGCCTTGTGGCCTTCTAGCAGGCGGTGTTCCTATCCGTTGATTCCTTTTCCAGGTTTCAAGGATTTCTTTGGCGTCCACAAGGTGGGCACGGACTTGGCCGGGTGTCGTGTCCATGGCATCCGGGTGGTTGCGGTACTGTTGCCATCCCAGCTTTTGGGGTGCTTGCCACGGGCGCATGGGCATATTTCGCTGGTTTTGCTGACGACTTTGCCCTTGGTTTGGCGTTTGTTGGGGCTTCTTGTTAACCACGCGGGCGTTCATGTGGATCCAGCGTTTTTGTTGTTCTATGGTCGCTGCCTTCCATTGGGCGTAAGTGCTGGGGTTGTGGAATTGGTATGCGTTGCGGTAGAGGTCGTAGGGTAGTCCCGCCATGAAACAGTCGAGCACTAGGGGGGTGTTGGTTTGGTAGTTGCTTTGGCGGACAAGGCGCTCAAACTTAGCTATATAGTTGTCTATGTCCCCTATCTCCATCTTGATTCCGGAGCGGAGTTCCTGTCGTGCTTTCTCCTCTTCTAGGGTGTCGGTGAATTGTCTCTTGAATCCTCCCACCACGGCCTCCCATAGCCATTCGTCGAGAGGACCTAGCCTGCGTTTCTCCTGTTTCAGCCATTCGGAAGTGGAGAGGATCCATTCATTGATGAGGGGGCCTTGGAAGTAGGTAAGGAAAAGCATCGCTTTTCAGTATGGGGTTTGGATAATCGTATTTTCATCGTTTAAGTTTGTGAATAGTGTCCATTGGGTGTAAAACTCAGCTGCTTTGGTGCGGTCCCCTGTGAAAACTGTGGGTTCGGCCCCTTTCCGAAGAATTTTTCTGCTCACTGTGCTGGGTTTGGAATGGTCGTTCCCAATGGCCATCCTCTGTGTGGTTCCCTGCCTCCGTCTGGGTCTCCTCCTCCCTGAGGGTCCTTGCCTCCCCCTCCAGGTTGTTCTTTTCTGTGTCCTGTTTCTGGGTTAATATCCCCCATGAAGGCTGTGCGTGCTTGTGTTTCTGCTTCTGTGATGGTTGCCATTCGTGGTATGTGTGATAAAGTTGGAATCTGCTCAGCTAAGGTTTTGAGGGTTGCTTTGTAACGCCACCACAGGGGCGTTGAGTACGACGTGTACTTCACAAGTCACAACAGGTCACGGGAAGGCGTAGGTCGGTCAGGACCTAAGTCGGTGATGCACAAGTATCACTTGGTCTCCTGGGACACAAGGATAGTAGTGGGATCAAGGTGGGCTCAAGCGTAATAGCGAGCGAAAAGTCTAACTCAAGCACGAAGGCGAGTCCACTCGGGGTCGGGAGACAGATGATGTGGTATTAGCACAAGAAGTCAAGTCTACCATACAAGCTAGGTATGAGTTGACTTATATACAAGTACACAATGTTTGTCAGCGACAAACATATGGCGCGGTCCTGAGGTACAGGCCTCAGCAATGTAACGTCTACCACGAACGTTTGCCTGACTTAGGCGTACTGATGTGCTGATCCTCGGGGGAGGTAGTAGTTCCTGTTCGCAGAGGTAGTATGGATGTCAACGGGACGGGGGAACAGACGGTCCTCTGGTCCTAGATACCCGTGGAGGTCGTCTCCCAACGGAAGGTAGATTGGTAGGTAGCGGACGACTTTGAGTTCGTCCCACGACTCGTGGTCAACGATGTAGATTTGATGGAAGGGCTTGGCAACGCGCTCGTTGTGATAGAGGAACACTCGGTGACAAGTAGCGTCGAGAGGGTAGTTCACTGCCCACACGGTTGGTCAGACACGTGGGTAGCCAAAGGCTAATGGAAGCCACGGGGATCCAAAGGATATGCCGGACGAAGGGAACTCACTAAGGGGGGAATCCCTTGTATAGAGGATGAGTCAAGAAGTGGTAATTGAAGAAGACCAAGATGCGGATCCTGGTCTTCGTACGGGTCCTTATATACATGTATGAGGCAGCTTTCAAGCTCCTCCCGAATCGTAGCTAGCCAATAGCGTAAGTAGAGCAAACCCTAATACAACTACTACTAGGAATGAGTCATATCGTACAATCACATGCTAAACCATACAGCTGACTGATGCTGCGCAGTCCATGACTAAGTACTCCTGACACTCGTAAGTCATCACCGATGAGTCAGAGTCCACATCCGAGATGAAACGTTACAAGCAAGCTATCAAGATGTCCATCAGATAATGACGTGGAGATTGCGCGGAAGGATGCGCAAGCCAAATCGAGTCGGAAACATAGCCTTCCGTGCGATGGGGAATGACAATCAAGAAGGGGGTTCGTGCAAAGGTGGAAAGAAGCAAAACCGTGAAGCGTGTGGTTCGGGATAAGCCCGTGGGATTTAGGGTGGGTTCCAGAACAGAAGCGGAATATCAGAAAGAAGGGAAAAGAAGTAAGGGAGTCCGAAATCGTAACATTACCCCCCCTGTTACGATTTCGGACTCCCTTACTTCTTTTCCCTTCCTTCTGATATTCCATTTCTGTTCTGGAACCCACCCCAAATCCCGCGGGCTTATCCCGAACCACGCGCTTCACGGTTTCGCTTCTTTCCACCTTTGCACGAACCCCCTTCTTGATTATCATTCCCCATCGCACGGAAGGCTATGTTTCCAACTTGATTTGGCTTGCGCATCCTTCCGCGCAATCTCCATGTTATTATCTGATGGACATCTTGATAGCTCGCTGAGGCCCGTACCTCAGGATCGCGCCATATGTTTGTCGCTGACAAACATCATGTACTTGTATATAAGTCGACTCATACCTAGCTTGTACGGTAGACTTGACTTCTTGTGCCAATACCACATCATCTGTCTCACGACCCCGAGTGAACTCGCCTCCGCGCTTGAGTTAGACTTTCCGCTCGCTATTACGCTTGAGCCCACCTTAACCCTACTATTGTCCTTGTGTCCCAGGAGACCAAGTGACACTTGTGCATCACCGACTTGGGTTCTGACCAACCCGCGCCCTTCCGTGACCCGTTGCGACTTGTGAAGTACACGTCATACTTAACGCCCCTGTGGTGGCGTTACACCCCCATCAGACTCGAAGTCGCCTCGACTTCGACTAGTCGCTGCCAACGTAATTGTATATGTCTGCGTTGACCTTGTTAGTGGGGGTGGGGCTCCGTGTGACTGGACAGGTGTGCCATGACAGGAAGCGGAGCCGTCCTCGCTCCCCGCAATTCCTGCATTGCTTGTACATTGGACACTCGATCTCCTGATGCCACGCGTCATGTCGAAGGCACTTGCCGCACCATCGGGGGTTGGTGGGTGGCTCCTCGTACACGGGGACATGGGAGAGAGTCAGCGGAGGAGGCATGCGTCCATGTGATGTGTCTTGCTCCCACACCACAGGCATCGATGGGTGATGAAAGGGGCGCGGCCCAATTTGGGGCAGTCCGCGATAAGGTGCCCCTTCTTGTTGCACTCGTAACACTTACGGTGCCATTTGTCCTTCTCCCCATGGACTTGCGGCATCTCGCAAGGTCCTCCTTCGCGTGGAACGAAGGGCATGGAGGCGTCGAATCGGGGACGCGTGGGTTTGGTCGTGAGTTCCATGTATTTTTCTGAGATGAGGGGAATGGCTCGTGCGTACTGAAGCCGCTTCCGCACTCCACCGAGTCGCATCTCAAGGTGGAAACAGTCGGCGATGAGTTTGTCCTTGAGTCGGCGCACCTCCCTGGCACGCTGCTCGACAGCGTCCTTCTCGATCAAGCAGTCACGAAGACGCGAGATCTCTGCGCGTAGCCGAGGTTGACAAAGTTCTACTAAGACTTTGTCAATGACAATACGGCGGGGGTCGTGAGGGTGGAACATGTTGACCATGTTATCCGTGATGTGTTGTGGCATTTCCCTGGTATACCTGGGGGCGAGGTAGACCGAGCATCCGTAGCACGGCTGCCCTCTGGCCATGGTACCGATGACCTCCTGATAGTCTTTTTGATAGTAGATGTACTTCGCGACTTCCTTCTCGGGACCGTCGCCGATCAGGAGTGGGAAGTAGGTCGGTTGGTCAGGGGTATTTGGGAAGAAGGGGATGCCAGGGTCGTTGGGATCATGGTCATCTGCCTCGACAGGGGCGACGCGGTTGTAATCAATGGGGTCGTTGTTGTCAAGAAGGGCGAGGCGTGGATTGGGTGGAAGGAGGTGCATATCAGATGGAGGGGCAAGTATTTCGTCGCGTGTAGGAAACAACGTCTGAGGGTTGAGCTGAAGGATTGCTGCTATCCCTTCCAGCTCAGGGGGCGGGGTCTCAGGCTGCTTGGGTTTTTGGGTAGGTGACGGAGAAGGGGAGCCGAGTGTAATGCCTTCTGTGGCTAGCGCTAAGACTGGTACAGGGGTGGAGTCGGAGATGACTGAGTACGGGGTGTGGAGTAGGAGGGCCTCCGGGACGCCAAGGTCCTGAGAGGGGATCGTTAAGTTTTCGAGGATGGTAGCGACGGGGGGGCGAGCGGGGACAGTAGAGATGAGAGGAGTGGTCGACATGTTCGAGAGGAGGAGGATGGGAAGTGTGTGGGTTGATGGGTCGCCTACTTATATCTTTTGTCCAGCCCCGTCGGCGGTAGGGTTAGCTCGGTAAAAATCGGCGATTATATACAGGCGAATTATAACTAGGTTCATGGTTAAGTATGGGTTCAGGGTGCTATTTTGACTTAGGGTTACCGCGTATACCCAAATATCGCTCCTGCGTTTGTCCATCGTGGACAAACGCGGGCACCATTTTTGTGACCCGCATTTGTCCACGATGGACAAACACGGGCACCATTTTGGAGCGGTATTTGTGACCCGCATTTGTCCATCAATCTGGGTCTCTCTGGTCTCATTATCTGACCTCCTGGAGTGCAATTGATTGATTGTACATTGGGGTTAGATTGTGTCTTTATCTCTTACCAGTGAAATTGCTTTGTGGAGTTGGGGCTTATGTAATCATTAAGTAAGGTAAAAAGGTGCAATGTCATGTTGACAGCCTTTATAACTTGCAAGGGCAGGTAGTAATAAGATTGGTGATAGTGTGTGTTCTATTAGGGAACCATATCTGTGAGATATGCATAAGCAGATTTCCATTATCTGTGACCCATCTGTAACACATAGCAATGGCAAGCACATTGTGCTGCTCTGTATAGCACGGGTTGCTCGCGCTGCTCGCTCCCCAGCATACAGAGCAGCACAATGTGCTTGCCATTGCTATGTGTTACAGATGGGTCACAGATAATGGAAATCTGCTTATGCATATCTCACAGATATGGTTCCCTAATAGAACACACACTATCACCTAGTGTTCTAAAGTTCAGTACAGTCCCAGTTTTCCTCCTTAAATGAGGAAAACTGGAACTGGAACTGGTTCCATTTTCACTGAAGTATCTCAGAACTGGAACTGGAACTGCATTGTACCGGTTTTATGTGGTACTGGGTCAGTCTGAAACCAGTCAGTACTGGTTGCAATCAGGACTGATCTCAACCAGTAGAAACCGGTACTATACCGGTACTTCCCAAGGTACACCACAACTTTTATTTTGACCTTATACACTACTACACCTGTACATGAGGTATTACAACTAGCTACTACTACAATACTACTGGTCAGAATGCCCGTCGCAGGGCTCGCCGTTTGTCACGCCTCTGCGGGGGCGTGTCTGCTGGTCTGCAACTAGTCCCTGCCTGGGGCAGACGGCACTAGAGGTGGTCCGGCACAGAGTACAACGGCACCCAAGTTCTGGGGGCTCTTCAGGGAAGAGGAGAGGGGAGTTTTCGAGGCAAAGGAGATCGCGCAGTAAATTGATGAAGACTAAGCTAAGGGAGTACAGGGGAGTGCAAGGGGTATAAGTAGTGCTATTCTACTGGGCAGCCCAAGGCAACTGAGCTGGCAGGGCCTATACTACAGGGCAATCAGATCATGGTTGCTGGGGCAGCCAGATGAGATTAGATCGCGATCGGATCGCGATAAGATCGAGACAAGATAAGGGATCATTGTGCTGAAGAGACGAAAAGGAGAAAGGGAAAAAGATGGAATATCATGACATTACCCCCCTTCTAAGGGGCAAGTTCCACGTTGCCGAGTGTGTCGCTGCTCGTATCGGTGATCGTTGGCGCGTTTGGACCGAGGGTCATCGGGGCCGATGCGGGGTCGGCCGAGGTAACGGATGGTGGGGGCGACGGGTCGTCGTCGTCGGCGTCCGTCGCGATTCGAATCGCGTCGGGGTGAGCGTCGTGGAACGCTTGAATCAGTTCGGGGGCGTGCACGCTTGTCGCTGGTTCCCAGGTGTTGTCGGCGTCCGGGTAGCCTTTCCACTTGATGAAGTATTGAAGTTGCCGTCATCGACGTCGCGAGTCTCGAATTTCTTCGACTTCATACTCCTCAGTGCCGTCGACGAGGTCCGGGGGAGGTCGCGCGAAGTTGGGGCCGTGCTCCAACGTTTCGTGATAGGGGAGGAGGAGCGACGCGTGGAAAACGTCGTGTATCTTCCACGTCGGGGGGATCGCCAGCTGGTATACAACGTGAGATATGGCTCGCGTGATGGGGAAAGGCCCATAGCGACGCGGTGCGAGTTTTGCCGTAGGGTGAGAAGTGCGGAGGTTCTTGGCCTCGAGCCAGACGAGGTCGCCTTCCTTGTATGGCGTGAACGACGAGGGTCGGGCGGTCGCGAGTTTCTGTGCTTTCGTGATGCTCTGTTGTGCCAGCGTGCGTAGTTCCTGTATCTTCACGAGGCGTTCTTCGACCGAGGGTGCTGTGGAGTTGCGCGAAGCGGCGGTGATTGCGCGTGGTGTGTGGCCAATCAACAAGTCGAACGGGGTCTGGCGTGTCGTCGCGCTGGGCCAAGCGTTGTGGGCGAACTGCGCTGAGGGTAGCCAATCCACCCAGTCGTCCTGGCGGCCGTTGCAGAAGAATCGGAGATATTGCTCCAACCATTGGTTGGAGCGCTCTGATTGGCCGTCGGTCTGGGGGTGGTAAGCGGTCGAAATGTTCTGGGTGATACCCAGGGACTGGCAGAGTTGGCGGGAGAACGCCGAGGCGAAGCGGGGGTCTCGGTCGGTAATGATGCGGCGAGGTAGACCAAAGTGCGGGAAGACGTGGCGATGGTAAAGCGCCGCCACGCCGGGTCCGTCAATCGACTCCTTGCAAGGTAGGAAGATCACACTTTTGGTGCAATCGTGATCTGTGATGGTGAGAATGGAGTCAAAGCCGCGTGATACGGGTAACTTTACGATGAAATCCATGGTGACGGTCTCGAAAGGGAGTGCAGTTGGGTCGGTGGTGATCGGGAATGGCGGTGGTTGAGGGCGATGAGATGTCGTTTTGTTGGCTTGACACGCGGCGCAGCCTTTAACGTAGGCGGCGATTGTGTCGCGCATGCCCGGCCACCAGTAGTCGCGGGAGACTAAGGCTGTTGTGTTAGCGATTCCGGGGTGGCCGGCGGTGGGAGTGTCGTGGTATTGAGAGATTACCCCCCTCCGAAGGTCGTGGTCTTCCACGACCACGAGTCGGTCGGTATGGGTCCACGCGCCTTCGAAGAAGGTGAAGTGGTGCTTGGTGTTCCATGCCGCGAGCGTCATGCTGTGCTGTGGTTGCGCCGCAATGACTGCGTCTTCCAAGGAAGCGACGTGGGCGGCGCGGGCGAAGAGTGATGCGGGGAGGACGGTGATATCGCGGTTGTCATCGGATCCGTCGTTGTAATCAGGGCGGCGAGAGAGCGCGTCTGCGCGGTTCGTAGCGCCGGGTTTGTGGATGAGTTTGATGTTGTATTCCCCGATGAGGGGGATGTAGCGTGCGACGCGGCGGTTAATCTTGTGCGGCTGCTTGTAATATTGTAGGTTAGCGTGGTCCGTATAAACCGTGACGACATGGGAGGAGCCCAGCAAGAAGTGCCGCCACTCTTTGAGTGCGTGGACGATGGCGAGGAGCTCCCGGTCGTGGATATCATAGTTTTGCTCGGCCTCGTTGAAGGTCTTGGATGAGTACGCGACTGGACGGAGCCTATTAGTGTCGTCGCGCTGGTATAGGATACCGCCCGTAGCGAAGGCGGAGGCGTCGACTTCGAGTTCAAACGGGGCGTCCAGATCGGGCTGCCAGAGCACGGGAGCGGTAGTGAGTATGTTGACTAGTTGGTCGATGGCGGCAGTGCACTCATCGGTCCAGAGGAATAGTTGGTCCTTTTTGAGGAGATTTGTGAGTGGGCGGGCAATGTTGGCGAATCCTCGGATGAACGGTCGTTGATATCCAAAGACCCCTAGCGTAGAGCGGACTTGTTTGATGTTCTTTAGGACCCGGGGCCACGACTTAAGACCCTTGACCTTCGCGGGGTCGACCGTAATTTTATCTCCGTCCAGAATGAGACCTAGGTATTCGATTCGGCTAGCTTCAAAGGTGCATTTCTCGGGCTTCAGGAACAAGCTCTCACGCTCAAGAATGTCAAGGACCTCGTGAACGATAGAGCGATGGAAGGCGGGGTCGTCGGGCGTGGCGATCAAGATATCGTCCATGTAAACGAGAACGTAGGGTCGACTAGTATCCTTTAGCTGGGTCCGGAGGGTTGAGTCCATCATAGCCTGGAACGTCGATGGTGAATTAGTGAGCCCGAAGAACATTACTCGCGGCTCGAATAGGCCTTCCTCCGTTTTGAAGGCGGCTTTCCATTCGTCTCCTTCCTTTATTCGCACGTTGTTGTATCCCCAGCGAACATCGAACTTAGTATAGAGGCGGCTGCCCCATAGGTTTTCCGTGAGGGTTTTAATAAGCGGCAGAGGGTACGTGTTGCGGACAGTGTATTGATTCAGTCGTCGGTAGTCTTGAACCGGGCGCAGCTTACCGTCCTTCTTCTTAATGAAGAAAAGGGGGACGCGTAGGGAGAGTGCGAAGGGCGAATGTATTGCTTTGCCAAGTGCTCGTCTAAGAACGTTCGCAGCGAGGCGCGTTCGTCTTTTGTCAGAGGATACACTTTACAGTCTAGCGTGGCCGGGGCATCTGGTACCAAGTCGATTGCGTGGTCCCAGTCCCGTGACGGCGGGAATCGTTGGGACTCTGATTCGGAAAATACTTTTGCGTGTCGGCGATACTCCGTGGGAATGTTATCTTCGGTCATCTTCTCTTTGTCTTTGCTCGCCTCTTCTGCCCACTGTTGAGCCGTGCTAGTTTTCGCTACCCTCTCACACTCTGGGACTCGGATCTGGACGCTATCGCCTTCCTCCAGTGGGAAACTGCCATCTGCGAAGGATCGCCACAAGTTGAAGGCCGCGGCGCGGACCATCAGATAAGGCGACAAGGGTTGTTTTCGAGCCACCTCGGGGGCATTCGACTTTGAGTCGGGACGATCCGAAGGTGGTGTCGTGTCAGGGTCACACGACGGGACTGGGGATGGAGGTGCGTTCCCCTCGTCGAGGGCTTCGGCTTGGGGTATACTGACGCGACGTGCTGGGACAACGGCCAGGGCGGTCAGATAGAGCGGTTCGGGGGTGATTATCCCCTTCGCCCAGTCGATTTGAGGACTAAATGTCTGCAACCAGGGGTACCCCAAGATTATTTCGTCTTTCCCTAGGCTTGCGACATAGAACACTAGCGTCGTGTGTTTGTCCCCAAGTCGTGCTGTGAGGCAGCATTGCCGCGTGATGTCGCCCAATCTGTTAGTCGTACCATCGACGTTTCGTACTGCTCGCGGGCGGTCTAGGAGCGTGGTGGGTATGCCTAGTCGTTCGATTATGCCGGGATCCATGAAGTTTTCTGTTGCGCCGCTGTCGACGAGCGCTTTTTCGGCCGTTTCGTGTCCTGATTGGAGAAGTACTGATATTTGTAGAGAGTTCTTCTTACACAGGTACACTTTGTCTACATTGAACGCTCGAACCCAGGCCGTGGGATCCAAGCGAGCTAAAAATCCTTGTCAGTAAACAGTGCGTCGAGAATTTCTTCCTTCTCGTCGTTCTTCATTGCGCGTACTTGCGCGGCGAACTCATTGCCCTTCTTCTTTGGCGTGCTAGGTGCGGGCGTACCGACGCCGGCGCTGGCGATGGTGGACGCCGTTGCAGAGCTCGGCTCAACTTCGGCGGTGCGGGCCTGCGTGGTATTTCCTCGTCGATTGTCCTGGGCTCGGGTGATCGTAACCCCTCCACTGGCATGCCCCGAGGTCGTCTTGGGGCAATCGCGCGATAGATGGCCTCGGCCGAAGCACCGGAAGCATCGGCCCTCGGTGCGGCACCGCTGCATTTCTTCATCGGTGAGGGCGATGCGGGCCCTGTCGACGTCCATTGCGTCGGGGTCGCGGGTCGGGGTACTGGCGTGGTTGGTGGGTCTTCTTCCCCCTCCGCTTCCACTCCCGCCGCTGGACATTAAGATCTGACGCCATTCGTCCTTCGTCTTGCTGCCAACGCGCTTTCCTCCCCCATCGAGTCCGATGCGGGCGCGTAGCATGGCGTACTTGCGCTGTTCTTTCTGCGCCGTGTCGACCCATTGGTCGAACGTCTCGGGGACGGTGTCGCGTTTAAGAATGGCCGTCAGGAGGCCTCGTGGGAGTCCGCCCGAGTAGAGGTCAACGGTTGCCGCAGCGTCGAGGGCATAGCCCGCCTTGGCCGCGAGGTTTCGGAAGACGGCTGTGTAGGTGTCGAGATCGGCACCCTTCATCTGCAGGCTTTTGAGAGCTTGGTACGGATCCTGCTTCTCAGTCGCGTTCGTGAATGCTGATTTGAAAGCTGCGGTGAAATCGTTCCACAGGGATTCCGATGTCTTTGGGATGGCGGCTGCCGTCGCGTTTCCTGCGGCCTTGGCTTTAATGTCCGCGAGCTGCGTATCGACCCAGTCGTCGACGTTCGGTCCACGTATGAAGGAGAGGGCGAGGAATACTCGTTGGTAAGGTGATTTCATAATTTCCGATTCTTCGTTCATTCCGCGGTACAGGTCAAACTCGCGGGTGAATTTCTTTGACTTGCTTCGATCGCCATCGAAGGTTGTTGGGGCGTTCCCGCTAAGCTTCCCTCCTGCTGCTCCGGTTCCTGATGCCATGGGTGGTGCTGTTGGTGGGACGGTAGTGATGGGGATTGGTCCGCTGGTAATCGCGGCGGTGATCTGGGGTAAGATGACAGGGGCTGGTGTGTCGGTGGTAAGGGGAATCGATCCTTGAAGAGGCGCGATGGGCAAGAGTGCGGCGGTGAGGACGTCTACCTCAAGGGCTGATGTGTTGTCTACAGGTTCTTCTGTGTGTTCGGTTTCTTCGTCGTCAGGCGGGAGGTTCGCGGGAGACGGGGCTCGAGGGGTCAGGAGTCGTTCGGGGTTCTCTGGATCAGCGGGGTCCCACCAGCCGAGGCCGACGACGTTGTCTCTGGAGATGCGATAGGAGTCCTTCGTGAAGAAATCGAAGCCTCTCCTTTCAAGTCCGTACCAAGCGTCGTTGATGAATTCAACGGGCGCAACTTGGTTCTTGATAACACAGTAGTATCCTCCTTGTCTGTCGGTAAGGGAAGTCTTCCAGTAGGCTGCGCCTTTGACGTGCACGGGGAGGTCGTCCGAAACTCTTCGTTCGACTTTGACGAGCTGATCTTCAGGATCGAGGGTGAGTTCTAGGCTAGCCACCTTGGCTAGGTTCTGAGGTAGGAGCTTAGTCTTATGTCACGCCTCTGCGGGGGCGTGTCTGCTGGTCTGCAACTAGTCCCTGCCTGGGGCAGACGGCACTAGAGGTGGTCCGGCACAGAGTACAACGGCACCCAAGTTCTGGGGGCTCTTCAGGGAAGAGGAGAGGGGAGTTTTCGAGGCAAAGGAGATCGCGCAGTAAATTGATGAAGACTAAGCTAAGGGAGTACAGGGGAGTGCAAGGGGTATAAGTAGTGCTATTCTACTGGGCAGCCCAAGGCAACTGAGCTGGCAGGGCCTATACTACAGGGCAATCAGATCATGGTTGCTGGGGCAGCCAGATGAGATTAGATCGCGATCGGATCGCGATAAGATCGAGACAAGATAAGGGATCATTGTGCTGAAGAGACGAAAAGGAGAAAGGGAAAAAGATGGAATATCATGACACCATTGATACGACCATGCTCTCCCTGGGCCCTGAAAGGGCTATTTTTGCATTTTCTACTTACTTCCTGCATTCGCTCGCACTTGCCCGCACTTTCCCGCGCTCTGGCGCGCTTTCTAAGCGCCGCGTTCCCGCGCTATTCCGCGCTTTCTAAGCGCTGCGCTCCGCCGGCCCGCCGCTTTCCTGTGCTCTCTGAGCGGACTCTCCCCTTCGCGTTTTAGCATTCCCCTTTCCCCTGTGTTTATCTAATTCACCCTCTTTCTTTAGCCTACTCTCGTTAGTATATAGGCAATGTATTTACAACATCACACTCAGATTCTAATAGTAGAGTTCTCCCCTCCAATTTCGGACTTCAGAGCTCAGTGCAGTTCTCCCCTCGCGTTCCTCAGTGTGCCGCACTCGCATGCGGCCCTAGCGACTCAAGCGCGACGCGTTCCTGACCACAGCGGCCACTCATACGAAGTTTCGCGCCGCGCCAACGCGTGCGTGACCATTTGCGACCACTTGTGACCAACCGAGCGCACTTCCTTTCCCGACCTCGCCGCACTCACGCGCGGCTCTAGCCCTTCGACACCGACGCGCCCGCAACCACCGCGGACCCGCATACGACCGCTCGCGCCCCGCGGAGGCCTGCGCGACACCTCACGACGCTTCACACCCCCTAGACCCTGCACAACTCTGACTGTTTCCTAACGCTTAGGGACAGTTTAGTATATCATCTGGTGACCACCGCAGGGGGTGGAAGCATCTTTCATCCTTTGGCCTCAAGAAACACTTTCTGACCGCGTTTTTGCGTGTTTGCGCGGTAGCACTCACCACCCACTTAGCAACATCGCCTGGAAGCGTTCCTGGCTATTCCCTCATTCTTCGACACTCTCTCGCGTTTTCCAACCCCTCAGTGACATTTCTGCACATTTCCTCTCATTCCCAGTCCTCGCCTTCAATTGCCTTTGTTCACCTTCATTCCCTTCGCGTTTTCCAACCCTCAAGCGACCTCTGCGACGTGTTTAGCCGCACTTCACATTAGCACCCTCAAACTCCATTCCCTACATTTCCCCTTGCGATCAGCGGCGTCTCCTGTCACCTTTAGCACCTTGCAGCTTTAGTGCGCAACCAGCGGACATTATTGTACGACTTTTCCAACCACAAGCACCCACCGCGGAAGCGACCCAATTCAGCGACGCCCCCAGTGAAACCACGCGATGCCATTCCAGGACTTGCCGCACCGGCGCGAAGAGAGCGCGCCCATCCTCAACCTCTCAGATCCCTGTGAGCTCTGGCGCTACTTTGACGACATAGAGTTCCTCTTCCTCAAGCACCGCGTTTCGGACCCTCAGGAGAAGAAGCGCGCAGCAGTCAACTACCCAAGTGTAGCAGTTGAACGGCTGTGGAGGACAGTGCACACATTCAGCGATCCCGCGCGTTCATACGAGGACTTCAAAGCGGAAGTCGTTGCGCTGTACCCAGAAGCGATAGCGGCGCAAGAACACACCCTTGCTGAGCTCGACGAGCTTGTCGCGCATCGCGCACGCACAGCAATTCGCTCTGAGGCAGAGCTTGGAGTGTACTACCGCGCATTCCTCCTCGTCTCACGTTTCCTCATCGCCAAGCGCCGCATCTCCATACACACGCAAGCGCACCACCTTCTAGCGAGCTTTGAGCCTCGCCTCGCCACCGCCGTTTGCACCAGATTTGAGCGCAGGTTCCCAGACCACCTTCCAGACAACCCATACGACACAGAAGCCATTTACGACGCCGCTCTATATGTCCTTGCGTGGCAGCGCGCCGCGCCCTTCGTAGACCCGCCACGCGACGTTTCAACACCTTCCACATTATCACTAGCATCGCTTGCGCCATTTGCGCCCCCGCTGCCGACAGTACAGGCATTCCCGCTTGCTACAGAGCCGCTTTCGCATGCGCCATCAGACCCAGCCATCACGATGCATACACTCATACAGGAGTGCACCGCGTCTCTCGTACCGGCGCCACGCGATGCACCGTGGCTTTCCACTGCGTCCCCAGCGACCTCAGAATCGATCCAGGCACTGCCGCCACCAGTCCAAGCGTTCCAACCTGCGCTAGGTTTCGTGCAAGCAGATGCATCTGCTGCAGCCCTCGCCTTCACTTCACAGTGCGCCGCGCCCCTTGTATCGGCCGCGCGCGACGTTCCCCCACCTTCTGCGCCGACTTTAGCGACGCCCGCACCAGTTCTACCCTCGCCGACGCGAGCCAACACATTTCTGACCGCTCCAGAACCTGTCCAACCCGTGCAACCAGACGCAACTGCCGCGACGCTTGATGCGCTCGCTGATGCGATCGCAACCCTCAAGCGTGGCTTAGAGACAATTCTTAACGCGCAGAAGAGCGCAGCATTGTGCGCTCCAGATCTAGAAGCCGTGCAGAGCCGATCTGAGCGATGCAAGTTCTGCGGAAGCAGCGTGCACCTTGAGGAGGAGTGTGAGGAGGCCGATGAGTACATCCTTGCAGGAATGTGCAAGCGCAACGTGTTTGGGAGGCTCACCCTTCCCTCAGGAGCAGAGGTGTCCCAGCGCATCAAAGGCAGGTGCCTTCGCGAGCAGTTTGAGGAGTACCACAGGCAGTACCCAGGCCAGCGAGCAGCGCTGGCCTACTTGGAAGACTTAGCAAGACCACAGCGACTTGCGCTGCAAGAGGCGACACCAGCGACACCCTCGGCAATAGGAGTGATGTCCCCAGGTGCAGAAGTGACAGCCCTGGCGACATTCAAAGGCCCTAGGCAGCCGCGTAGCCCTGAGCGCACGCTATATGACCTGCGAGCAGCTAGCAATCCGGCGCGAGCTACAGAAGCATCCGGCAACAGCAGGACGGTCACTGTGCGATTCAGCGACGCCACAGGAGTGCCCAAGAGTGCAGCGCGACCAGTTCCAGGCCAGAGCGAGCCAGAGCGCGACGAAGCGGCAACATCAGGTGCACGATCACGGATGCGTGAATCCAACTTCGCTGCAATGGCAGCCGGCGACCACAAAGAAGCCCCACGCATGGTCTCACAAAGAGGACTGTTCGCCTTTATCCCAGGTGTCCGATTGGAGGCAGCGTGTGCAGCTGCAGGTACCCCAGCGCCGCTCAGAGAATGCGCAATATATGCGGTACAGGAAGCCGCGCCACAGCCTGCGCACGGCCACGTTCCAGTCAAAGCAAAGCCGGCGAAACATCTTCAAGTCTCAGCGCTATCAGTAGAGGCCCCCATGTTTGCCGCGCCCTCAGAAATCACGCGCGAACATCCCAACTTGGCCAGAGTCGTCACACCCAGCGCCTGCAACACAGTCTGCGTCCCCAGCGTCGCCTCAGGCGTCAGCACCCCTTCCAGCTCTTGCGCGGTCCCACCCATCATCCCCAAGTCATCTAGCATTTGCCTCAGTCTCCCCGCACCTCCCAGCATCTGTGTCAACATCCCCAAGCGTCCCCAGGCAGCGCCGCGCGCCTCCCTAACCCCATTTACGATCCAAAGCCGGCCGCAATGGCCGCAACACCGTCCCTCATGTGCAAGCCCCCAGAAGCGACGTGCCGAGCATGCGCAATACCAGTGCAGCTCTCATCCAGTGACCCCACGATCCCTGAGATTCAACACACACATACAGGTTCTCCGTCGCTCCCAGTCATGTCACGCTCACCGAGGACTGGGGACAGTCCATTTTTCAGTGAGGAGGAGAACTAGGCCGTGCACCTTCGCGCGAATCCACACACTCACCCCCGCGTTTTGCCTTTCACTTTGTTTATACCTTTCGCGCCTCTGACATCCGTTTTACTTCTAGTTATTCGTTTAGTTCCTGACCTCAAGCGCTCATTCCCGACCCTTTCTGATCCAGCGGCGACATGTCAGACCCTCACCCTTTCTGACGCTCACAACAGCGGTGCCACCAGCGCGCGGACTCCAGCAACGTACGCAAAGACTGTCAGCAAGCACAGCGCCTCATACAAGCGTCCACAACCCGCGCGGCAACGTGCGCGGGTGCTGCAATGCAACGGCGACGACTGCACGATCTGTAGAGGCAGCCCCTCTCATGTAGCAATGACAGCAAGCGAGCCACATTCGCGCAGGCTCCCGCGCCGTGTACACACCCTCGCGATGACGTTTCACACCACTGACAGCATTTACTAATCCCGCAGCGACATGCGCGGCAGTAGCGGCACAAGAACAGTGCAAGCGTAGCAGGAGCGGTGTTCCTCAGGCAGCGTCGAGCGCAGACACAACTGCGAGCGCGCCACAGTTGCGCAGCAGTTCATACGTCTCCTATGGACGGCGAAGGACTTCGCGCGTCGACATCAGCGATTTCACGTTCCGTGGCAGCGTGCGCGGAGGAACACGACGCGGTTCTTCCAAGACTGACTCCCAGCGCGGCAAAGAGCTCAAGCGCAAGACTTCAGTGGCGACAACAGTAGCGCCATGTGCGCGCGGATGTGCGCGTCGTGTAAGAAGACCGGCGATTGCAACTAGTACTCGCGACGACGATTACAGCAACCACGGCAATGTGCGCGACACCAGCTAACTGGCAGCGACATGAGTCAAGGAGTATCACACAGGGTTTCTCGAGTCTGACAGCATCGACTGCGCCAGCGTCGCGCGGACCTTCGCAGCTCGCGCAAGGGTACAAAACAGTTCTAGGCGTCAGTAGCAGCGTTTTCCAGTCGCGCGAAGGCATGCGTGACAAGTGCGACGTTGCATTAGGAGAAGAGCGCCACCCAATGAAATACATCAAGCGCGAGCATCCCAGCGACTGCACGGCGAGTCAATGCGCGACAACGCAGCACATTGCACGGCAAGACCACACGCGCGACGGCGTGACCCTGCGCGTGGTGAGACATCCCAGCGACGGTGCGACCCTGCACGTGGCAAGTCAACAACAATGCGCGACAACGCAGCAATCGCGCGGTGAGTCACAACTGCGACCATGTGCACTGCGACCTAGCGCGGCGCGTCACACCTGTGACCGCATGCACCGCGACCTAGAGTGGCCATCTTTCCGCAGGGAATCACGCCCCCAAAAAGGAAGGTGCCAAGAAAGTCACGTTTTCTCCTGTCATCACAAAACGGACATCCCCGAATGACATTTGAGCCCAGTTTGCTTTACTCTTAGTAAGCGCAAATAAAATAGTCACCTTTTATAAAAACATATTTCCTTAATTGTACACATGCTCTTCGTCAGCTTCATATGTTTTTTTAAATATTCAAACAACTTAACAAAACATTTAATATATTCTTATTATCTAATTAGTCTACATCTATTTTTGTCTAAGTCGTACAATCGTGCGAAAATGGGTGAATGCGGGCACACGGAGACGGCGCCGGTCCTGCTGCGCGACACATAGGGAGGCGGGTGGCCTCGTGCGCCCCTTCCCGCGCGAATGGGGCGCCACGGGATGGGGCGGCTTGCCCTCGCGTGCCCCCTGTCCGCGTGTACGGAGCGGCGCGGCCAAGGGGAAGGGGGTGTCGTGCCCCTCGTGCGCGCCCCTTCCGCGCGAATGGGAAGGGTGGGGCCGGGGGTGGCGTACCCTTGCGTGCCCCATTCCCGCACGTACACGGCAGCGCGGGCGAAGGGGGAAGGGGAGAGGCGGGAACGACGGGGAGAGGGGGCAGCGTGTCCCTCACGCCCCTTCCCACGCGTATGGGGCGCCACGGCCAAGGGGGAAGGGAGGCACCGGGGGTGGCGTGCCCTCAGGGCGGCGTGGTCAAGGGGGAAGAGGAGGGGCCGGTGGCGACGGGGAGGGGGGCGGGGTGCCCCTCACCTCGTGCGCCCCCCTTCTGCGCGCGATGGAGAAGGGAGGGGTCAGGGGGCCGGGTGCCCCCTTTTCACGCGAACGGGGTGGCGCGAAGAGGGAACGGGAAGGGGCAGGGGCGACGCGGAGAGGCGTGCCCTCGTGCGCCCCTTCCGCGCGAATGGGGTGCAGACGGGGGAGAAGGGAGGACCCAGGAGGTCGGGCGGCGGCGGCGGCGGGCATTATGTGCCGCTGATCTGCGTGCGAAGTGGGCGGTGGCGGTCAATGCGGGAGGGGGCGTCGGCTTGCGTCCCCTTTTCGACGAGGAAAGAGGAAAGGAGGGGAAGGAGGGGAAGGAGGGGAAAGGAGGAGGGGGTTCTAGACCCTGTGGCGGAAGCAACATGTGCCTGCCACGTCAGCGTACGTGGCATTACAGAATTGGGTGGATCGTAAGACGCCCGCCAACCCCATCCTATTGCGTGCCACCTGATTCTGTACAATCGGGTGTGCAATGTCCCCTCCCTCCTCCCATCCCCGTCGCCCTCCCCATTTGCGAAAGAGGACGGCCCACGTCCCCATCCACTACATCACGCACCGCCCCGTTTGCGCGCAGACGGGGTAAGTCGCCCCCTCCCCTTCCCCCGCATTGACCGCCGTCCCGCTCGAGCGCAGAAAGGGGCGCACAAGGGTGAGTTCCCCTCCTCCTCTTCTCCCACCTCGCACTGACCGCCGCCCCTTCTCCCCATCTCCTCCGGCCCCTCCCGTTCCCCCTGTCCACGCCGCCTACTTCGCACAGAAGGGGTGCGCACAAGGGCGCCCCCTCCCTCTCCCTCTCCCCTTCCTTCCCATTCGCACAAAGGGGGCGCCCGAGTCGGTAAGTCCCTCCCCTCCTCTTCCCCCTATCCCGCACTGACAGCCGCCCCTTCTCCCCATTCGCACCGAAGGGATGCGTACGAGGGCACCCGCCACCGCCACCGCCTTCTCCCTCTCTCCCCGGCCCCACCCTTCCCATTTGCGCGGAAGGGAGGTGCACGAGGGCACGCCACCCCCAGCACCCCCCTTCCCCCTTGGCCGCGCCACCCCGTACGCGCGGGAAGGGGCACGAGGGACACCCCGTCGCCACCGGCCCCTCCCCTTCCCCCTTCGACCGCGCCACCCTGTACGCGCAGGAAAGGGGCCCGCAAGGACACGCGACACGCGACCCCACCCTTCCCATTCGCGCGGAAGGGGCGCGCACGAGGGGCACGACACCCCCTTCCCCTTGGCCGCGCCGCTCCGTACGCGCGGACAGGGGGCACGCGAGGGCAAGCCGCCCCATCCCATGGCGCCCCATTCGCGCGGGAAGGGGCGCACAAGGCCACCCGCCTCCCTATGTGTCGCGCAGCAGGACCGGCACCGTCTCCGTGTGCCCGCGTTCACCCATTTTCGCGCGATTGTACGACTTAGACAAAAAATAGATGTAGACTAATTAGATAATAAGAATATATTAAATGTTTTGTTAAGTTGTTTGAATATTTAAAAAAACATATGAAGCTGACGAAGAGCATGTGTACAATTAAGGAAATATGTTTTTATAAAAGGTGACTATTTTATTTGCGCTTACTAAGAGTAAAGCAAACTGGGCTCGAATGTCGTTCGGGGATGTCCATTTTGTGATGACAGGAGAAAATGTGACTTTCTTGGCACCTTCCTTTTTGGGGGCGTGATTCCCTGCGGAAAGATGGCCACTGTGTGGTGGCCCGGGACTCTGCCGTGTTTCCTTTCTCATTTGGAAGTCACGTGAGCATGACCACGCTTCTTCAAGCTTCAAGCCTTTGCTTTTCTTGATGTACGTACTATGTTTTCACGTCTGGTTGCCTCAATAGGAGTGTGCGCTTCCCCGACCCTCCTTTCTTGGTGTCCGCGATCTTCCTCACCACTCTCTCCGTACGGCGCCTTTCGTGAGCGACCTCAACGCGCCGTCTGGTTGTCTCGGTGGGGGGTTGCTCGTTACGTGACGCTCATCTTTCGCCTGGCTCCTGTCACGAACCATCACGGGCATGCCTCGCTCCGTTTATGGAGGTCAGCAGGTGAGTATCCATTTCATCCCTCTCGATATTGTCTACGCGGCCTCCCGTCTTTCCACGCAACTCCTCGTTGCACCCACAGATATCTAGGCTCGAGGCCCTTGGAGTGCTGCTCCGTGCCTTCCCTTCTGCCGTCGCCGCGGCGCGACCATCAAGCCTCTCCGACCTACGACCTACCGCCATTTACGGATGGACTGTATCGGTCGGTGAGCCGCGTCGGCAAACTTTGACATCGCTCCGCGCGTTGTTGGGCCAATGGTGTCGTGGCCGGTCTTGATGCCTCTGATCCCGTACCACATAGGTGTTGCGTTCATTTCTTTGTCTCTAACAATCTTAGCTCTAACGAATGCCAGGAACTGAGGCGGTGCAATGCAACGCCGAAATGCCATGCGCGAGTGACCACTTAATCGTGTCCGATATCTTTGATCGAGGTTGCACAATCTTTGCTTTCAAGACCACTTCCGACATTCGGTGCGGTGTGCGCTTCACCTGGCTCGGATTTCCATCAAGGACCCTAGCAACTGCAATCGCTTCACGTACATCCGACCCGCAGGTCAGTCCCCATAGATTTGCTGAACGTGCCTTGTGCTCAATGCGACCGAATAGTGCCGATGTCGTGCGTTCGTGACTCGAGTCTATCATAGTCACGTAAGGCCATCCCAAAACAGTATGACAATGGGCTCTGACTCTGACCTCCGACCGAACCGGGAGGTAACAATGTCGATGTGCGTTCAATTCGTACAGTCGTGACTCGAGTCGAGTCGAGTTCTGCCGACAATATCCATCATGGTCACTAGCGCCGCGACTTGTCACGGTAAGGTTTACCCAAAATAGTATAACAATGGACCCTGACCTCCCGACCTTGAAGCAGGTGGCAATGACGATGCGATGTCCTGACAGCTGCCCAGAATTGTACTACAATGGACCCTGATTTCCGACGCGGAGGCGAATTACGAGGGTGGTGTGTTGTCGTGGTGTTGGGATATGTGCAAACGCCCGAACCGAGAGAGTGGGGTCGCTGCATAGCGCAACGGCTGTTAGCTCATTCCGAAATACACGACTTTGAATGCCAGGAGCGCCGGGCGTAATCTTGAATACTCTTTGTCTGATGTGAGTGACTCCGTGATCACGAAGGTCTTTGTTGGACACTCAGCCAACCACTATTTTGTGATTTCCACTCGTACAATGTACGTCAGGCTTGGCAGACGCGGTATTTAAGGCGCATGCGCGCACATTTTAAATATGCGGGATCTTTCGCCTTCTGTCCTTCGTCTCCCCTTCGCCTCTATCTGTCTGCTCACTCTGCATAGGCAATGGTCATTCACCATCGCACACCGCTTAACGTCCCTGCAAGTATTTACTGTTTTCATCTGTTCAAGTGACTGGTTTTCATTCTTGATACTTCAGACCAGACCTTCTGCGGTATCTGGTTATTTGTGGACAAGATGGCCTCGCCGACGTATTACTTCCACTTTTGATGCAGTCCTCCCTATTCACGGGGATGTGATCGATCCCCCTTACGTTGATATCGAAGCCTCATTTTTCTTACCAAAGGCTTCCCCGCCTGAAGTATTCGATACGCTCATTCATGTTGCTGGCCACAAGATCTTAATCACTGGCTATGTTGACGATCGCCTTGGCCCAAACCCAAACTTACAGCGTGACTTTCCTCTCATTCCCTGGAAAGGGGAAATAGCCATTGGGAAAAGGAGGCCTTATGTCTCTCATGCGCCGCCCAGGTCTTTGATTCGTTTTGCCATTGTTCAGTGAGTTTTTATTTCATATTCTCATGGTCTGTACATTTCTAGCTTCATTCAGATACATGCAGGCTTGCATCGCTCATGTGGAGATTGGATCCCCATTCCCGTCTTATATGAAGAGGTCTGTCCTATGCTCCCGTGCATCCGAACAATCCATCATCATTTCCCCCTAGCATTTGGCCTGGCCTAGGTGTTAGTAGCCGAGGTGTAAGCGCCCTTGCGATCCATTGAAGCTGTGTTGGAACGTAGATATGTAATTGTTTGATTATGAAAACCATGCGTATCCTGTCGAAGTCGATTTGAGAGTTGACCTGGCCTTCGAAGGTGTGTCGCGGATATCTTCAAAACCGAGGCCAGTGTGCACACGGCAGTCAGGTGGTGCAAAACGCCAGGCATGTTGAGTACAGGAATGTTTTAGTGAGCGGTTAAAATGATTACAGTAACGAACGCACATGAACACGTTGTAAATGTTCAAGCTTTCAAGTTGTAAGGGCAGCTCGACCGGGCCTTGGCCCCGAAATCAGGCGCTTTTGTCCATCTCAGCCACCCACTCCCTGCCTCGTCGAAACCCCGTCTTCCGCCATTGTCGAACGCCTCTTGATTTTCCACACCTTACCGGTGTTGGGATAACCTCGTCCTGGGGGTCGGGTAGTCTGACTCCGACCTGTTAGAGTCAGATTAATACCTTTCTATATTCAAAATCCTGTGTGTCGTAAATTTATTACTCACGTGTGTTTTCCCACACGCCACTTTCCTTTTTTATCACAACTTCGGGCTGGGCGGGCCATTGCCCCGTCGGCACAAGCCGTAATGACTAAGCAGAATATGCGGTTCCAAATTCCGGGGTCAACTGACCCGGACTGACTATGACCCAGTCAAGCAAGGTGACGAACAAAGTAGATCTTGAGTGACCTCAGCATGCCTCCTTAACATACTCTGTTTTTGTCGCAACATGTTGTGCTGCGAAGTTGGCAAAACGGCCATCCGTCATGCTTGCCGACTCATGCCATGTTGGGGCTCGATTTGGGTGGGAAACCCGCCATTCATTCATCACGAGTGTTCTTAAAAACATGTGGACATATGTAGGAACCGCATCCATGTCTCATATAGTGTGGAATATGTATATCATTCAAACAAACATAGCACTCGTCAAGGTGGACGTGGAATTGTGAGGCGTAACACCGCCTTGATGACCCAATGAACGAAGCTTACTAATACCACTGGCCACTACACCACTGCTCCGCACCTTGGTGCAGATCTTTGTCGACGATTGCTTGAGGGGTGCCTATCATTGCTGACTTTAGTTCTGTCGACTGCTAGTCATCAAGAGTCTATATACGTGATCAGGATGAGAAAAGCACCTCGAAAATGGTATAGGAAAACAAACGCGATGACATCAGAAGGGTGATTGAAAATGTATGGGTCTTTGATGGGGCGTAACTCGTGTTTCACATAAAGGTTCTCCCTGCTTTCGAGCCACCTGGGGTCATATGCGTTGAGTGGGAGATCTGGAGGGGCACGGCTTGTTTGTCGAATCTTCTGGGAGCCAGCGCGAATGTGAGTGAACATGCCCCGTTTGTCAAGAATGCAGCCATTAGCACGATTTCGGTGGTGCAATTCGTCAAAAACTTTGAGCCAATGGTGCAGGTCAGGATGTCGCCAGCCTGGCTTGACAACAGTGTACGTTGTTTGACCCATGTGAGGATCAGAGGAAGATTCATCCGAGGACATTCCATCCACTCCCAACGCATCCAAGACGCCAAGATGCTTTTTCAGTGGATCATAAAGCTTGGTGATCTCGCGGCGACATTGGAATAACTGCGGCACAGATAAGCACGTTCCTGGGTCAGAAATACGAAATCTTACTTGGTATTTGCGCTGCCTCCGGCTATGTTTAGATCGCTCTGCAACTTTCGCTGCCTGTGGGAGCATGTTTCTTTTCCAACGTGATTTCAAGCTCCTAATCCTGGTATCAAAGGCCTTCTCTATTTCCCTTCTCATTTTTGGCGTATCATCACGTCCGATCTTCTTAATAAAATAATCAGTGAAAGCCCGACCCACAGAAACATTCCATGGCGATTTCGGATCGCCTGCTATGTCGACCATGAAGTTCGCGGTTGTAGTTTCACAGGCTTTTGCGCCATGGCCACTGCTCTCCCACTCAGACGTGAATGTGGAAAGCTGAGAAGGTGAGGGGGTGCGACCATAAGGTGGATTGTCTTTTAAGAGTAAAGAAAGTTCAATTCGAACCGATTTCTGGTTGCGGGGCAATCGAGTCAGTCCATTAGACAAATCGAGATAAGGACTCAAGAACTGACAGCCAGAGCATTGTCTTCGGCTGTACGACGCACAGGGCTCCTTCCACGCCTGCCGTGCACCTTCCGATCTCCACGTCTCCCAGCAGCATGAGTAGGGTCAGTGTTCCTGGCAATCTGTTCAAGTAAACCAATGATGTATGCCTGGCTCCCCTGTTGGACGTCATTGGTGCCCTGAGAAGAGTGTACACAACTCAAACAAAAAGACCTGTCAGACATCGACCACATACCGAGTAGCCGCCGAGTTCACCCTGGTATTGGCCTGCTCTATCTAAATTTTGAGGAAGTGCCAAGGAAACCCGGAGCGGCGGATGTGACACCCGCGACGATGGAAGATGGGAAATGGGGGCAGTGGAGTGTGAAAATAACCGCTGGGATGGCCCAGGTGATCGAGGCTGCTCCGGACCTGTTAGCAACGGCAAACAGAACAAAGAAAAGGAACAAACATTCGACCCTGAATTACTTTCATTGGCTACGCCATCACCCTGACCGTCTAACTCAATATTTTCCACGTCTTCTTCAGCTGATTTGTATAGTTCCTCATCTGAGTCAGGGTCTTCGATCACTGGGGAGTCAGAAGCGTAAAAGTTTCAGGGATCATGAACAGGCTCGACCGGTGGCAAGAGCTGCTCTACTTCGACCGAGCTTCGGTCGCGAACCTCCTTCTGCTTTCCTTTAGATGCTGTATGAACAATTGCCTGTATGAAAGGGAAGGCTGAGGACTATGTCGATACTGCATGTAAAGTAGTTCTTACACTTTCCTCTTGGGAACAGCATTCATCTTGACTGCTTGAACTCGCATGAGAACTAAGAGCTGCCCATCCTATGCCTGGATGCCGATTAATCAGTGCCGCTCGTGGAGTTGTCAGAATCTCATCAAATAGCTAGTCAAGATGTCCCTTCAGAAAAGCCATTGCACAAGGCAAAAAAATCAACACGGCGCACCTGTTTCTGCTTCTCACCGAGTGTCATGAACCCATTTTCTTCCCCCTTCTTTGCGCACCTTTTCTTTTCCTTTTCCTTTTCTCTTGCTCCCTGTTATCTGACCCTGATCTGATCTGATCTGATCCCATCAACTGATGGCTATCAGATCTACTATAGATACCATGTGCCTTGCCTCTCTTCTAGCCCCTTCTGATCTCCCCCTTCTGTCTCACCTATACTTAGATGCCAGCTCAATACCCCTGTCAGTGTACCCTGGTAGTATATAAGACTCCCTGTAATAGGCCATAGCTCCTTAGCTTTGGCTTAGTTAATCTACTGCCTTAGTCTCTCCTCTCAGCCTCTTGCAGGCTCCCTTGACTCAGCACCCTGGGCTGTTATTGACGCTTGGTGCCTGTGCTTAGTCAGCAGGGCTCACTTGGACTTAGGTGCCGTTGCACTCAGTGCCGGACCGACTCCGCATCCCTTGGCCTCAGGCCGGATCAGTTACAGAACGACGCCCCGGCAGAGGCGTAACACCGAGGCTAGTTCTTCCAGGGGTATCCGAGCACGGGCGCTTCTTCGTTCGGGCTTAGAGGACGTGAAAATCGTACCCCTACGACAAGGGGAAGTATACACCCACGTGTTCTGTCATGTTCTGAGATTGGCCTCGAGTCTGTGGCGAAGGTAGGTACATCAACAAACACACTCAGCGTGGCAACGAGCGCGGGGTTTTACGGTCGCTAGACTGGGAACCGCGTCGCTTTGCACGCCTCGGAGATGTTGTGACACTGGGACCCTCTGCGTGCACGTCCTGAGAACTTTAAAACAGCCTATGGATTCCACGCTCACCATCAGGGTTGGTGTCTTCTCCTTCGTCATCAGCCAGTGTACCCTCCATCATATTTTGGTCACGTGCGCTTGTATCATTGTCGAGATGGTGGTCCCTGTTCATGGGATGTTGGCGGTAGTTACGCGATTCAGACACTGGACAGAGTGGACATGCATGAGCAGGTGAAAAAATTGAAGACGGTCACACGACCCACTGCGTCGAAGTGTTAAGGAAGATCGGTGTGATTAGCACTGAACCAACAAGTGGGAAAGTGCAGAGTCCAGAGATGGATCTTAAATACCGTGCCAAGTTTAGAATGGTTAAAGGTAATATTGCATTGTAAAACGTGCACGGTGCGTGAAACAAGGAATCCAAATCGCGACGTGGTAATTGGATACTTGATTGGATAAGCCCTACTCTAGGTTCGCGTACTCGCACATATCACGACATCATTGACCGCTTCTGCGTTAGAAATCAGGGTCCATTGTAGTACAATTCTGGGCGGCTGTCAGGACATCGCATCGTCATTGCCACCTGCTTCAAGGTCGGGAGGTCAGGGTCCATTGTTATACTATTTTGGGTAAACCTTACCGTGACAAGTCGCGGCGCTAGTGACCATGATGGATATTGTCGGCAGAACTCGACTCGACTCGAGTCACGACTGTACGAATTGAACGCACATCGACATTGTTACCTCCCGGTTCGGTCGGAGGTCAGAGTCAGAGCCCATTGTCATACTGTTTTGGGATGGCCTTACGTGACTATGATAGACTCGAGTCACGAACGCACGACATCGGCACTATTCGGTCGCATTGAGCACAAGGCACGTTCAGCAAATCTATGGGGACTGACCTGCGGGTCGGATGTACGTGAAGCGATTGCAGTTGCTAGGGTCCTTGATGGAAATCCGAGCCAGGTGAAGCGCACACCGCACCGAATGTCGGAAGTGGTCTTGAAAGCAAAGATTGTGCAACCTCGATCAAAGATATCGGACACGATTAAGTGGTCACTCGCGCATGGCATTTCGGCGTTGCATTGCACCGCCTCAGTTCCTGGCATTCGTTAGAGCTAAGATTGTTAGAGACAAAGAAATGAACGCAACACCTATGTGGTACGGGATCAGAGGCATCAAGACCGGCCACGACACCATTGGCCCAACAACGCGCGGAGCGATGTCAAAGTTTGCCGACGCGGCTCACCGACCGATACAGTCCATCCGTAAATGGCGGTAGGTCGTAGGTCGGAGAGGCTTGATGGTCGCGCCGCGGCGACGGCAGAAGGGAAGGCACGGAGCAGCACTCCAAGGGCCTCGAGCCTAGATATCTGTGGGTGCAACGAGGAGTTGCGTGGAAAGACGGGAGGCCGCGTAGACAATATCGAGAGGGATGAAATGGATACTCACCTGCTGACCTCCATAAACGGAGCGAGGCATGCCCGTGATGGTTCGTGACAGGAGCCAGGCGAAAGATGAGCGTCACGTAACGAGCAACCCCCCACCGAGACAACCAGACGGCGCGTTGAGGTCGCTCACGAAAGGCGCCGTACGGAGAGAGTGGTGAGGAAGATCGCGGACACCAAGAAAGGAGGGTCGGGGAAGCGCACACTCCTATTGAGGCAACCAGACGTGAAAACATAGTACGTACATCAAGAAAAGCAAAGGCTTGAAGCTTGAAGAAGCGTGGTCATGCTCACGTGACTTCCAAATGAGAAAGGAAACACGGCAGAGTCCCGGGCCACCGCACTACGTGTTACCCACAAGTCATCCTTCTTCCACCCTTTTTCCATGTTCTACCTCCCATTTCCACGCTGTCCCACGCAATGTCTCCCTCTTCCCCGCACGCCGCCCCTCACGGGGTAACCTTGACTCTTCGTCTGGTTGCCTTGGTGGGAGCGTTCGATGCACCCCCCTTTCGACCTTGTTTCGATTTGGACGCTCCTCTATCCACAGCCTACTCTTTGTGGGGTAGCCTCGAATGGTCTTCTGGTTGCCACGACTTTGTACGGTGAAAGTATTTACTGCCCTCCCCCCTTCTCATCACCCATTGATATTGGGTCCCTCCTTCCATCCCAACTTTCTTGCTAATGATTGCCGTATCTGACCCCTCTGCCAGGCATTCCTCCCTTCAGGAAGTCTCAGAAAAATTTCTCGGCCTTCTGCCGCCACTACAGCTCGTGGCCCCCAACCGTTGGTATGTCTTCATCCGAAATATAACCATTTTCCTTCCTCACACCTGCTTTGTCGTAAGGTGCGAGCGGGGAGTTTCGCTACATCTACAGGTCCAGCTCTCTGTCTGATAACGTCCAGGTGAGTGCACTCATTACTTTTCTATGCACAGCCAAGCTCTCTAACACCTCGGCATAGCGACCCCTCCCCTCCCGCGTGGCCTCAAAGACGGCGACGGGGGATTGTACATGTGACGGTGGGTGCGCACCTTTGAACATACGGAGACGACTGTCACAGCATATTTTGAGATGGTCCGGTGGAATCGATGGGTTGATGTTCGATGTTCCCACCACCACCCTGTTTATCTCATCTTGTATGTTTTCACCATTTCTGCATGGCGCCCTTCGCGAGCGACCTCGACGGGCCGTCTGGTTGCCTCGATAGGAGTGTGCGCTTCCCCGACCCTCCTTTCTTGGTGTCCGCGATCTTCCTCACCACTCTCTCCGTATGGCGCCTTTCGTGAGCGACCTCAACGCGCCGTCTGGTTGTCTCGGTGGGGGGTTGCTCGTTACGTGACGCTCATCTTTCGCCTGGCTCCTGTCGCGAACCATCACGGGCATGCCTCGCTCCGTTTATGGAGGGTCAGCAGGTGAGTATCCATTTCATCCCTCTCGATATTGTCTACGCAGCCTCCCGTCTTTCCACGCAACTCCTCGTTGCACCCACAGATATCTAGGCTCGAGGCCCTTGGAGTGTTGCTCCGTGCCTTCCCTTCCGCCATCGCCGCGGCGCGACCATCAAGCCTCTCCGACCTACGACCTACCGCCATTTACGGATGGACTGTATCGGTCGGTGAGCCGCGTCGGCAAACTTTGACATCGCTCCGCACGTTGTTGGGCCAATGGTGTCGTGGCCGGTCTTGATGCCTCTGATCCCGTACCACGTAGGCGTTGCGTTCATTTCTTTGTCTCTAACAATCTTAGCTCTAACGAATGCCAGGAACCGAGGCGGCGCAATGCAACGCCGAAATGCCATGCACGAGTGACCACTTAATCGTGTCTGATATCTTTGATCGAGGTTGCACGATCTTTGCTTTCAAGACCACTTCCGACATTCGGTGCGGTGTGCGCTTCGCCTGGCTCGGATTTCCATCAAGACCCTAGCAACTGCAATCGCTTCACGTACATCCAACCCGCAGGTCAGTCCCCATAGATTTGCTGAACGTGCCTTGTGCTCAATGCGACCGAATAGTGCCGATGCCGTGCGTTCGTGACTCGGGTCTATCATAGTCACGTAAGGCCATCCCAAAACAGTATGACAATGGGCTCTGACTCTGACCTCCGACCGGGAGGTAACAATGTCGATGTGCGTTCAATTCGTACAGTCGTGACTCGAGTCGAGTCGAGTTCTGCCGACAATATCCATCATGGTCACTAGCGCTGCAACTTGTCACGGTAAGGTTTACCCAAAATAGTATAACAATGGACCCTGACTGTGCCGCTAGCTCGGATCCTTCGGGATGGCGACCGGGTCCCACGGTAGTAGACCCTACCGTTGGGGAGCACATGAGTACGACAAGCACAGCTTGCCCCCGAAAGGGAATATGCTGCCAGCGCGTCCTGTGGGAGCCATGCTGGCTACTGCCGAGCGAGAAGTAGCCCTCCCTCCCCACTCGTCGTTCCCCATAAGCAACCAGTCCATTAGAGGTCGTGCACATTGACACCACTTAGTCAGCTTAGTCAGTTGAGATGCGGTATACGCCGGCTGTCAGTTGTCAGTGCGTTGTCGTGGGCGTGCCCCCACGTGCCAACTCCCC
The DNA here is from genome assembly GCA_021525015.1 of Lactarius pseudohatsudake. NCBI lineage: Eukaryota > Fungi > Basidiomycota > Agaricomycetes > Russulales > Russulaceae > Lactarius > Lactarius pseudohatsudake. Next base: position 893,262 of record JAKELH010000003.1, on the reverse strand, counting down.
TAATAGGTCGTAAGACTGGTAGTACTCTAAATGTATTTGGATGGTGTAGCGGTCGGGGTAGCGGTAGCCCCCTGACGAGAACTTTCGCAGGTTCGAAACCGCTACCTCCCGCTTTATCCTTACCGGCCCCTGATCTGCCGTACAGACCGCTATCTTCGGAGACCGGTGACTGACAGCATGTATTAAGCCGGCGGACGGCCCGATTGCCCACATGTCGCACACAGTCTGACGCCATGCCCCTGGCGGGGCATCGGCCCCCCAACCTCCCGACCTTGAAGTAGGTGACAATGACGACGCGATGTCCTGACAGCCACGAACCCAGAAAGGTTTCACTGATGAACCCTGATATCAGCGCAGGCGACGTCTGGATAATATTGCCATTGTTCCCGGATCCAGAAAAATCATCTGATAGAATTCGTTGATTCACTTGTTCCCTCGGCGCCTTGCAACCACACTTGACCAAAAACTGGCGACAATACAACCCCCTGATTGTATGCTGTGAAAATGGGCGCTATTGATGAGCTACTCCTGATGTTACGTTCCTTCCGGGACGTATCAATCCGACTTGGATTAGGGACCGGTTTGCTGAGGTTTTGAGGCCAAGCAGAGACAGCGGCGATACAGAAGTCGAGAATGATGAAGGAGAAGTCGGCGTACGACTTATAGCGGAAAGCTGATGACGGCGAAGAGGCAAGCACACACACAGGGACTAGGAGCTAAGGCGCGGGAAAGGGAAGGTATTCCTCAAGATATCAAAGCTAAGGAGTCTACACACAGACGTCCTTCTACTTATACACAAGGGATGGAGCTTTGAAGCCCAGCAACCCTAATACACAGCCACGAACCCTAATACGAGTATCCAATGGCATAAGGCTCTCGATCAATCATCGGTCAGCAGTCACATCTGTCACGAGTCACGATCTGCATCACACGCTATCAGCCGGTCCGGGCACAAGCTCATCTGGACCCTTCTGGACAAGTCGAGGCAGGCCACGTGCCAGGGTCACGTGACGGCCGTCTTCCACTCCTCTACTCCAGCGAGGGACTCACATCGCGGTACGTCTGGTCGCCATTCTTCACCCAGTCCAGCAACTCTTCCTTGGTTGTGACGCTGTACGCGTGGCTATCCTCCTCGCGGGGGTACGCCAGGGGCTCAAACGCAACACCTGACTCACCTTCCCCCATTGTCTGATCGCGTATATAATTGAAACGTTCACATGGCTGGTTGCGGTACTCTTAAATTTCGACCCAGATACCTGAATTTGCAAGCTCGCATGAATCCCTCAGGTAGCGACGACGACGAATGCCTTTCAGTTCAGCTAGATGGCAGTGACATGGCCCCGAATGCTGCGAAGGTTATCTTCTCTCTTATATCTCGACGTTGGTACTCACCTCATTCCACGTCGATTAGACTGTCCTCCGGCAGAGGTTTCCAATGAGGCGTTATTATTTGGAGCCCGATGGCCGGCTATTGAACTCGGCAAAAGTAATGGAGTAAGTTGCGTGTGCTTTACTCTGTGCTCTCAGGTATGCTGAACCGGGTCATTGCTAGTCGGTCTGTTCACCAAGTTGCTCCTTACATGATCGCCCCGGCAACCAGGTCGTCCTCCCTTTTTTCTGCAGTGTTTGTTCATCTGACACGTATCTAGTGGAAATACCCTTAACACTGATACCACGCATACGATGACTCAGTCGATCTTGGCTTTCCTTCACCCACACACCTCCTCTCCCTCTACGCCCCTTGTTGCCCGTACCATGACCAGTCTGATGGCGGGTGATTTCGGCAAGGAGGAACTTAATCAGATTTTGAACACTCAGCTTGACTCGTTGGCTATCTCCCCGCAAGCCAAGCACAATATAATTCCTGGTCTTCTTGGCATTGCAAAGCTGGCTGCCAGAGTGCAGTCGCAGGGGTATGTTTACGCGGCACTCCTTCCAATGTTTGATTCTCAGTTTTTGGCTATGTATAAGTGCACCCTCATCAGCATTGCTATCACACTCTATTCTACCCGAACCCGAACCCGAGTTCATACACACGACCTCTGGCACCTCTTATCAGATGCGCCAGCGACCTTTCTCTTCTCAATCTGGAAGTGGTTACACAATCTGGTACTTTAGCAGGTCAAATTTGAGTATTCTAACGCCACCCACTGTTCCCCAAGTCAAGACTGGACATCTTTATGTTCACCTTGACGCTTCTAGGGATGTCTTCCAATACTGGATTTTTACTAATCACTGGGAGCGTGTTCAATCGGGGGCGGAGTATCCTTTGAACCATGATCGAATTCTTGCCGTCCGTGCTAATGGAGAACCAAGTTGGGTTACCTGTGCGTCGACCGTCACCACAAAGACGAGGAAGGAGAAGGAGAAGGAGGTTCGAGAACAATCGGTGCAAGGGTGATGACCGTGGGCGTGATTGTGTTGGCTAGATAGACTGTCGTGTGTGTAAGTCCAGCGTCTGACTAGGCTTTTGCAATCTACCATAACTTTGATCGTTTTAATTCGACGGCCCTCTAAGCCACCCACTTCTGTTCTCACACGACCTCTTTTGCTGCAGACGGAGAGTCACTCGTAGCTGAGCCACGCGACACCGGACTGAGGCCGAAAAGACCGAAGATGCGTGATTTCGGGGCCAGAGCCCGAGGGATCCTTACAGCGTGAAGGAAGGAATGCTGGAGAGAAGGAGATATGTCGCATCAGACAGCCAGAGAACTTTCGAAAGTATGGCGCCCGTCTCCATTCACCTGATCACGCACATTTTCGTGGGAGGACCAAAGGGGGACAGAGCGCGAGATGGATGAGAGGCCTCTCTCTCTCATTGTCGGCACCGACGTTGTTGATCATTGAGAAGGAGTTGAAATCCGGACATTCTCCAGTTCATCTTTGTCTACGGACTGAGCAAAAGGAAAATCACGCCCTCAGGAGAGCTTTGCGAATTGATTGATTTAAAATCACGTGTACATGTTTTTTTTTTCGAGAGGCGCTACGACCGTAAAACTTCCTTCTCCCACCATCCTTCTCCCACCCTTCTTCCCATGTTCTACCTCTCCGCCTCCCTATTTCCTTGGTATCCACGCCGTACAACATTCTCCCTCTTCCCGCACGCCGCCCCTCACGGGGTAACCTTGACTCTTCGTCTGGTTGCCTTGGTGGGAGCGTTCGATGCACCCCCCTTCGACCTTGTTCCGATTTGGACGCTCCTCTATCCACAACTACTCTGTGTGGGGTAGCCGAATGGTCGTCTGGTTTCCACAACTTTGCACGATGAAGGTATTTCCTGCACTCCCCCCTTCCCACCTTCGTGAGTCATCTTTCTCTCTATCCACACGCCATCCCTCACGGGTGTCGTCAGTTAGTCTTCGTGGGGGTCTTTACTCGCTGGCCTTGTCCCAGGATGACAAGTCGAATTGTTGTGGGAGTTGATCCCCCTCACTCGTCTTGGAATTCGTTGGCAGCTCACGGAACCCGACGTTAGCGCTCTAGTGGCGACTAGGACGAGTCGAGTACTAGGTCATAGCTCAGGCCCTTAGTGGTACTCTCCCTGACTGATTGACGTACGAGGCCTTCACAAGTCCACTGCCCTTAGTAACATTTGGGTCTTAGAAGAGATTGCTACGTGGCTGGTGACGTCGCTCCAACGACGAGTTTCTTCCCTCTGTCGCAACAGACTTTGAGATGGCCGGTAGAGTCAGTGGGTCGATGTTCGATGTTCCCAGCCATCACCCTGTTCATCTCGTCCTACATGTTTTCACCATTTCTGCACGGCGCCCTTCGCGAGCGACCTCGATGGGCCATCTGGTTGCCTTGATGGGCGTGTGCGCTTCCCCGACCATCCTTTCTTGGTGTCCGCGATCTTCTTCACCACACTCTCCGTACGGCGCCCTTCGCGAGCGACCTCGACTGTGCCGTCTGGTTACCTCGGTGGGGGGTTGCTTGTTACTCCCCTCTCCTACCTTGGTAACGCTGCCTGGCCTCTGTCGCGAACCATCACGGGCATGCCTCGCTCCGTTTATGGAGGTCAGCAGGTGAGCATCCATTTCATCCCTCTCGATATCGTCTACGCGGCCTCCCCTCTTTCCACGCAACTCCTCGTTGCACCCACAGATATCTAGGCTCGATGCCCTTGGAGTGTTGCTCTGTGCCTTCCCTTCCGCCGTCGTCGCGGCATGACCATCAAACCTCCGACCTACCGCCGTTTACGGATGGGGCTGTAATCGGTGTCCTGCGTCGAGAAGCTTTGGCATCGGTCCGCGCGGTCGTTGTTGGGCCGCTCCCCTGGTGGGCAACTGTGAGTACTCGCCTTCTTTCGGAGGGGTGTCACAGGGAGGTGTCAGGCCTGTAGCAAGAGGAAAGCGGGGCTGGGCGGCAGTGACGCAGTTGTTTAGATTTGAGTCTCAAGATATGATTGTGTTCAATTGTGAACAAGCTGCTCTTCGCTGATAAGCTGGTGGGTACGTCATTCGGATTTTCTCACAATCTCCGATTGCCTTCGCGCTCTCCAGATCGAATCCGACAGCAGGCTTTTACGTCCCATAGTCAAATGTGGGCTGGTTGAGCTTCTTCAATTGATTGAGTGTATGTCCAGCTAGCCGTGGGTTCGAACAGGTGATCACTGCGCCCTCACTATACTTACGCTTCTTGTTCCAACCATCTCCACCTGGCAGTACCCCAAGATTGCGTGAATAGCGGAAGGGGGTGGGTGGCAAGTAGTCGTGTGCTTTTCTTACTCAATCCATTCCGTATGTGTGGGAGGCCGTGTTATATTTGACTAGTGTACTTGCAGCTCTCTAATCGCCCGTCGCTTACCCACTGTCGTCTTCGCATCTTTACATCCACAATGGAAGATCTCATGAGCGTTATGCTCCAATGTATTCAGGTTTCTGATATCGACGGCCACGTCGATGGCCATCCATTTACAGTCAGTGTGCCATGCAAGGGGTTTTGTGGTGGGATCGTAGGCTGCGTGGTGAAGGTCACCCCTTCATTACAGGGCGTAGACCACAAACGGTTCCGACTCTACAAGCCCCCTTTAGGCCACTCCATTGATGTTTCCTACTCGCTCGATCACCTTCGATTGACTGAGGAGCACTTCACGGATCCCCTGCTCCCGTCTTACACAGTTAAGGAGAAGTTTCAGGAGAAGTTTCAGGAGGGCAGGCGATGACCGTCTCTTCGTCGTTGATGTCATCGTTTGTGTTGACTCTGGGAGGCAAGGTGCGCTTTTCCATCCTCTGGTTGTATTCCTGGCACCTGACACTTTCCAGCTGGTACTGGCAGCTCCGCCCTGCGCCCTTTCCCAGGGCGGCCAAGGAATGGCCTCCTCACATCCGTAATGTTTAAATTGAGAAATCACCTAGAATTCCCGCTCTCCCCCTGAGGACCTGCTTGACACAAATGACCTCGTCAAATCGCCGGATGCGGGGAAGCCAGATTTTATCAAGCAGCTCGAGAAAGAATTGCGCCTCCACCGCGCCGCTATTGGCTTCAAGGTAAGTCTTATGGGACGATCTGACGTGGCCCTACAGACTGTGGGTCATTCCAGGGGCCCGAGGTCCATACATTACGTTTATTGAAAGATCTCCTTGGAGAATCCTTTGGCGAATATTTCACAGAATCGAGTGACTTGCCAGAGATCCCCCGTGTCTCTGACCTCGAGCTCCTTCACTACGTCGTGGCCCTTTCCGACAGCCACCTTGGCGATGCAGTCGCATTTACAGCCAAACCAGAGAAACACATATACTCCCTCCTGCGTCGGTTCATTAAACACCCCCCCCAAGATGCGGGGCTCCAGTGGTGAGCCACACCTCTTGCACTAATCATCATCTCTGATTCGCTTCATAGTGGCACCTCGTGGTCATTTGGTCTGGTCGTAGAGGTTGAAGGGGATGAGTTGCAGTACAAGTACACCCCCCAAAGCGACTTCTCTATGAGCATCGGGGGCTTTCCGCACCTGGTCGCCAAGGTCGTTTCCGATAGGGGCAGCGGAAAGGACAAAAACCGCATGTTATTGCAGGCGTCCTGGCTCGTTCGCTTAGGCAACTTTCTGTGCAAGGGAGAGCCCCCCAAGTTCGCCATCAAGGCTATCTATTTCGACCGCCACTTTCATGCCACCGAGTATACGCTTTATCAGAGAGGGTCCGGGCCGGACAGCAGGGTATGCTTTTCCTGCCGTCGCATACCAGATTTCTGAAGCCCACAGCAGGTTGAATACTCGACGGATGTCCATGACCTTTCTCAAAGGAGAGATATGTTCACTCTCGTATTTCGCCTTTATAATTTTCGCCTTTCCATGCTAGCCCTACATGAAAAACTTTCTAAGGACCTGGCCAATAGCTTGTCGGTCATTCAAACCGATTCCCGTGAGTTCCCAGCCATCACGCCAAAGCGCGCCCCCGGCAGCAGTGTGGGGAGCTCACTCAAAAGAAAGAGGAGCACGGGCCCGGCGTCGATGGGAGGCAGATTCGAAAATTTGCAAATGTAGGCGCTCGTCCAGAGACCTCGGACTCGTTCCATATATCGTCCTTTGTTCGTAATACAATGCTTGTATAACCATGCCTCCATGTATCGGAATCTTAGTTCCTTTCCTCTGATCCTCGTGTGCCAATATCTTTGTCTTCCCCTCAAAAGCGAACTTTGATTCGTCTTTGTTCATCGTTCTCGTCTTCCTTGCCTCGCTCTCGCTTGCCGACTGAACCGGCCCTCTCGGATCCTCGTCACCTCACTGGCAACGTATAGCCGGCTCCCCTTGCCCGACCCTAGTCCAATTTCATAGGATTGGGCCCATGTGTTTGTGCCAGTGCGCCCAATGTTCTGCGCTTGCGTGCATGTTTCTACCTCTCTCTCTATTTAGCAGGCAAATATGCTGCGCACGCGTGAAGTTTTCACATGACTTGCATTAAAAGCTGCTACTGTGCGCACACTTTTGCTTGTGTTGTTCCATTCATTTCGTTCGCTGTTTGGAAGACCATAAAACATCCACCTACACCGCTCTGAATTGTACTGATTTCGGGCTCTGTATTACCTCATCTGTGAACATCATTGCGCTCATGGCCGTGCACGTGGTCCACATTGTAACCCGACCTCCTCCGAGGCGTTCCCACGCTTTCCAATCTCCCTCCTCCTATTGTCCCAGTCCCACCGCCACCATCGTCGTCTGCTACTATTCTAATGAACGACGATTTTATGAATGTTTCGCTCCTCTGTGTTGTAGTAGATGACAGTCTCAAAGTTCGTGATTCTTCTTTCGCCATTTCGGTTCCCTCTGGGGGGCTTTGTGGTAGGATTATAAGCTGCGTAGTGGAGGTCACTCCTTCTTTACAGTGCATAGACCACAAAAGGTTCAGGCTCTACAAGCCCCCTTTAAGTCACCCCATTGATGTTTCTGACTCGCTCAATGGACTTCAATTGACTGAAGAGCACCTCACGGATCCCCTGCTGCCACCTTACACAGTTAAGAAGAAGTTTCAGGAGAAGTTTCAGGAGAACGGTGATGACCGTCGCCTCAGCGTTGATGTCATCGTTTGTGTTGACTCTGGGAGGCAAGGTGCGCCTTTCCATCCTCTGGTTGTATTCCTGGCACCTGACGCTTTCCAGCTGGTACTGGCAGCTCCGCCCTGTGCCCTTTCCCAGGGCGGCCAAGGAATGGCCTCCTCACATCTGTAACGTTTAGATTGAGAAATCACCTAGAATTCCCGCTCCCCCCTGAGGACCTGCTTGGCATAAATGGCCTCACCGAACCACCAGATAGGGAGGCACCAGACTTTGTCAAGCAGCTTGAGGAAGAATTGTGCCTCCAACGCTCCCCTAGTTGCCACGTAAGTCTTATAGCGTAATCCGACTCAGCCCTACTGACCAAGGGTCATTCCAGGGGGCTACGCCCCCTCTGCTAGGCTCCTTGAATACTCTCCTTGGAGAATCTTTTAGCAAATATTTCGCAGACCCAAGCGACGAGCCTGAGATGCACCCTGTCTCTGACCTTGAACTTCTTCACTACGTCGACATCCTCCTCGACCATCAACTCTCGAGCCAAGGCGCGTATAGGGACAATGCGTGGCCGCATGTATACAGTCTCCTGAGGAGGTTTACAGCGCCGTCCCCCCTTCGATGCGATGCAAAGCTCCTACTGTGAGCCACCATTCTTGAAGTGACCTGCGGCTCTGATTCCCTCTATAGCAATACCCTGTGGCCCTTCAGCCTGGTTGTAGAGGACGTTCAAAATGACGCGCTTTACCGGCATACCCCGCGAAGCGACTTCTCCATGGTTGTCAAGGGCTTTCCGTACCTGCTACTTGGGGTATATTCCGACAAACCCCACAGGGAGGGTGCGCGTCTCATGCTCCTGCAAGCCTCCTGTCTCGTTCGCCTGGGCAACGCGCTACTCGCTGGCGGGTCCTCCACGTTCTTCATAAAGGTCATCTACGTCGACCGCGACTACCACGCTGTCGAATACACACTATACCAGAGGGGGCCAAAACCCTGCGATGATAGCGATGATAAGGTAGCAGCTTTGCTTATTGTCGCATGGAAGGAGTGGCTGATGCTCGCTCTAGGTTGAATATTTGCAAAGGCCTTACGACCTTTCTAACAGGCAGGACGTGTTCGAACTCGTTTTCCGCCTCTACAACTTCTTCCCTTCGATGAGTTCTCTGCACTGACAAAGTTTCCCCTGCGGCTGGCTGCTGCACTACCATCTATTCTCGGCGAGGTGGAATACCTCCCATACCTCACAGGAGGGCATGGTTGCAGCAGAAGCGGCTCTTCAGCCCCGACCAGCCTTGACGGCCAATGTTCATCGGAGACAGCGGCCACTTTACTAAACCCGAGAGTGCGAGAAGCCGTCGAAAGAGGGGGGTACACGCTACTCCCAGGAGGCAGCACGCGGCTGAAACCAACGGTGGGCAAAGCCATCTCACACGATATTTCCCCGGGTCTGGTTGCCCTCAAACTCCTTGATGGTGCGACGGAAGAGCTCCAAATCCTACAGCGCTTACTTGCGTTCCGATCAGAGGCCAACCATGCCATCAAGCTGCTGGACGTCATTGAGCTTAATACAGAACTCAGCAGCCGCTGCCACAGTAATCGTGATGCCGTGGCAAATGACGTTGGCTCAATGCTTGGAGGAGAAACACTTTCCCCTCAGGAGGGAGTCGCTTCGCGTTCAGTTCCTAGAGGGCGTTGCGTTTCTACACGAGCATGGGGTTGCTCACCTCGACCTGAAGCCCGGGAACTGTCCTCGTCCATGGCAGTTCCGGCTCGCTGTCGCCACGCCTGTCGATCATTGACTTCAGCCTTTCGGTCATTGCGGAGAGCGAAGAAACCTTGGTTGAGGGCTACCGTGGGACCCCATCTTGGGCCGCACCGGAAGTCGGAGAGAGCGCGGAGAAATATAGCGCGATCCTCGCTGACCGGTGGTCTTGCGGAAAAGTGCTCAAGTACTTCGCGGACTCCCTTCCAATCGGCAGCACTTCAACCTTTGAGCCCATATGCACCAGGCTACTTAGCTCGGTTCCGAGAGAGAGGCCTTCGTTGAGCGCTGTGCTCCAAGTTCTTCGTTGCACTCCAGATCCTTGGGGAGTGAGAGCAGAAAAGCGCGGTGGTGAAGTGGATGAGGCGACCGCGGCGTGGAAGCGGCATCGCGTAGTATGGTAGGTCTTCGAATGCAATTTTGTCTATAGTGTGTTACGTGCTCAGTTACAGATCCATGTGCAAATGCAACCCTTCACCGGCACCGGTGCCCCTCGGCATAGCGTGCAGTGCATAGCGACTCCATACCGAGCCAGCGACTTCCAGTCAGGCTGCACCTTCTATTTCTATATCACAAGTTTCTTGTGCTTGTATTGCCGCTCCACCTAGGATGTACAGATATTATTTGACGATCATGTGCTGTTGACCGCAATGAAATCAACCTTTCCCGAAAAAAGGCAGTCACGGTCTCGTTCACCCACCGCACTACGCGACCCATGTGTGCATGTTTTTTTGAGGCGCTTAGTCACATTTCCACCGCACCCGGGCTGCACGTTACCCAGTCATCACTCAGTCATCCACCCATGTTCTACCTCTCCGTCTCCCTATTTCCTTGGTATCCACGCCGTCCAACATTCTCCCTCTTCCTGCACGCTGCCCCTCATGGGGTAACCCTGACTCTTTGTCTGGTTGCCTTGGTGGGAGCGTTCGATGCACCCCCCTTTCGACCTTGTTCTGATTTGGACGCTCCTCTATCCGCAACCTACTCTTTGTGGGGTAGCCTCAAATGGTCGTCTGGTTGCCACGACTTTGTACGGTGAAAGTATTTGCTGCCCTCCCCCCTTCTCACCTTCATGATCCATTTTTCTCTATCCGCACGCCGTCCCTCACGGCTGACTTGACTTGCCGTCGGTTGCTCTTCGTGGGAGTCCTTACTTGTTGGAGTCCCGAATGGCAAGTCGAGTTGTTGTGGGAGTTGATCCTCTTGGAATTCGTTGGCAACTCACTGAACCCTGCATTAGCGCTCTAGTGGCAACTAGGACGAGTCGAGTACTAGGTCATAGCTCAGGCCCTAGTGGTACTCTCCCTGACCGATTGACGTACGAGACGACTTCACAAGTCCACTGCCCTTGGTAACATTTGGGTCTTGAAAGGGATCGCTACGTAGCGGTGACGGCGCTCCAACGACGAGTTTCTTCCCTCACCAGCCAACTTGACTTTCTGTTGGGCGCTCGGTGGGGGCGACCCTTCCTCCCCTTTCCATCATCCATCGATATTGGGTCCCTCCTTCCATCCCGACTTTCTTGCTAATGGTTGCTGTATCTGACCCCTCTACTGCCAGGCATTCCTCTCCCTTCAGGAAGTCTCAGAAAAATTTCTCGGCCTTCCGCCGCCACTACAGCTTGTGGCCCCCAACCGTTGGTATGTCTTCACCCAAAATATAACCATTTTCCTTCCTCACGCCTGCTTTGTCGTAAGGTGCGAGCGGGGAGTTTGCTCCATTTACAGGTCCTTTGTCTGGTAATGTCCAGCTGAGTGCACTCGTTACTTTTCCATGTACGACCAAGCTCTTTAACATCTCGGCTTAGCGACCCCGACCCCCCTCCCTCGTGGCCTCGAAGACGGTGACGGGGATTGTGACAGTGGGTACGCACCCGTGAACATACGGAAACGACTGTCGCAACAGACTTTGAGATGGTCCGTGGAATCGATGGACCGATGTTCGACGTTTCCACCGCCACCCTCATCATCTCATCCCGACCATTTCCGCACGCCTCGACGCGCCGTCTGGTTGCCTCGGTGGGAGTGTGCGCTTCTCCGACCCTCCTTTCTTGGTGTCCTCAATCTTCCTCACCACACTCTCCGTACGGCGCCTTTCATCAGCGGCCTCGATGCACCGTCTGGTTGCCCGGTGGGGGGTTGCTTGTTACATAACGCTCATCTTTCACCTGGCCTCTGTCGTGAACCATCACGGGCATGCCTCGCTCCGTTTATGGAGGTCCACAGGTGAGTATCCATTTCATCCCTCTCGATATCGTCTACGCGGCCTCCCATCTTTCCACGCAACTCCTCGTTGCACCCACAGATATCTAGGCTCGAGGCCCTTGGAGTGTTGCTCCATGCCTTCCCTTCCGCCGTCGCCGCGGCGCGACCATTAAGCCTATCCGACCTACGACCTACCGCCGTTTACGGAGGGGCTGTATCGATGAGCCACGTTGGGAAGCTTGGCGTGGGTCTGCGCCGACGTTGTTGGGCCAATGGTGTCGTAACATTATACTTTGCCCACAGTGAGTGCCAGTTCGGATTCGGATTCACTTCCTTATCGATCACTTCCTTCCTCTCTCTTCCTCTCTCCCACTCGCTTCAACCCTCTCTCTCTCTCTCACACACACACTCTCACTTACTCACTCACTCTCATTCGTCATCCCACTCGTTCACCCTTATCGGATCGGATCGCCAACGCACGCCGGCTTGTCACCCGCTCACTCGTAGGCCGCGCGTTCCCGCGCCTCATGTCCTTTGCCACGCCTCGGCCACGCCGCCTGTCACCGTACCTGCACTGTCTCGGCCGCGATGCTTACCGTCCATATTCTGTCTCAAGCCATCAGCAAGAGTCTGCCTCTCTCGCGTCGATACAGGTAGAGGTGAGCATCTATGTCATTTTATAGATATGTGTATGTGGTCACCCCTCTCTTCAGAACCACCCCTCTCCGCCGCACCGACAACTGGACCGGAAGCTTCTGGAGTCATGCTCTGGGCCTGCCCTCCGTCGTTGTTACGGCCGCGACCCGACCTTTAGGCCGCCCCGTCCTGCTGCCGTCGCAGAGGTGCTACGGTGGCGAGCCTTGAGAGGACCGCTGGGAGGTGTCGGCCCTGCGGCAAGACGAAGCGGGGCAGGGCGAGAGTGGTCCACGCCTCCTCTTCCTCCCCTTTCTTGCGGATATTCCACGCTGCCTTTCAAACTCACACTGATACCGAGTCTGTCCATGTACAAATGATTGTCAGTTTTATCTATATGCAAAATATATCTGTGTCATTGGGAAGCGCGATGCCTTTGTGTGCTGTGTCTTTTGAGTTGGGCTTTGATTGATCGAGCCATTGATGAGATGTTCCGATGTCGAACGGGATGTCGTGTTACGACTTGTATTGTATGTCGAGATTTTGATGTCTCGAGTTGTTGACTCACGATGTCACGATGTCGGCTGTCGGCCTGGATATCTCTTCAATGAAATCCGTGGATTAATTAGGATTAAATTGTAAATATGAGTCGCTATGTCATCACAATGAACAACACGGATTTATTAACAATAAATGTGTGGAGCACATTGAAAGTTAATTGTGAATTATATTGTGGATATTTTTACAATATATCTGGTGGCACATAAGCCTTTGCACATTGGAGAGTATATTGTGAATAAGTTTACAATATTTTACACAACAACTTTTTAGACATTTCCGGGATATGCTTCTCATAAAATTAGCATATAAACTCACATAACATTGTACTATGCCCACAGTGTCATCCACGCGTCCCTGTCCGCGAGCCTCGACGTGCCACTTGGCGTCGGCCATCTCGAGGCGACGGGCGCTACCCAGCTTGACTGCGGCTGCCTGTCCCCAGGCCTCCTGCAACGCAGCCATGCGGTCCTCGAGGCGCTGCACCTCGTTGCACGCTGTCCTATAGCGGTGCACCTTGGCGCGAAGCGTAGGGTCACGCTCGTCCTTGATAGCGCGGTCCACGTAGTCGCGGTCGTCGGATGTAGGGTGGAAGAGGATCATGTCCTCCGGGGCGTATACCTGCCGCGCAACAAAGCGGTAGCGCGGCGCAGCATAAAGGGGGCGCGTGAAGACCTTGTTTGAGTCGTCGAATACCCCACTCACCAGCGGATCGGGGTCCATGATAATGTTGACGAACTCGACCTCCCTTGTCTCCGCTCGCGGCTTCAACTCCCCCTCATCGTCTACCCTGTACCTGCTGATAATCTCTCCCTCTTGGCTGGCGTCACTGACCGAATGTAGTTGGCCCCCTTGTTCGGGTAAAACCAGGTGGGATGTAGGAAGAGGAGTGCAGGGCCTGCGACCGGTGGAGGCGCGGCCCATGCATGGAGTAGGCCTTCTTGTAGAGGGGGTATCCCTCCGTGTCGACGGTGTAGGGCATTTCACGGGGGTCGTCAGTATCAGTGGTGGTGCGAATGGAAGGGTGCTCAGCTGGGAAGAGCCACGCATCCTCGTCCTCCGACTCTACATCCCCCATAGCACCATAGCTTGGCGGAGTCGTAGCAACGCCATCCTCTGCTGGGCCATGTTCAACTGTTCCCTGCGCCACTCGTGGACCAGTGCCCTCCATGACTGCTTGGGGCCCAGGTCGCAGTCGTATCGGGAGAGGTCGACCCGCACCCTGTCGTACCGGGCGTCGAACACCTCAATGCGCGGTGATACGACTGCACTCTCCCTGCCTGGTGAAATCGCACTTTTTGCAGTTTCTAGCAGTACCCTACGCTTCTGCGCTCGCTCGCGCTTTCCCACTCTCTCTGTGCGCACCCTTCTGCACTTGTGCACGCCCTGCCGCGCTCTGCCCACGCTCTTGCGCGCTTTCTAAGCGCCGTGTTCCCGCGCTCTAGGCCGCGCTCACTCGCGCCTTCTCGCGCTCTCCTGCGCTCTTGCGTGCTTTGCCGCGCACTTGCGCGCTTTGCCGCGCTCTGTGAGCGCTCGGTCTCCCACTTTCCCCTGTTTATATAATGCACCCCATTACCTAGCTTACTTTCCTTAGTATATAGCTCATGTATTTACAACCTTACACACCAGATTCTAATAGTAGAGTTCTCCCCTCCAATTTCGGACTTCAGAGCTCAGTGCAGCTCTCCCCTCGCGTTCCTCAGTGTGCCGCACTCACGCGCGGCCCTAGCGACTCACGCGCGACGCGCTCCTGACCCCGGCGGCCACTCATACGAAGTTTCGCGCCGCGCCGACGCGTGCGTGACCGTTTGCGACCACTCGCGATCGACCGACCTTGCTCCCCTTCCCGACCTCGCCGCACTCGCGCGCGGCACTATTCCTTCGACAGCGACGCGTTCGCGACCGCCGCGAACCTATATACGACACCTCGCGCCCCGCGGAGGCCTGTGCGACCGCTTGCGACGCTTTACACCCCCAAATCCTGCGCAACCTTAGACTGTTTCCTAACGCTTAGGGATAGTTTAGTGTATCAGCGGTTGTGCCGCTGAGTAGGGTGCGCTCCTCTTCCTGACTGATCCCTGCGGAGGTGACAGGTTGCACACTGGGAGAGTCAGCGATGGCAACGGTGGGGTCGGGAAAGGCGTGGAGGACGGCGATGGCATCCTCTCTGGTGACGGGCGTCCCGGCGATTTGGAGGGACTCGCCGACAAGGTCGATGGTACGCTGAGAGGGGAGAGACATGTTGGGAAGAGTGGAGAAGACAGTGTGAGAGGACGTAGCAAAGGTTGCTGCCGGACTCATCCCCTCGTGGGTCTGGTTTATATGGGACTCCCATGCGGGGTTTACTCATTTGAAGTCCCGAACGGCATCATCAGCCGAGACATCTTTTTGGTCAATCCACTGGTTTTCCGAGTCGGGGTAGCCCTTCCATTTGACGAGGTACTGCAGTTTTCGCTGTCGGCTGAATCTTCGGGAGTCTAGAATCTTCTCAACCTCGTACTCTTCCTCCCCATCAATCAGTTCCGGTGGCGGGCGCTGATAGTTGGGGCCATGTGTCACGGTCTCGTGGTACCGCATGAGAAGATCTGTGTGGAACACGGGGTGGATGCTCCACTGCGTGGGAAGTTCGAGACGATAGTTGACAGGAGACATCACCTGGACAACCTTAAATGGGCCGTGTCGCTTGGGCGCAAGTTTGGCAGTGGGCTGATTGGTCCAAAGGTGGCGTCCTTCCAGCCACACGAGGTCTCCTAGGGTGTACCTGGGCGTATCTTTGTGTTTCACCCATGACTGCTGCGCTTTGATGAGAAGATCTTTTGCCCTTTGTCGTGCCTCTTTGAACTGTTTGACCCTCAACGCCACCTGTGGGATGGGCGAAGGCCTATCGGTCCAATCAGCGCGGGGGTTGTATCCCATCAGAAGATCGAAAGGGGACTTCCTTGTGGTCTCATGGGGCCAGTTGTTATGCGTGAATTCCGCCATGGGCAGATACAAGACCCAGTCGTCCTGTCGTTCATTGACCCAGAAGCGTAGGTATTGTTCCAGCCACTGATTGGTGCGCTCGGATTGCCTGTCTGTCCTTGGGTGATAGGCAGTGGATATGTTTTGCGATATGCCCAGGATTTTACAAAGCTCCCTCGTGAATTTTGACACGAAGCGAGGGTCCCTGTCACTGATTATTTTGGAGGGGAGTCCAAAGCGCGGGAAGGTGTGCTTAGCATAAAGGGCCGCCGTTTGTTCGGCCGTGATTTCTTCACAGCAGGGGATGAACACCGCTGCCTTCGTACAATCATGGTCTGTGATAGTGAGGATAGAGTCGCACCCTTGCGATGGGGGAAGCTTGGTAATGAAATCAAGGGCGATGGTCTTGAATGGCATCGCCTCGGGCTCTGGGTAGATGGGAGAGAGAGCGGCCTTGGTAGGACAATTGTTGGCCTTGTGTCGCTGGCATTCCGCGCATCCCTTGATGTAGTCGAGGACATCCTTGAGCAGGTTGGGCCACCAGTACGCGCGCTGTACCAGCTGCGCAGTTTTGTTGATGCCTGGGTGTCCGTAAACTGGTGACGCGTGGTGAGCGTTAATGATACTCCTCTTATCGTAGAGTCCGCCAGTTACAACACGTCGCCTGTCCTTGTACCATGTCCCCTCGATCTTCTTCAGCTGGTGGGCATCGACCCAGGGGCGTAACTTCTCTTCGTTCTGCTGGTAAATGGGGTCTGCGGGTTCCATGTCTGCCGGTGAGATGACCTGGGTTGTCGATCCTCCCTCTTCCTGTCGCATGGCGCGTATGAACAACTTGTCGGGGAGGACAGTGACACCTTCGTTGTCTCCTCCTTGATCGTAGTCGGGCCGCCGGGAGTAGTGCTTTGAGGTCCGGTCCGGTCCGGTTTTTTTACCCAATTTGGAAGGACCAGGACCGTAACCGGTCCTTGGATTCATTATATCCCTGAAAAACCGGACCGTAACCGGTAAGACCAATTAACTCTAGGTGGACCGCGGTCCACAGACCAGTCCAAACTGGTCCTTAACCGGACTAGCGTTGAACCGGTTGTGACCGCCACTGGCCACAGTGAGATTGTTGAAGTGAGTTTACTTATCTTTCTATTATTGTCTTATCGATAGTGTTCGTGTGGACGTCGTGCAAACGCGCGCGAGTCCTCATACTTATTGCCTCGGTTTGTTATCCTAAGTCATTCGGATGCCCGGCCCTACGGATCCCCTCCTGGTCGTACGCGCCCGCGGAATCGATATACCTGTTGCCCTGCGGAAGCAGAGCATAAATTTTATCTACTGTACAGTTCTAGTAGCTGTAGTTATTTAAACCGTCCGTTCTCGTACTGTAGACCTCAGTGATTTGCCTCCTTGTACGCGCAAATACTGAGGTAAGACATCTATTGTTCGTTACTATATTCACTTGTACTTACTCGCCCTAGTGGCCTCGTCTATTGTACAGGTGAATAATACTATTAGTGATTTGCCTCCTTGTACGCGCAAATACTGAGTGGCCTCGTCTATTGTACAGACTTTGCACGCGTGCACACTCAATCACTCGCTTCTATTCACATTACCATTAGTCTATTTTCCATACCTCTCTACAGAGATGACAACTTCAACTATATATATCTACTCTAAAAGCTACTATACAAACTAGCCTAGTACTATGAAATACCCGTGTTACCATATGCCAGTCCCAGTCTCCAACGTGCACAGGGTTTGGGGGGGAGGGGGGTGTGAAGCATCGCTCGGTGTCGCGCACGCCTCCGCGGAGTGCGAGTTGTCGTACATGGATTCATGGCGATCGTGGACGCGTCGGGGTCGAAGGGCTTGGGCCGCGCGCGAGTGCGGCAAGGTCGGGAGGGCTGGGAACAGGAATGGTAGGCCAGGGAATGATAGTGGTTGCAAATGGTCGCGCACGCTTTGGCGTGGCGCAAAACTTCGAATGTGTGGCCGCCAGGGTTGGGAACGTGTCGAGGTGAAGTCACATGGGCCGCGAATGAATGTGGCATGCTGGGGAATACAAAGCGTGAGTATCACTGAGCTCAAAAGTCCAACCTGAAGGGGGAAGTCTATATATTACTTGACTGTAGTAAAAGTGGTGATTACATGGGCTATATACTGGAAAGCGGACCAAGGAACAGGTAACAAGGGAAGTTAGCCTGAGGGAACAGAGATGCTAAAACGCGTAGAGCAACAACGCAACGCTTCGACTCCAACTTGAGGTGATGTGTGTTGTTGTTTGTCCATAGAGCGGCACGCAGGTTGCCAGGCCGGACAACGACATCCAACATCCAACCCTCGGCACTCGTGTACTGAACCCTCAAGCTAAGTTTCTTTTTCTCCCTCCGAGTCTTTTTCAACCTATCACTAACTTCATTTTTTTTTTTCCTTTCTAGGTTTCAAACACGCTGGGCGCCACAACGACGCCAATGCGGCACCACGCCCGCACGACACCGACGCGGTGCAGCTGCGCTCCCACGACACCGACGTGGGGCCACGATGTTCCGATACCGACGCAGCATCGTGCCCCCACACTGACACGGTGCCGTGCCCCCATGACACCGACGTGGGGTCACGATGTTACGACACCAACGCAGCGCCACAACACCACACAACAACGCGGCACTATGCCCCCACGACACCGACACGGTGCCGCGCCTCCACGACACCGACATGGGGTCGCGATGTTACGACACCGACGCAGCGCTGCAACGCCATGACAACAACGCGGCGCCGTGCCTCCACGACACCAACGTGGTGCCACGCACCCACGACATCGATGTGGGCCCACGACACTGACGCAACACCGCAACGCCACGACAACGACACAGCGCCGTTCCCCCATGACGCCGACGTGGGGGCGCAATGTTACGACACCAACGCAGTGTCGTGCCCCCACGACATTGACGCGGTCCCGCGCCCCCACGACACCGACGCAGCGCCCCACCGACGATGCTATGGTTTAGCTTATAAGTACTAGGCTAGTAGATTATTGTAACTATATTATCAATATTTTATAAAAGTTGTTTGTGGCCTTGTGAATTAAAGTACAAAAGACCGGTCCTAACCAGTCCCAACTTGTTCTGGCTGGTCTCTTGAATTATGGCAACAGTGCAGGACCGCGGACCGGCAAAGCCCAATGGGAACTGTAACCGGGACCAAAGGTCCTATCGGACCGGTTACAGTCCAGTCCAGTCCTGGTCCTAGTCTGGTCATTGTGACTGGACCTCAAAGCACTAGCCAGGAGAGTGCGTCGGCTCGCCCATTGGTGGTCCCTTTAATATGGTGGATCTCTACGTCATACTCAGAAAGTTCGAGGACTTCCCTGGCTACCCAGTGGCTTATCTTTTGTGGGGAACGCCAGTATTGCAGGTTCATGTGGTCTGAGTAGACTTTGATCTTGTGTGGGGATCCCGCCAGCAGTGCCCGCCAGTTTCGAAGGGCCTTAACAATGGCGAGCAGTTCCAAATCGTATATATCGTAGTTGCGTTCTGCATCATTGAGCGTCGCCGAATAGTATCCTATGGGGTGGGGTGCTTCTTTCTGTCGTCTTTGCGTTGGAGTAGTACGGCACCCATGGCGTAACCTGAGGCGTCCACTTCCAGCTCAAACTGCTGTTGCAAGTCCGGGTGGGCAAGTACAGGTTCCGAGGTCACTAAGTCTTTGAGCTTGTTGAAGGCGCGGTCTTCCTCTTCAGTCCATCGCCAGTCTGTGTCTTTGCGTGTGAGTCGGTTCAGGGGCCGCGTGTGTGAGGCAAAGCCACGGATGAAGAGGCGGTAAAAGTTGCAGAAGCCCAGAAAAGAGCGGACCATTCGGATTGTCGTAGGCGTGGGCCAGTTGCGGATGCCGGCAACTTTTGCTGGGTCCATGCGCATCACCCCCTTCCCAAGGATGACCCCCAGGTAATCCATAGAATCGACGTGGAAGAGGCATTTCTCCAGTTTGAGGAATAAGTCGTTGTCCCGAAGGATCTGGAGTATGTCACGTACCGCCGCAATATGGCCGGCCAAACCGTTCCGCGATGCAATGCCGATGTCGTCCATGTACACCCGTATTGTCATGCCTAGCGGTTCGTGTTTGCGAATGGCGGGCACGCAAATGTCGTCCATCATGGCCTGGAACGTCACTGGAGAGTTGGTCATTCCAAAGTACATGACCACCAGTTCGAAGTGCCCGTAACGTGTTTTGAATGCAGCCTTGCCCTCGTCACCCTCCTTGATGCGCACATTGGTATACCCCCACCGTATGTCGAGTTTGGTGTAGACCTCAGCATTGCTCAGGTCCGCGATGAGAGTGGGGATGAGCAGAAGGGGGTATGGGTTGCGCACCGTGATTGCATTGATCTTCCGGTAGTCTTGGACGGGCTGTAGCTTCCCGTCCTTCTTTTTGATGAAGAAAAAGGATGAGGCGTAGGGTGATTTCGACAGGCGTATGTACCCCTTTCGCAGCTGTTCCGCCAGGAAGGCTTGGAGCTCCTTGTCTTCCTCCTGTGACATGGGGTATACCTTGCAGTTGATCGCATCAGGAGCCCCTGGTTTGAATTCGATAGCGTGATCCCAGGGGTGAGATGGGGGGAATCGGTGCAATTCTTCTTCGCTGAATGTTTTCGCGAAGTCTGCATACTCCTCAGAGACCTGCACCTCCTGTTGGTACTGGCGGGCTTCGATCGCGAGTTCTGTGGCCGTGGTGCGAAGGTGCAGGGTGTCTTCATCCTCATCGCTCCACTGGCCGTACAGCTCCTCCACTATGGCTCGTTTGGCCATTTCGTCTAAAGGAATTTCCTCTGTGGGGGCGCATGCAATAACCAGGTTCGCTGATGTGGTGGTGGGGTTAACTGACCGGAGTATGATTGGGAGTGTGTCCTCCTCAATGGTTGCGGTAGCCCAATGGATGCGAGGCTCGTACGTGGCAAGCCAAGGGTACCCCATTACAACTTCTTCTTGTCCGATGTCAGTTACGAGGAACTGCATCTCCTTTGTGACCCCCTTTGTTTGCACCTGTAGGTTGACATAGTGTGTGATCAACCCAGCTTGATTTTCGGTGTTATCGATATTGAATATTCGCTTTGCGCGATCTAGGGGTCGAGTCCCCAATCCCATGCACTTTACGAACTGCGGTTTGATGAAGTTGTCGGTGGCCCCCGAGTCCACCAGTGCTTTAATATCGGCCTTTGAGTAACTTGTGTGTACGGAGACTGGAATGCGCATGGAACGGAATCGCGTAGTCACTATTACACTGTTACAATTGATAGCCCTCACCCAGGCCGATGGGTTCAGGCGTCCGGAAAATCCCCCTTCTGCCACAGCTCTTTGAAGACGGCGTCTTTGACCTCTTCGTCGGCCTCCCTGAGCCCCGCAGCCAACCGTCGGCTAGCTCTTGGACGCTTTGCTGCACGGTCGACGCGCCTCCTAGCGGATCTTCGGTGTCCGCCGCGCGACTATTGCTTGGTCGCGAGGGAGGAAATCCCCTCGTCGTGTTTTGCTGATGAGAGGCCCAAGCCTGCTGTGGGCAATCACGACTGAAGTGTCCCATCTGGTTACAGGTATAGCAGACGACTGTCCTTGGGTCTCGGGGTGGCCCCCCTCTTCCTCTTCCTCCTCCTCGTGGTACGTATGGTGGGGGTCGTCGTGCATTGGGGTTGACGTCTTCCGATCCTGCCAGCCTCCCCCTCGTGCGCCCCGCCAATGTGTCCATGGCATTTGGGTCAGGCGGTGGACCTCTCGGGGGCATCCATCCCCCGCTCCTCCCTTGATAGGGAGGAGGGGGCGGTCCGCTGTTCCGCCGGCTGAGAGTCACGGGACTGGAACTGAAAGCTTGTTGTCGCGCCTTCATGTGGATCCACTGTTCTTGCCGGTGCAGGACACTTCGTTTCCGGTCTTCGTAGGTGCGGGGGCTGTCCCACTGGTAACACTTTTCGAACAGCTCCTTGGGTAGCCCGTTTGTGAAAAAGTCGAGTGTGAGAGAGGAGTCCGGTCAGTAACCGGCTTGGCGAGTGAGGTTTTCGAAGAGGGTTACGTACGCATCAATGTCCCCGTCCCTCATTTTGATCCCCTTCTTCAGGGTGGCTTGTGCGCGTTCCTTTTCCAGAGTGTCAGCAAAGCGCCAATTGAAGGCGATGAGGACCTGAGTCCACAGCCAGGGGTTGGTGTCGAGGACTCCTTCCTGGCTAACTTGTCGGTTTAGCCGCCGACTGATGGCGACGAGCCATTCATTGACTCCGGATCCTTGGATATAGGTGAGGAAGATCATGGCGCGCTGATAGGGGTTGGACATCACCGTGTTGTTATTATTGACGCCCCAATAGAGCTCCCATTGCGTGAGGAACTCTTCTGTTTTAGTGCGGTCCCCAGTGAATACCTCGGGTGGTTGGCCTACGAACTTGCTGTTTCCGCCTGGGGGTGGCGCCACCGGTCCGACTGGCGGTCCTCCTACAGGCGGCCATCCTCCTGGTGGTCCTCCTCCAAACCTGGCTGGCAGTCCGCCTCCACCGAAGCCTCCGCCGCCCCTAGGGCCTCTTGGCGGCCCTCCTCCTCCCGGCAATCCGTCGTCTGGGGGCCAGCCTCCCCTCCTCCCTCCTCCGCTGGGCGGGTCGTCTTGATCCGGGCCCATGGCTCGATGGAGCGCCAGATCTTCTTCTGTGTACCTTTCCCCGGTATAGGGATTGAGGTAGTTGTCCCGCCCTGGCAGCGGTCGGGGGGCCGGCTGCTCTGCGCGGTGTCCTGTGTTCGGGTTGATGGGTAGGAGAGGTTGCTCTTCCGTGTGGGCTTCGGCGATGGTGGCAGTGGCCATGTCTTCTGGTTCGTGGATGTAAATGTCCTCTGGCTCTGGAAGGGAACTGGACTCAGCTGGGATGTTCGGTCTCTTGTGGATAGTGACTGCCGCGGTCAGTCGGGCGAGTTCTTCTTGCTCTTCTGGGTTTACGTTGGACAGGTGGTCCTCTTCGCTTTTGTCCTCTTCCGTGTCTGTCTCCGACTCCGAGGCGGCTTCAGGTGCTGCTTGGGAGCTGGGCGTCTCTTGTCCATCAAGTCACCCCCAATCTTCTCGTGAGGGGATCTCACGTCGGTCGATGTCACAGCGGAACTCTGATCCTGCTGGGCGATTGACGTCCCACCTCTGTAACGGGGGGTTCCAAGCAACTTTGGCCCAACAGATATGGTCGAAGTTAAACTCAACTGGGTAGTAGCGTGACGGTCGCGTGGGTATGTCTACGAAGTATCCAATTACTCCGTCCTCCACCCAGCCGCTCCTAGGAATATGACTGGAACGTTATGATCTCCTCGTCGATTGAGGGTGTAGGGTTCGAAGGCCCGCTGCCACTGATCTCTGGTTGTGAACACCACGGTAGGTGATCTTGGTCTTAATGTTGCATTACTTCCTAACGCAGGCCTGACTTAGGCGACGTGTACGGCGAGCACAACGATGGGCGACTTAGCAGAGGATAAGGTACACTGCCGATTGAGGGCACGTGACCGGGCGAGGCACCAGGGCTAGTCCCACTGGGCGGAATGCGCGTAAGGCGACTTGCCCTAGGAGGGACAAGCGCACTAGGAGATAGATGAGAATGAGGAAGGAGAGAATGACGATTCAAGGGTGTTGGTATTACAAGAAGACCAAGATACTGTACAAGCGAGGTAACCCGAGTCTTATATACATGGAGACGGTATTTGTACACAGCAAACAGATGGCGCGATCCTAGGGAGCTCACATGAGGTTGTCATGGGGTGTCGGAACGCCGAAATACAGGGTGCGAGATAGGAGACAGAGCGGCACAGAAGGTGTGTGGCGGCGCGTGGCGGAGTGGAAAGATAACAGAAGGAAAATGGTGAAGTCCAGGCTCCTAACGCAACATCAATGGTTCAAAATAGAACAAGTGGTCTGGGACCATTGAGGCCATCCTTACGCTGCATGAGGCTGAGGATGTGTTCATCTTGGTTGCCCCTCCCTCTGGAGTCACTCTTGATGAGTGGGAATCTGTCCAGCATCGGGCTAAGGCGTACCTCTGCCTCTACCTTAAACCTGATGTCTACTCCCTTGTTGCCGACCCTCTTGCCTACCCCACATTTAAGTCAAAGTGGGACAAGCTGAAGGATGTCTATGCTGGTGCTTCGGGCAGCACCACCATATTTAACTTGTGGATTCAATTAACTCAAGCCTGCCTCGATGACTCTGTACCCATGGCCTCTCAGCTGGCCAAACTCAATGAGCTGTGGGTCGGTCTTACCAACGCACAGATGGGTGTCAGTGATGTTGAGCGCAGAACTAACGGAGCGAGTTAAAAGCAAAGAGCTAATAGACAAGTTAACTTCAGAGGTGAAGGGAACTCTATTACAACTGCATACCTAATAGACAAGTTACTAAGGAACGTCTATGAGCAAAGGTAATAAAAGAAGTAAAGAGAAAAGGGACTTACACTTCAGAGGTGAAGGGAACTCTGAAGTGTAGAGGCGAAAACAGCAGTCCTTATATACAGGACGCTTAGGTAAGAATGGTCTGTGCGCACAGGTGATCCAAACACAATACAGGTGGTCTGTGCGCCAGAGGGAGAAATGCCATTGGAGGGCAGAGAACAATAGCTGCCTAAAGCAGACAATACCGGTGTCTTAACAATAAAGAACAATAAGAGCCATATATGGCTCTGTCAATAAAGATAAGCAAAAGCGGTCCGTACAAGTCCGGTCCAGTCCAAATCAGTCCATAAGGGACAGACACCGTATATAGTATATGGGATGACTCAATCATATCCCACGAGACATGTGACTTATGCAGTCGCGTCTCAACATCCCTCCATGATAGAGGCAGTCCATAGAGTAGACAGATGTGATAAATTTGGAGTGAGGAGTTATGCAGAAATTTTGGGATTAAGATTAAAATCTTGGTAAATTTTGATCTTCTCTACATCCCTAAATGCGCTTCATGAATCCTATAGAGGACTATTTTCTGAAGGGCAGGAATCTGCAGGCTCTATATAGACCAGATGATAGTCTTTTGAAGAGCTGTACTACTCTCAATCCAGATCTTTAAGAAGGGTTTTTCTTAGCTTGTAGAACATGTTGTGCTTTACACGACAATGTGACGTCCTTGTTGATAAACCAAGGATCGACGACCATTGACAGTGTAATTTGGACGTTCCTTGAAAGTCAAGGAATAACGACCATTTGACTGTGAGCACAACAGCTCGACGTCTCAGAAGCCCTTCTCACACCATTCCTAGATCAGCGACCATTTTGTCAAAAGGTTCTCTGGGCAGTGACTTAGTAAGTCCATCTGCAACCATTTCCCCTGTAGGAGTACGTATTAGGTGTATGACCTTGTTTTCAACGTATTCCCTGACTACATGGTGCTTGATCAGGATGTGTTTGGACCGCCTTCCAGTGACAGGGTTTAATGCTAGGTCTACAGCACCCTTATTGTCACAGTGTAGGGGAATAGGGGAGGATACCTCATACCCTAGTTCCCTTAGGAAGGTAGCGTACCACTGAGCCTGATTTGAAGCCTCTGAGAGGCTCATGTATTCGGCTTCTGTGGTAGACTGTGCTATGGTCTTTTGCTTTCTGGTACACCATGAAATGGCCCCATTGGCAAGCAGAAAGACATAGCCTGAGGTGGAGTGTTTCTCTTCCTGATCTCCCCAGGAAGAGTCACAGTAGCCATGAAGGCCAGCTCCATCTGAGTCAGTCCCTCCAGCATAGCGTAACGCATAGTCCATGGTACTGTTTAGGTATGCCAGGACATATTTGGCTAGGCGTAAATGCTGAGGTGAGGGATTGGAAGCAAATTGACTAAGGCGCGCAACAGCAAAGGAAATATCAGGTCTGCTTCCTATCTGCGCATACAGCAGAGACCCAATTATCTGTTGATACTTCTTTATCTCAGAAGTAGAGGCCTGATCTTCAAACTTGATCAAGTGTGCCTCGGCGCCAGAGGGAAGAGGAGTGTATACTGGGTTGGAATCAGACATTCCAAAGCGCTCAACCACATCGCGGATGTAATCTGATTGGTTGATGGTCATTGTGCGATTGGCACGATCTCTGGTGATGTTAACACCGAGGTATGACTCAATTTCACCCAAGTCAGTCATCTCATATCGGTTTGATAGAGAGACTTTCAGATCATTGATCTTTGGTAGGGAGCTCCCGAGTATAGTGATGTCATCTACATATAAGATCACGAAAAGTGTGTCACCCCCCTCTTGAAGATGATACACGTATACTCCTGCATCAGAGTACGTCCGCGTGAAGCCTAGGTCAACTAAGACCCCATGGAATTGCACATTCCATGCGCGGGAAGCCTGTTTCAGGCCATAAAGGGCCTTTTGTAACCGGCACACAAGGTGCTCGGAGCCAGCTGTGACGAAACCGACTGGTTGCTCCATATAAATTTCTTCCTCCAGTTCCCCATGAAGGAACGCCGACTTGACGTCCATCTGGTGAATATGCCAGTCTTCAAGCGTAGCCAACGCAAGAAGGAGTCTCAAGGACTCAAAGCGGGCAACTGGGGAGAAAGTTTCGTCAAAGTCCACCCCCTCTAGTTGGGTGAACCCTTTTGCCACTAGCCTAGCACGGTAGCGGCCATCGGCCTTTTTCTTGAACACCCACTTGCACTTGACCACCTTCCTTCCTTCAGGAAGGGGTTCAAGGCGCCAGACCGCAAGCTTGTCGAGAGCGTCCAGTTCATACTGGCACGCTTCAAGCCAATCGACAGCTTGATCAGACTCCATGGCCTGCTTGTACGTCTGAGGTTCCTTGTAGCCAGGTACCTCTGCGATATTAAGCAAGTCCATCATTCCCAGCCTTCTGCTTCCTTGCACGAATTCATCGTTGTCCTCTGTGTAGTAGCGAGGATTCGTGAATCGTACCCTTATGCTCCGCCTTGGACGATTAGGCGAGAGCGCCTGAGTGTTCCTGGGAGATCTAGGGGTTTCCCTAGGAGGAGACACTTCCCTATTGAAGTTAGGGGCAGGTATAGGCGCGGAGACTACCGGAGGCCTAGTAGAGCGGGTACGACGTGTGGGGGCAGGGTTTGTGAGAGGGGCTTGGGAGGGGGGAGTGTGATAAATGGTCTGGTCCGCAGGAGCGGGTGTGGGGTTCGGTGGTGTGCTAGGCTGTTGTTGGGGTATCACGGGCACCTGAATAGGTGGGAGTACGAAGATAGGAGTACCCTGAGGTGCCGTGTGGGCAACAGCTGGCGTAGGCTGACTAGGCACTACAAAGAAGATCTCACCGCCGGCAGCTCCGCTTTCGCGTTCACCTGACACGGGAGAGGTAGAAGGATGGGAGCGACGAGTCAGGTCGCTCAGGGACGGGAAGGTTGCTTCATCAAATGTAACATCTCGTGAAGAGATGAAGCACCGGCTATGTCTGTCCCAGAGTTTGTACCCCTTTGAAAGGGGCTCATAGCCCACAAACACGGCTTCCTTCGACTTAGGATCTAGTTTGCGCCGGTTGTGTTCGGGTACATGATAGTAGGCTTTGCAGCCGAATACTCTAAAGTAAGAGACATCTGGGACTGTACCATCCCAGAGCTCCAGCGGAGTTTTCCACTGATTAGAACGAGTGGGAGTGCGGTTATAGATTTGCACTGCGGTTTGTACCGCTTGTTCCCAGAAGCCAAGGCTAAGGCCTGCATGATGAAGCATGCTAGTGCCTTTTTCCATAACCGTACGGTTAAAACGCTCGGCTCTCCCATTCTGTTGTGGAGAATGAGGCATCGTAAGCATATGCTCAATTCCTGCTTCTCGAAGTATGTGCTTTAAGTCATTGTTGACGTACTCGCCACCACGGTCTGAGTGTAAGGATTTGATGGGCTTGTTCAACTGTTTTTCAGCCCATGCCTTGTAGTGTAGGAAGGCATCCTTAAACTGGTCTTTTGATTTCATGAAGACGACGACTGCAGCTTTGGAGAAGTCATCTATGAATGTGGCGAAGTATCTGTTGCCCTGAATAGAATTATTCTGCATAGGGCCAACAAGGTCACTGTGAATGACTTCAAGGGGTTCTTGTGCACGCTTCAGGGAAGGTGGGAATGGTAGACGGGTTGATTTGCCAGTTTCACAACCATGGCAGATCCCGTCTTCCACAGGTGAATCTTTAATATTTAGACCCTTTACAGAGTCTTGAGCATATCTTTTGAGCGCGTCTTTGGACATATGTCCCATGCGCTGATGCCAGACATCAAGGCTAGCAGATGCAGGTGCTCGGACTGAATTCATGTGTTGTCCGTCTAGCCAATATAGACCAGAAGCCTTGTGTCCTTCCGCAATGGTTTCCTCATTGAACCTGATAGCAAAAGAGGTGGAGTCAAAACTGATGATTGCGCCTTTTTCTGTTAGGGCAGGCGTGGACAGTATGCGTGAGTGCGTATTGGGTAGGTGGAGCACATTTGATATTTTGAGGTCGTAGCCTCTGTTGGTGCGGATTGTGATAGAACCCGTGCCAACACTCTTGAGCAGAGAGTTGTCACCAAGAAGAACTTCTACTCCTTCGTGGGGTGTATAGGAGTCGTAGTCTTCGAGAAAGGGTGTAAAATGTGCTGATGCTCCACTGTCCATCATCCATCTCGTTGCTATCTGAGTGCGGTTGACACTCATCATGTAAAGGGAAACCTGAGGCACCTCGTGTACCTCCTCTATTTTGCCAGAGCCATTAACTATTGTAAATAGACGGCTCTTTGGTACAGGTATGCTATTGGCCGCAGCAAACCTGTTTGCCGGAATTGAGTCCGGCGCCTCTACCATGGCATTCTGAGCAGCTTTCCCTCGCTGCCCAGCCCTCCCTTTTTTGGCGTTCTCCTGGTCCCGTTTGAGTTTATAACAGTCTGGCTTTTTATGGCCGACTTTTTTGCAGTAGTGGCAGATTATGTCCGAAGACACAGAGCTGCCTGATGCCTGGGGTGCATGAGCCACCTGAGGCGTGTGTTTGACGGGGGCTATCTTGTTAAAAGATGCCGGGGGACCAGCGATACGTGATTCCTCATTGATGAACCTATTGATTAGGTCCTGAGGTACTAGGTTGGCAGGGGGGCCAGATGCGAGGATGGTACCTGCAATGGTACTGTATGAAGGGGGGAGCGCGTCTAAAAGTATGAAGGACATTTGCATGTCCGAGACGGGCATCCCCTGCTCCACGAGGGTGCTCCTCAAGTCCAACATTTTCTGGAGTTGAGGTAGGAAGGGACTACCTTCCTGGAGCTTGGTGTTGGCCAAGCCGACCCAAATATTGAAGGTGGCCATAGAGCCCACCTGACCATAAAGGTGTTCTAATTGCAGGTACTTGTCATGGACGCTTGGAAACAGCGCCATGGATTGAATGCTGGAGAGGACCTCCGTGGTGACTGACAGATATAGGAGGCCTGTGATGACTTCCTCTTGTTTGGTCCAGAGGGCCATCATGGCCAGACCCTCGTCGGTGGGACCTACTGGGCCGACAGCACCTGCTGCAAGAGCGGGGTGATGTGGGACAGGTCCAACGTCGGAGTGGGTGAGGTGGCACCTACACCCATTCATCAACATAAGCGATGAGAAGGTCTGGCTCCAAGTTTGCCAGTTTGTCCCGTCCAACTTGAAGAGGGACAGAGTGGGAGGGAAGGTAAGATGGAAAGACATTTGAGATGTTTGTAAATCTGGTTCCGAGGAGCAGTCAGAACCAGCCCAGATCTTGGTACAGGAAGGTAGAGTCCAGCCATAGGAGCGCTATTACTCCATAACACATAAAGTGTCATGCCTCAAGTTTGTGCGACTTGGATGTATACTATGGTAGTGGAATCATTTTTACTGATGGCTACCTTGTACTGAGATCTCCTAGGCCCAAATGTTACTAAGGGCTAGTAGTCATGAACGACAGCTTTGTTGGGGTTAAAACAAGATCAGAAAAGGCGCGGTGACGGCGAAGTCTGCACGAGTTCTGTCTCTACCCTTAGGCCATGAAGTCTGGGGCTACTAAAGATCTACAGTAAAGGGTAGTACCCTAGAGAGGAGCCAACAGCGAATTCCAGGAACAATGAAAGGGATCAACTCCCATAACAATTGTAACTGTCGTCTGTGGAGTCTCTAGAACAGACCATTAAGGGTCTTGGTACTAAGTAGCTAGAATAGTGATACATGCCATGCAGCGAATCCTGCACAAAGGGAGCGAATACTTCTCCTGGCAGAGGTCTACTCATAGCTACTGTGTAAAGACTTTTTATAGTATAGTAGCGTCTCCTAGTTGTATCAGAGGGAAGGACTTCTGGGTTTGACTATTAACCAGGCCTTCACACCCCTTGAAGTGACCCAGGTATTAACCGAGTATCACCCAACCATTAGAGAGGCTTATAGCCGTAAGGGTCTTCCCCTTTTGGCCTATGAAAGCACTTCCGGACGAAGACCGGGTATAGAAAATATAGTAGGAGTAGTGCGCACAGAGGAATTTAGGGTCATAAAGACTCCTCATGAGAACCTCCTTAGGAGGCTAGCCAAAATGGCACATGACAAAGTCATGGTGGACGAGAAAGGATGTGTCGAGTGTAAATGAAAGAGGATGCTCACTGAGGGTGAAGACGACAAAGAGTATGTGGTCGGCTGAAAGAGCAAGATGACACAAGTAGATCTGTAATGGATCGCAAGTTAGTTATTAGGCGTCAGGGCCCATAACCTGTTGAGCGCAGAACTAACGGAGCGAGTTAAAAGCAAAGAGCTAATAGACAAGTTAACTTCAGAGGTGAAGGGAACTCTATTACAACTGCATACCTAATAGACAAGTTACTAAGGAACGTCTATGAGCAAAGGTAATAAAAGAAGTAAAGAGAAAAGGGACTTACACTTCAGAGGTGAAGGGAACTCTGAAGTGTAGAGGCGAAAACAGCAGTCCTTATATACAGGACGCTTAGGTAAGAATGGTCTGTGCGCACAGGTGATCCAAACACAATACAGGTGGTCTGTGCGCCAGAGGGAGAAATGCCATTGGAGGGCAGAGAACAATAGCTGCCTAAAGCAGACAATACCGGTGTCTTAACAATAAAGAACAATAAGAGCCATATATGGCTCTGTCAATAAAGATAAGCAAAAGCGGTCCGTACAAGTCCGGTCCAGTCCAAATCAGTCCATAAGGGACAGACACCGTATATAGTATATGGGATGACTCAATCATATCCCACGAGACATGTGACTTATGCAGTCGCGTCTCAACAAGTGACACCCAATTCTGTCTCATACTTCTCCACACCCTGCCTGCCTCCTATGAGGTTTTGGCATCTACCATCCTTGCCAGTGGCACCCCCTCCAAACTGAAGCACGCTGAAATAATTGCGCGCATTGTTTCGGAGGAAGCGCGTCACTCTGACCCCTCTGGCTCCTCACTCAACAAGGCTGCCCCCATTAAGCCAAGTGGTGGTGCACATAAGAAGAAGGATCATTCTCAACTTACTTGCCACTATTGTAACAAAAAGGGGCACATCAAGCCTGACTGCAGGCAGAGGAAAAAGGATGAAGCTGCTGGGAAGTTGAAGGACACTGGCAACAAGGCTGCCAATTCACATGTACTTGTACCTACCACTGCCTCCATTAAGGAGGTCGATGATGAGCCTGCCATTAATTGGGCGGACAATTCAGTTGGCATTGCCTTGTATGCTGCCTCGTGTGTGTGTTGGATGATGGACAGTGGTGCCACACACCACATCACACCACATTGGTCCAATTTCAAGGACTACACTCCGTGTAAAGGTGCTGTGCGCCTTGGAGACAAGTCCACCATCGACCAAATTGGTGAAGGCTCTGTCATCTTCACTACGAGCCAAGGCATTCCTATCACCCTAAGTAATGTGCTGCACCTTCCACAGGTGAAAACACGCTTCTTGTCGATACGTGCTCTAGCACAAAAGGGTGCAGAAGTGGCCTTTGACAGTGGCTCTTTCAAAATTTCTGTCAATAAAAGCTGTGTAGCTGTTGGCTACTTGGAGGACAACCTGTACTGGTTGGACACTTCAAGCATTGGCCTAAATGCTCATGTCAAAAGTGCTGCCACCACTCTTGATATCTGGCATAGCGTTGGGGAAGTTTGGTTTGGTTTGGTTTGGGGCCATTTTGGCCAAACCGGAAACCAAACTGATTAGAATTTGCCCAAACTGAACCCAAACTGAACCAAACCAAACCATTTCAAACTGATTAAAAATAAGTGTTTTAAATTGGTCCTTAATCAGTTCAGTTTGGTTCAAACTTGGTTCAAACCACTTAAGGAACCACTTAAGACCTTGGTTTGAGGCAAAAAAAACAGTTGATTTTGTTCAAATTCATCAGTTAAGACTTTGTTTCAAATTGTTTGAGACCAAAAACCATTGATTTTGGTTCAAATTTGGTTTAAACTGAGTTTGGTTTGGTTCAAACTGAGTTTGAACCAAACCAAACCATTTATTGAGCACTTATAACATATTTTTAAATATTTTTTCTTAATCAGTTTGGTTCAGTTTGAACCGGGTTTGGGACCCCCAAACCGGAAACCAAACCATTCGGTTTGAGCCAGGATTCTCCAAACCCAAACCATTTTAAATGGTTTGGGTCAGTCTGAGACCAAACTTCCCCAACACTAATCTGGCATCAGTGCATGGGACACCTCTCTCCTGCTGCTCTTAAGTTGTACAGTCCCTCTGTGGCTCTGCCACTACTGGCATGGACATTGACAGCTCTACCACACACCACGCATACTGCTGTGTGTCGTGGGTGTGAGTTGGGTAAATCCACTTGTCAACCCTTCTCTGTGTCCTCCACAAAAAGGACAACTTGTATCTTTGAGATTGTACACAGTGACCTAGCCAGTCCAATGCAAACTTAGTCCCTACAAGGCTCTGCGTACACCGCCACCTTCATAGATGACCACTCCAAACATGCAGTGGTGTACTTTATTAAGTTGAAGGATCAGTTTGTGAAGGCACTGCAGATGTATTTGGCCTGGGGTGAAACCCAGACGTCCCATAAACTGCACGCACTCCACTCTGACTGTGGAGGCAAATACATGGTGAGCCAAGTACAGGACATTCTCAAGCAGAGAGGGATAGAGCATCACCTCACAATGCCAGGTTCACCACAGTCAAATGGGAAAGCCAAGCAGTTTAACCGCACCATTATGGATAAGGCAATGGCTATGGAGCTGGCATGTCTAAAGGCTTCTGGGAGCATGTTATGAACACTGCAGTACACATCTATAACCGCTCTCCCACCCGTACACTTAAGTGGTGCACACCATATGAGCTCTGGTACTCTGGCAAAGTACCAGATGTCTCACATTTATGTGTCCTTGGATGCAAGCATGTACCCGCTGATAAGCGTCACAAATTGGATGTGAAGACCATTGAGGTCACGCTTATTGGGTTTGAGCCCAAATCAAAGAGCTATAAGCTCTGGGACCACCAAACCTGCTCCATCTGTTTGTCCAGGGATGTGACATTCAACAAGAGCAGCTCCTGTCCCTTCAGGGTGCTGAGACACACCCGACACCTTCTCAAGTGGCTTCACAACCACTACCTCCATCAGTGATTGCCGTACCTAGCACGTCAGCATTACCACCACAGTGAGCACTGAGCACCCTCCCCCACACACTCTGACAGTAGTGAGGAGGAGGATGTTGAGGATATTTTAGACCCCAAACCAGAGCACCCACACATGCCACCACCACCTGCACCACCCTCTCTGCCCACTACTCCTAAGCATGAGCATGTCACTCCCACTTCACCACCACCACATCAAAGTGCAATGCGCATTATGTGCCATGTCCCTCCTCCCTCACCAGATATGCCTGGAGGTTTTGAGGATTGTGCACAGTGTAGTCAGCTGTTGTGCAAAATGGACAATGCACCTAGACACTCTACCTGTGCACATGTACCCAGCCCCCATTACTTCACTGGAGACAATGTGGCACTGCGCGGTAGACAGCTGGGATATGCGGAGTTGCTTGCTGCAGCTTACATTGGCAGAGACCCTGCATCCTATGCAGAGGCCATGCAGTCTGCGGATGCAGATGAGTGGACAATGGTGTGTCAGTATGAGATGGATGTGCTTGCCAAGAATGGCACATGGGAGTTAGTGGATCTCCCGCCTAATTGCAAGGCAGTAAAATCCAAATGGGTCTTCAAGCTCAAGGCTAGTGCCCATCACGGGTAACCCATGGGTCACTCGGACCTTACCCGTACCCGCACCCGCATGAAACCTGTACCCGTGCTCACGGGTATGGGTACCGATGGATTTGGGTTGGGTGGGTTGGCGGGTTGGCACTGCAGGTCAGCAGAATAGTCTGCTCAACTCGAAATAAATTGAATTCTACACTACTAAAGTACTATTATAAAACTAAGACAGGCTGCATTGTTATCACCCCCCGCCGTCATTGCATCACTACGGTCCACCAACCGTCTGTCGCGTCGTCAGACTTGTCACCGTCCTTGTTGTTGCTGCCATTGAAACTGACATTGCTGCTGTCAGAACCATTGTCGCTGCTGTCACTGCTGTCGTGGTTGCCATCGCCGCTGCTGTCGTTGCCAGTTGCCATTGTTGCTGTTGTCATTAGCCATCATTGTCGTCGACTCGTCGTCGAGTCGCTCGACGTTGCGCGCCGTCTCACCATCACTCCTGCCGCAGGTGTCATAGCTATTGTTGGGGTGCCACCGCCATTACGCCTGGGACTTGCATTGGGGTGCTGGCAGTTGGTAGCTCGTTTGGCTGGGCTGGTGAAGTTGTCATTGTGGCCTGGGGTTGTTGGCGTATGTTGTTACGTCTACCACGGACGTAGGCCTGACTTAGGCGAGTTGATGTGCTGATCCTCTTGGTAGGTAATAGTTCCTGTTAGCGGATGTAGTGTGGATATCAATGGGATGAGGGAAGAGATGGTCCTCGGGTCCGATGTATCCATGAAGGGGTTCTCCTAATGGCAAGCTGATTGGTGGATGGGAGACTACTCGGAGCTCGTCCCAGGACTCATGGTCAACAACGTAGATCTTGTGAAAGGGCTTGGCAACTTGCTCGTTGTGATAGAGGAATACTTGGAGGCAGACTGCTCCTGCTGGATAGCTCACTGTCCAACGGTTGGTCAGACACGTGGGTAGCCGAAGGCCAACGAGGTCACGGGGATCTGAAGGATATACCGGACGGAAGGACTCACTAAGGGGACGACCCTTGTGTAGAGGACGAGTGAAGAGTGGTAATTGAAGAAGACCAAGATGCGGATCCTGGTCTTCGTGCAAGTCCTTATATACATGTATGAGGTGGCTTTCAAGCTCCTCTCGAATCGTAACTAGCCAATAGCGTAAGTAGAGCGAACCCTAATACAACTACTACTAGGAATGAGTCATATCGTACAATCACATGCCAATCCCTACAGCTGACTGATGCTGCACAGTCCATGACTAAGTACTTCTGACACTCGTAAGTCATCACCGATGAGTCAGAGTCCACATCCCAGACGAAGTGTTACATATGTGGTGCAGGCAGGGGTTTGCCGTTAATGGATTTGTTCCCAGGCCAGGTGATGCCGGTTTTGATCTCTTTGTAATCTTCTCACTTCTCTTCGCCTTGCTTAGTCACAGTATTGTCACACAGTGCACAATGTGCAGGAGCAGCCCCGAGCTGCACACGCTACCAACTGCCACTGTCACCAGGGCTCGCAAGACAATCTCAACAACGACAACCACAAAGACGACAACAATAGCGACAATGACGACAACGACAATGCGACACGACAAGTTGGATGGCCACCAGCCGCCGCCACCAGGGCCTTTCCATCGACAACAGCAAGACGGTGTCACTGTCAACAACAACAACAACAACAACAAAGGCGAAGACGACGATAGCGACACCAACAACAACGGCAAGACGATGTCGATGACACCTTGAACAATGTGACACAATGACTCGGATGCGATGGCAAGCTCCACAACGATGGGCATTCTCGTGAGGAGTCATTGGGGGCCAGTAGTAGTAGCTTAGTATATAATACTTCCTGTACAACTTGAAGTGTAGGAGTGTCCAGGTGCAAAATAAAAGTTGTAGTGTATTCAAAAAACCCGCCAAACCCATCATACGGGTGTGGGTTCTGAACGGGTACCTGACGTTGTACCCGTACCTGTACCCGTCAAACCCATACCTGGGTACCTGCACGGGTTTACAAACCCATGATGGGCACTACTCAAGGTGGATGGCTGCTACAGAGCTCACTTGGTGGCTAAGGGATTTACACAGATCCCTGGCATTGATTTTGATGAAACCTTCTCCCCTGTCACACGATTTGAGTCGCTGAGATTACTTCTGGCGTTGGCCGTACTGGAGGACTGGCACATCCATCAGATGGATGTCAAGTCTGCATTTCTCAATGGCATGCTTGATGAGGAGGTATACATGGAGCAGCCACAAGGTTTCACCATCACTGGTTCAGAGATGAAGGTGTGCCACCTTATCAAAGCGATATATGGTCTCAAACAAGCCTCCCATGCATGGAACTTGCAATTCCATGGAGTGCTCATTGCACTTGGCTTTAAGCAGACGTTTGCCAATGCCAGTGTATATGTGTTGCCTCAACGAGAGGGCAATGGACCACTCTTCATTATCGTTTACGTTGACGACGTCACTATATTGGGTGCTTCTATGGAGAG
This sequence comes from Lactarius pseudohatsudake, assembly GCA_021525015.1. Lineage (NCBI taxonomy): Eukaryota > Fungi > Basidiomycota > Agaricomycetes > Russulales > Russulaceae > Lactarius > Lactarius pseudohatsudake. Next base: position 857,025 of record JAKELH010000003.1, on the reverse strand, counting down.
GATCAAGCGTCTCAAATCAGACCTTTCTGAGCGCTATGAGATGACAGATCTTGGGGAGATAGACTCATATCTTGGTATGCACATTGTGTGCAACCACTCCCGGAGACACATTGAAATAGACCAGTCTGGCTATATCAAGGATGTTCTTGAACACTTTGGCACAAGGGGCTTGCGGAAGTGTAGTTACATATAGGGGGTACAAATTTCTCATAAGGCTGATTGGGAAAGGGGGGTAGGTATTTACATAAGCGGGCGCTTGTCCGGATATGGTATTACATTATTGCGCCTACTAAATACAGCAATTGGCTTGGTAATTCACTCAATACGCCTCCGTCCTCCATACGCCTCCGTTTCTCACAAGTCCAATTCTTAGGTGAGAACAAAAGCATATTTTTGCACCCCTAAGGAGACCCCCACCCTCGTCTTCGGTCCAAGTCGGGTGTTTGGTTGTGCCAGAGCCTGAGGTGTGGCACACTGTCTCTCTCATTGCTGCCCCCAACTCTCCCAGCCTGTCGTCGGGCTCTCCATCTTCAGTGCCATCTGGAGTCTTGCCTCATTTCGACGCTCTCTTCGCTCCACCCTCATCAACCACTCACTTTTTTCTCTCTGCAGCACGTGGTCTCTCCCTGAGCCCTGAAAAGGGATTTTTACACAGTACAGTGAGGCTCATCCTCTTGTGTTCCCCAGCACGCCGCACTCCTGTGCGCCCTTAGCGACTCAAACCTGACATGTTCCCAACCTCGGCGGCCACATCTATGAGGTTTCGCGCCGCGCCGAAGCGTGCGCGGCCGTTTCCGACCATCCTCATTTGCTGGGCTCTGTCACCCACCGTTTCCGTTTCCGACCACGCCGCGCTCTCACGCGGCCCTAGCCCTCCAACACCGACGCGTCCGCGATCGCCACGGACCCATATACGACAGTTCACGCCCCGCGAAGGCATGCGCGATGCCTTGCAATGCCCTACACACCCCCAAATCCTGCACGCGTCTTAGACCATTTCCTCCTCAAACAATCTCTTTCATGACCTGGTAATTGTCCTATTCGCTGATTCCACTTTCCGTCACCATTTGACGCGCTCTCCTCACATGCAGTCATTCCTTGAAACTGTCAAGACACTTTGCCAGCGACAAGGCAACCACAACAATCTCTGCGATCACAATGAGGCGACCACGATGACCTTGACCACGGCGACCATGGCGATGACCTCGGCAATGGTGACAAGGCGACCACGACAACCTTGGCCACGGTGGTGAGGCGACCACAGCAACAACCTTGGCACTTGTGACCACGACGGTGGTGGGGCAACCACCAGGCGACCACGACAACGATGAAGTCACACAATGACTATGGGGTGACGACGACCACGGTCATGAGTACTACTAGTAAGAATAGATTAATATATTGACATTTCTGACTTTGAGAGTGAGAAGGGGAGCTTCGGGACGTGCAGGTATGGCATCACGCATACGGGGTTTGACGGGTGACCGGTGACAACTGTCACTCTGAAAACTCTGTATTCTAAGCCTGAGAGTGTATAAGCGTGTTCTTCACGTTCGCGAGAACAATAGTTGGGGTTAGCGCCCTATAGGCGCCAGTGAACAAAAATCTGCTAACGGTCCACTATACCCCCCCTATCCCCCTAACCCGGGTATGGGCGCCTAAAAATCCGCGAGCCCCTTGCTTTGGCATGTCTGATGCCACTCCACACTCCACACCCTTGCCCACTGGTGCTGATGAGCACCTTCATAAATATATGGGTCAGGCTAGTGCCTCTGACATTACGCACTACCAGTCACTCATTGGTAGTCTGCTGTATGTAGTCTGCTGTATGTTCAGATTGGTACTAGACCGGACATTTCCTTCGCTGTGTCACATTTGGTGCAGTATGCAGCAAATCCTTCCCCCCAACATCTACGGCTTGCGCAGTATGTTTTATCCTACTTAGTGGGTACTATAGACATGCACATAGTTTATGATGGCACCAGTCAGTGTTGGGAAAATTTGGTTTGGTTTGGTTTGAGGCCATTTTTGCCAAACTGAAACCAAAATGATTAGATTTTGGCCAAACTGAACCCAAACTGAACCAAACTGATTCAAACTGCTCCAAACCATCTCAAACCGATTAAATAAGCGCCCAAATAAGCGCCCAAATAATGTGTCAAATTGCTTACAGTTTGGTTTCAGTTTCGTTCAGTTTAAACCAAACTCAAACCATTTAAGACTTGGTTTGGACCAGTTTTGGACTGATTTTGTACTAATTTTGAACCAAACTGAGTTTAAACCCCAAACCAAACCATTTAATTGTAATTATTAAGCACTTATTGGGCACTTATTATGTAATCAGTTTGAAATGGTTTGAACTCAGTTTGGGACCCCAAACTGGAAACCAGACCATTTAGCTTTTTTCAGAAAATCCCAAACCCCAAACCAAACTTCCAGTTTGGGTTCAGTCCAAACTGAGTTTGAATCAGTTTGGAACCAAATTTCCCCAACACTAGCACCAGTGGAGATGGCCTTTGTGGTTATAGTGACTCTTCCCTGGGTGACCAGGTTGATGACAGACACTCCACTTCTGGCTATGTGTTCTTATTAGCTAATGGTGCAATAACTTGCCAATAAGCTGGTCTTTGCAAAAGCAAAAGACTGTAGCCCAAAACACTACAGAGGCGGAATACATGGCTATGACTGACGTGGCCAACCAAGCCGCTTGGTATCAGAGCTTCCTTGCGGAACTCAGGTACGAGGTCAATGACCCCACCCCATTGCATGGCGACAATAAGGGTGCCATTGACTTGGCCTTGAACCCTGTCACTGGGAGGCGATCGAAGCATGTAGGAATCCCAGTCAGCATCAGCCAGCAAAGTCCAATATTGGTAATCTCCGGACCAGTATGATGTGCGAGTGTATTATGAATATGTTGTAAATAGCACACAAACAAAGTCAGATAGGGGCACACATCTTAACCACAACGCTCTCCTGATTGTTTGCCACTCGGGAGAAATCCCTCATATATAATAAATCTCTACAGGTTATGGGCCCTGGCCCTGTAGCCTGAAACTACAAAGCCAGACACTATCTTAAAATCACATCCAAACTACTTTCATGCAAACAATCCATTGCCCCTAATGCCAAAGAGACGCTCCCCATCCACTTCCTCCTCGGACGACGAGATACTAACGATTGCCAAGCCTGCAGATTCATCAGTCACCAGGGTCATTGACCCACTTGACGACCATAATTGGTCTGACTGGCGTGAACAGATGAGAATGGTCTTCCATTACTGTCAGATTACTAAATACATCAACAGCTTGATTACCTGTCCTTCAAAGGACAAGGCAGCAAAGAAGATCTGAGACAATAACGACAGCTATGCTCAGGTCTTGATAACAAGCAATATTACGTTGGCACAGGTGAAGAACATTCACCGTTGTACGACAGCACATCAGATATGGGAGAGCTTAGCTGTGGTGCATGAGGCCAAGGGCTCACATACAGTATATGTGATCCTCAAAAATCTTTTCATGTTTACTAATGAAGAATGTACTGATATCCCCAAACACTTCGATGAGATGAAGAAGGAATGGGAGCATTTCAGTCAACTTCCGCACGGACGCAAGAACCCTTTTAACGATGAGTTCTTTAAAACTCTTCTTGCTTTTGCCCTTCCCCCATCCTAAGATTCTTTCTCAGAGCTGTACTATGGCGGACTATTTGAGGATGTCACAGACAATCCAAAAAGGTCCACAACTTCCCAGGTATTCATAGGGATGGTGAAAGAGGAATGCATCCAGCGCAAGATTCACGGTCAAAAGTCCAAGAGTGCGAATCAAACTACAACGAAAAAGTGTTCACTTGCCAAGCGCATCGGCAATGTCCACTCCAGGGATACTAAACGAGGGTCCTCGAAGCAGGGCAAGTGCAAGCACTGCAACAAAGACAGGCATAACACAGCTGATTGTTACTTCATAGATGTCACGATCACGTGACACGTGACACGACCGGTGAGAAGTCGGACTGACAGCGAACGACAGGAGTTGCCAGCGGAGCATTGACATAGGCTCCTGACTCATGCACATAGAAAATAGTAAACGGAAATCACCAGTTTGTATGACTATAAGTACGAGGCTGAAATGTCTGTAGTAGTCTTGTCTAAACTTTCTTGAATCCCAGCTAGTTCCTGCTCTAACTCGAGTGAGACAATGCTCTCCCCTTCGTCGACTCTGTCGACTTTACTCTTTGACTTAGTTGCCTTGTCATTCTCACTCACGACGAACCCTTAACCTTCGACCCTCTGCCCCACGGCACGACCGATCCGGCTGGATCGTAAAAATAGAGAAGAGTAAGTGCGAACATTGTGGGAAGTTTAATCATCCTTCCAGCAACTGTTGGCAAGCCAAAAAGGACAAGAAGCTGAAGAACAATGGGGATGCCAATGGCAAGACCAAAGTGTCTACATCAAATATTGTGTCCACCTCAAAGATCAAGGAAGTCCATGCTAACTTGCCATGGGCAGGATCTAGTACTGTTGTTCCCATTAAACAGCTCACATGCAACATCAGTGATTCAAAGATCAATGCCGATGATGATGGAGGCTGGGAGGATATTGATGAGTATCACAAATACAAAAGTGTTGACTATAGCTATGTGACCAGAAATGATGATTCTATTGCTCATTATGACTGGTTGGCTGATAGCGTGACAACCTCTCATGTCGCGAATAAAAGATCATTGTTCGTTACATACAAGTGATGTATTGATGCCTCAGTTGCTGGCGTTGGTAATTCCATCATCCCCATTGAGGGCAAAGGCACTGTCAAATTGGAAACGGACTGTGATAGCCACAAGTATATTCTGCGACTCGAACAAGTCCTGTATATTCCAAATAACAAGAATAACTTATTCTCCCTTGGGAGATGGGACAGTGCTGGTGGAACTTATATGAGTAAACACGGCAGACTGAGACTACCCTCTGAACAAGGAGAAACAGTGGCTAAAGGCCAAATTGCCAGAAATAACTTGTATAAGTTACAAGTAAAAGTACAGCAAATAGGGGAACGTGAACATGCAGATGATGTATTCGTGGCCACAGATCCGCTTCCTAGCTGGGATACCTGGCACAGACATTTCAGACATGTAAGCTACAGCAGTTTACCAAAGCTGCTGGAAAAGAACCTTGTTGAGAGATTTTGCATTGATGTGTTGCATGTACCGAGGCAAAGCAAGTGGAAGAACCCTATAAAGAAACATCAGCTCATCATACTTCCCCTGGAGAATTGACTTACATAGACCTCTGGGGAAAATACGATGTTGCGTCCATAAATGGACACCAATACTATGCGCTATTCATTGACGACGCTACCCAATATGTAACAATTACTTTCCTAAAAGGGAAGAGATCAGGCAGCAAAAGCGGTGAGAGACTATTTAACGTACCTCAGAGCAAATGATCTCCTCCTCGTGCAATGCACACAGATCGGGGGAAAGAATACATTAATGAAGCTCCACGGATGTGGTGTCGTGAGCGTGGGATAACAAACAAAGTTACCACGCCATACTCACCTGCTCAGAATGGCATTGCCAAGCAAATAAATCGAACATTAGTCAAACTCACTTGAGCAATGTTAAAAGGGGGAAATTTACCCAAATTCCTATGGGAACAAGCTGTGGAACACGCAGCATACATAAGAAATTGTTCCTATACAAGAGTCTTAGAAGTCACGCCTTATCAGCTCTGGTTTAAAAGGAAACCGGACGTGACTCACCTGAGGGAATTTGGAGCACCCATATGGGTACTTCTGCAAGGCACTGCCAAGCAGAGGAAAATGCTCCCTAAGTCTAAAAGACGAGCATACATCAGCTACGAAGATGGATCAAAGGCCATCAAATATTATAGCGCAGAAACATGGAAGGTACTCACCTCCTGAAATTACAAATTCCTCTGTCCTCCTGAACATCCCAAAACACCTGAAGAGGTCATTATTGTGCCTGGTGCACAGTGTGAAGGGGAGTTTGGTAGAGGCACTCTGTCCACAGGTGGAGCACGACCTATGTTAAGTGATGTACCAAATGTGGATGTAACGCCAGGCGATGTACCTATGATGGATGTACAGCCAGGGGAAAACCAAATGGGTAAAAGCCCTATGTACACAGGTCAAAAGAGGAAAAGTAGCGCAGACTCACAAGAACCACCCAGTAAAATGCGAGGCATATGCACAGATTATAGACACCTAAATGATCTGTTTTCCGATCCAGAAGACGAAATCATAACCATGCAAGCCTACACATGCAGGGGAGATGAGCCGGGAAGTCTAAACAAGGCCAAGGCATCTCCAGAGTGGTCAGATTGGGAGTTAGCAGTGAGAGCAGAACTTAGCCAATTACAGGCAAAGGGAACTTAGATGCTCACCAATCCTCCCGATGGCGCTGTCCCAATCGCCAACAAATGGGTCTTCGCAAAAAAGTATGACAAAACAGGTAATATCCTGAAGTATAAAGCGTGATTAGTAGCTAAGGGCTGCGCGCAAAGACCAGGATATGACTATGATGAAACGTTCTCACCAGTAGTAAGGCTCAAAACGATAAGAGCCGTACTGGCCCTTGTGACGATACAAGATCTTCGCATCCAACAAATGGATGTTAAAGGGGTTTACCTAAATGGCACCCTGAAGGAGACTGTTTACATGTGTCAGCCAGAGGGATATGAGGATGGGTCAAATTGAGCTTGCCTACTCGTAAAGATGCTATACGGTCTTAAGCAGTCCAGGTGTGAGTGGAATAGAGAGCTTGATGAAAAACTGTGGAAGCATAGCTTTGTGTGCTTGATATCGGATCCATGTGTGTACATGTGAAGGGAAGGTGGTGACCTGGAAATGATAACTGTCTGGGTTGACAATCTCTTACTATTTGCAACGTCAGATGATTTGATGAAAGCAATAAAAGGAGATCTACATACCAAATGGGAGGTCTCTGATATGGGTGAGCTGACGAAGATCGTCAGAATTAAAGTCACCAGAGATGAAATGTCAGTAACGATTTCCCAAAAGAAATATGTAGAAAACATACTGGAAAAGGAAGGGATGCTACATGCAAACCCAGTAAAAATGCTGATGGATCCCACCACGAAACTGGGGCTGAATCCAGATGGGAATGAAGGAAGCTGAAGCAACTTGTATGCGAGGTTGCTAGGTGAGCTTCAATTCCTAGCCAATGCAACGAGACTGGATATTGCACACGCAGTAAATCAATTGGTGAGTTACACCACCAATCTGAGCCTTGAGCATACGGCCACCCTAAAAAGGATCCTTCGATACCTCACCAGAACATGTGAATACAGAATTAGATATTCAACACTTCCGGGGAAAAATAAGAACACGAACCTTTTCCATGGCTTTGCAGATGCTGCTTATGCCAACCAAGATGACTGTAAGTCGATGAGCGGTTATATCTTCAAGGCTGGAGGCAGTGCGATTTCATGGAAGTCGAAAAAACAAACAGTGGTTGCACTGTCATCAACCAAAGCGGAATATATAGCCTTGTCAGAGGCGTGCTGTGAAGTGTGCTGGCTGAGGAACCTCTATCAGGACCTTGGATTCAGTCAGCAATATCCAACCTTAGTTAAAGGAGACAATACCGGTTCTATTGCAATGGCACGCAACTATCAATTCAATAAAGCAGCCAAGCATTTGGAAACAAAATGGCATTGGATCTGCAAACAAGTTGTGTGTGGATTGATAGAAGTTGGAGATTGTAGGGATCCCGAACAGACAGCTGACATACTAACCAAGCCAATACCCTGGCCTAAACATAAAAGGCACGTCAAAGAAATGGGACTGACACTGACATGAAGGGGAGTGTAGGAATCCCAGTTGGCATCAGCTGGCAAAGTCCAATATTAGTAATCTCTGGACTGGTATGATGTGTGCGCGTATTACAAATATGTTGTAAATAGCACACAAACAAAGTCAGATAGGGGCACATGTCTTAACCACAACGCTCTCCTGATTGTTCGCCACTCGGGAGAAATCCCTCATATATAATAAATCTCTACAAAGCACATTGCCATTAGGCATCATGTCATCAGGGAGTACATCAAAAAGGGGACCATCACCCTTATTAGAACCCCTACACTGGAAATGGTTGCAGACGGCTTCACTAAGTCCCTGGCACGCACCATGCTCCACCAACATAACATAGACATGGGCTTGTGCTAATCCTAGATTGCTGATCACAGGGAGATGTTGATAAGTGACCCTCAGTAAAAAAGAAAAGTCGGTGAATAGTCAGAGTATAGTCAGAATAAAGTCAGAACAAAGTCAGATGGGGGTCAACTGACTACAAAATGACTAAATGTTGTTTTTAGTGACTACAAAATGACTTCTAGCTGACTATTCATAGTCAATTTGTAGTCAATTTTCTTGAGAATGGGATTAGTCATTTCTTAGTCACAGTCAAATCATCTGTAGTCATTTCATAGTCATTTCATAGTCATTCCATAGTCACACAGATTTCTGAATTAATTTGTTTTTCACACAGTAATTAATGGCCAAATAAAATCAAAATTGACATTGACAACTAAACTAAACAAAACAAAACCGAGTTGGCTCAGCCTTCTGATGAGGCTTCCGGTGAAGTCAACTTGTCTTGATCCATTGGGGCACCACGGTGTGCCTTGGCCGCGCGCAAGAGTGTTGCCCATTTGGGGGCAGGCTTGGTGGGCAACGATGTGGCAGTGGGCTCGGTGTGCTTGGCTGACTTGGAGGGGCCTGGCTTGGCCAACTTGGAGGGGCCTGGCTTGGAGGGGCCAGCCTTAGTGCCTGACAACTTGGATGGGCCGGCCTTGGCGCCTAATGGCTTGGTGGGGGAAGGTTCGGCAGGCGCGGCAGGTGCAGTAACCGATGAGTGGGAGGAGGCGGCCTGGGACTTGGAGGGAGTGGCCTTGGGCTTGGAAGGTGTGGCCTTGGGCTTGGGGGCAGGCTTGGACTTGGAGGGGGCAGGCTCAGCATCTGAAGACCCAGAAACAGCAGCAGTGGGGGCAAGGGGCGAGGCAGATGGTGACTGGGTTGAAGGAGGAGCACGGGGCAGGGATAGTTAGCAAATATAAGTGACAATGTTTTAGACTTACCTGTGTGTCCTTCCAGCAGTGTTGGAGCTGCTCGAACAATAGTTTGAGATAGTTGTCAGCCAGGTATGTAGTAGAGGACCACCCTCTTGTGGTACACAATGCCCTGGCCACCTTGCAGGTCCTAACTGTGGCTGTGATCAGCTTGAACACGGTCGAAATATTACCCACCGACTTCCAATCCACGAGAGCCGACCGAATTGTCAGACCACCCGCAGTGAACTGCGCATGGCCCCAATTCTCGTTCGAGTTGTCATCGTCGACATCTGGTGCATCGGGATCTGCAGAGTCAAGTTGATCAAGTAGTGCTGCAACGGCATTGGACGGTTTGCACATTTCACAGTCAGTGGCATCATGCATGGCTCAGAGGAGGGCGCCGCGTCTGTGTTGTGGCATGACGGTGCCGTATCCATGTCGAAGCACCAGGGCGCAGTGTCAATACACCGTGTTGGTGTCGTGGCGTGTTGGTGTCGCAGCGGGAAGGCGCCGCGTCAGTGTCAAAGCACCAGGGCGCGGCGCGGGGTCGGTATTGTGGCGTCAAGACACCGTGTTGCTGTGGCGCCATGTTGGTGTCATGACATGACAGTGCCGTGTTGGTGTCGAAGCACCAGGGGGCGGCACGGGGTCAGTGTCGCAGCGTCAAGACACCGAGTTGCTGCGGCGCCGCGTCGGTGTCGAGGTGTGACAGCACTGTGTTAATGTTTTGAAACCTAGAGAAAAAAAAAACATTGTGGTTAGTTTAAGTAAAAGGATAAGGAAGAAAGGACTTAGCTTGTTTGAGGGTCAATATAACGCAGTCGACAACTCGGAGTGCCATGGTTGACTTGGACATGTTGACATGGTAGTTGTTTGGTCAGTGTTGACATGCTGACACACATCGCAGCCGGTCCGGCGATCTGGATGCCCGCAAAAACCCACGAACCCGTGATGGGTGTCCATTGAAACTCAGCAACTGTCAAAGACCAGTTGCAACCGGTTGCAACTGGTCTTTTGGCAGTCTGTTGATGAATTGAATTGTCAATAGACTGCAACTGGACCATGTTGGAACTACATGCAACTGCAACTGAAAGTCCAGTTGCCACCAGTTGGGTCCAGTTGGGTCCATGGTCTTTTTTCAGTCCATAGGACAGGACTTTGAAACACTATCTATTGCTGTGCTCTGCTGTTCCCCTCGTGTTGCTGCTCTGGCCTGGACTCTGGCTTTCCTGCTCTTCTGGCACTGCACTAGTCGTGCAGCCCCCCGCGGGGCATGAAACATCGTATGTAGGTCCGCGATGGTCGCGGACGCGTGTGTGCCGAATTTCTAAGGCCGCGTGCGGGTGCGGTGAGGTTGGGAGCAACTACATGGAGCCTGCTAGGTCGTGTCGTTGAAGGTCGTCGGAAACGGTTGCGCACGCTTCTGCGCGGCGCAAAACTCCGTTTAAGTGTTCTCCTGAACCAAAGACGCATTTAGTTCGAGTAACTAAGGCTGCACGTGAGTGCAGCGAGGTCGAAAGAGGAAACACAGGGCATACTGGATTGGGTTGTCGAAGGTCGTCGTAAACAATTGTACATGCTTCTGCACGGCGTATAACCTCGCATATGTGACCGCCTGTATTGGAAGCACGTTGTGTTCAAGCAGCTAAGGCCGCGCGCGAGTGCGACAATGTTGGAAGGGACTACTTGGAACCTGCTGGGTCAGGTCATTGAAGGTCATCAGAAACGGTTACGCACGCTTCTGCGCGGCGCAAAACTCCGTCTAAGTGTCCACCTGAATTGGAAACGCAGTTGGTTTGGGTAGTGAAGGCCGCGCACGGGTGCGGCGAGGTTGGGAGCAACTACACGGAGTCTGCTGGGTAGGGTCATTGAAGGTTGTTGGAAACAATTGTGCACACTTCTGCGTGGTGCAAAACTTTGGATATGTGTCCGCCTGTATTGGAAGCACGTCTGGTTAAAGCAGCTAAGGCCGCGCGCAAATGCGGCGAGGTTGGGAGTGACTACTTGGAACCTGCTGGGTCAGATCGTTGAAGGTCATCGGAAATGGTTGCGCACGCTTCTGCGCGGCGCAAAACTCCGTCTAAGTGTCCACCTGTGTCTGAAACGTGTCGGGTTCGGGTTGCTAAGGCCGCGCGCAAGTGCGGTACACTGGGGAGCACAAGGGGCAGGCACAGGGGTCACTGAGGAGGAACACACTAGGGACAACAAAAGAATGCAGATAAGCCATTTGGGCGCACGAGAATGCATTGGAGGCAGGACCAACATTTGTACTCACGAGAACCACTGATGAACGATGTGATCACTTATGTAACCAAAGCCCCAGCTTGAGCCATTGGCTTTGGCTTTTTGCTTTTCTGAGCCAGGCCAAAGCCGTTTCTAGGCCGTCACCATGGCTTGGCTTGGCCCGGCCTAAAAGGGCCTGGCCTGGCCTGGCTTCTGGCTTGAAGCTGGGCCATGCACATCACTACACAAGACTACCAAAGCTTGCCAGTGGTGAGATGCACAGAATTCTTTCCTTACTGCTCCGAAGGTATGTTGGGTCCACATATTATATTCTCATATAGTGACTTTGTTTAGGGATGGCGTGCTTTGTGTGCGACGAAAAACTGTCCAACTACATGGACACAAACAGTCAAGGCTGCTCAAGATGCAGGTCGACTGTGGACCAGAAGAATGGACAACGCGTCCTCGAACATATGGGCGCACACATCCTATACAATGGTATGCTTGATAGCTCCGAAGAGCTCTGTGGCATGTGTCTTTGCCCTGCTTCGATGTGCCAGATCTACCTGAGGAAGGCCCGCGGAACTGCTGGAAGCGTCTCAGTGGACCGCAAGAAGTCGAAGTGCATCAATATGACACATTTCAACTACGCTACTGCCTTCACTTCTTCCGAGGCATCTCCTTGCTCGAACGTTCCAATAATCTGCCCCATTGTCCCGACGATAGTCCTGCTGTGTGGACATACAATCTCCATGCGCACTTCCGAGAGCAACATCGCATCCAATCTCTGGGTGATTTCCCCATCACCATTTGTCTGTCTCAATCCAAGAAAGATGGCATGTGAAAGGTCTGGAATTCATGGTTCAAGGCCCCAAAACAACGCAAAAAGAAGCTGAATCAACCATCGCTTGCCATCTCGGAGTTTGATATCTTCCGAGAATTCGCTTTCTGACTACGTTTCTCTTCTTAACTAGACCAGGTGCGGGTGACAAAGATAATCAAGAGGATGACTCGCACAATATCAACTTTCATGGTGACTCTAGCCATCCTCTGGAGGATGCGATGGAGCAGGACTCGGAGCAGGGGTTCGACGATGACGATGATGACGGTGGCGGTGACAATCAATGTGACGATGGTGATGTTGATGGTGACAGAGATGACGACGGTGAAGAGAACGAACCAAGTACGTCGCCATTTCGTTCATAAGACAAACTTTGAAGGCTGATTCTTATTTGATAGCTCCTCCTCCGTCATCTCCAACTTGGTATCCAAACACATCCCTGTCTCTGCCACCGTCCCCGACTACTGCTCCCCTGACTGCGCAACAAACTGTGCACACCCATGGATTGAACATACCGCCCGTCGAGTCCACCATATCCACCCTCAAATATACCACCACACCCCCGGAATCGTCTATGCAGGAACTACAGATACAAGTGCAGGCCCTCAAATCAAACACGCAGCCAGCCAAGCACAAAGCCTTTGGATTTTATCGCCCAACCATCTGAATCGACTGCAGCGAAAGTCACGCCGCTGGTCATTCCCACCTTGGCTCCCCTGTCACCTCTTCCAGGGCCTCTGAGTCGCACATTGCCTGAACCACCTGTCAGCGCTCGAGGACATCGGCTAAGAAAAGTGAACATCCTCAGTTTGAACATGTGCATGTGTGGTGTTACGATTACCGAGTCCGAGATTGATACAGGGATAAATGTAATGAAGTGTCAAGTTCCGGGGTGTGAGACAGTCTGGGTGCGTTCTTCACCTTATTTAAATTAAAAAAATTTGTTTTTGTTCTTCCTTTTCTTTGTCTTTTTCTGTCTTGCTTTCTGGTCCATTCATGCTCACATAGCCACCAGTTCCATCAAACATGTATGAATTACAAATTCACACCCAAAATTTGGGCTTGCAATGGCTGTGCAGGTGGGACAAATCGACGCCGTCAATTGTAGTAGTTTACATAAATTCTACAACATGTGAATTAAACATATTACAAACTGCGAAAAAACATGAACATGTGACTTAAACATACCGTATATGGAAAGAGGGAGGGGGGGAGGGGCTGGAAAGCCCCTAAAAGACAAAACCTGACTGGATATCAATTTTTCCGGTCCCACCCCCCCCCTTGTTTTTGCTTGTATGTCTCTCTGAGCCTCAAAATATCTTGAGGAGCGTGAGGATTGGCCCCTTAGCTCAGAGATCCTACTTCTCAGAGTGACACCTTCTTTAATTGTGCACTTTCCCCATCTCTGGACTTTAAGATCCCAATTAAAAGGCACATCAAGACATCCACAAATTGCCTTGAGATGGGTATAAAAGTCTGTTCCCCCTTTTTTGTCAGTCTTCCTTATAGGAAGGGACTGAAAAAGGTGATCTTTTTGTCTCTTCTCCTTTCCAGGAATAGACAAGACTGGGTACTTCAGAGTCAACATTTTAGTGGTTGCCCTTTCAAATAAAATTGTGGACATATTGGCAAATGGTGCCTTCTTAGATCTGATCTTGTGCCCCAGCTCTCCAATTGCCCTCTCTACTGTTGCTTGTGAGCCAAATCTGATTGAGCCATGCCATAGAATATGGTATGGGACATGGACTAATTGAAAGATGCACAGTCTACATCTTGAGACCTTCATTGGGTCATCACCAACATATAGCCTTTCAAACTCATGCAGGAAGGAACAAGCTTTTCCATGTAGCTCTGCCAAATCCTCTGATGACCTTGGGGAGATGGTCATGGCAGTTTCAACAATGTCTGCAAATTCTCCAAAGTTTTCCAAAACTTCCTGATCAACTTGTAGTTCCCAGGCAATTGGTATAATATACCAATGGAGGAGTGCCATCCATTCATAGACTTTATATTGGCTCTGGCGCTTTTTATATGGGTTTCTAATTGGCCCACAAAAAGATGGAGGGAGAGTCTTTACAGCCTTCTCAACCTCTTCTCCAAGAAGTTCTGCAACTTCTTTACTGAGGTGGATCCTTTTCTCACTGGAACTGTGTATTACCCACAAGTCCCAGATATGTAGCATGCAGTTCTCATAGAATAGGTGGAATGGATCCAGTGGGAAGAATGATGGATGAGAAAAGGCAGGGCTGGTAGAACATAGTGTGAGGCGTGATATTCCTGTCTCTCTCACAATCATTTGTTGCTCCTTCTTAGTCTTTGCAGATAGAAGCCTATTAATGGTCTTCCAGTAATGACCCTGATCCCGCATTGGTAGGAAGTAAGGATCAATATCAGGGCAAGTTGGATTAAACTTCTCCCCCTGAGGTGGAGAGAGCAGATAATATTGTGCCTTTGCACCTTTCTCTTTGCTAGTGCGTGCCCCTTGCGCCATACTGAAGCAATCACCATGAAGAGCTGCATGTCCAGCCATTCCATTTAACTTGGCTGAACCCAGCATATCTCCTTTGACACCACAGAGATATGCCTTTAAAACAAAGTAGGATGAATCAATTATATCCCATGTCCATATTCCTTCACTAGCCATGGCCATCTCCTGGAAAAGAGGATATATGAAGGACTCAATATTTCCAGGAGATGAAGGCCCAGGAATGGCAAGGGGGATGATAATATGTTTTGCCCTATATCACCTCTCTGGTGGGAGATTGAGTAGCACAACAACCAAGAGCCACACATTGGATTGTTTCTTCATGGTGAGCTGAGCACCATCAGTAGAGATTGTAATGGCAGTGTCTCTGGCATCTTTAAATTGCCCCATGTTTTTATAGTGATCATGATTTGCAGAGTTGGCAAAATCAGAATATGTCTGCCTGTTGGCACCTGAAGCCACTGCAAGGAGTTTCAGAGTCTCCTGCAAGCACCTGTCTCTGTATCTCATCTCTTCTGATGTTTCTGCAACTGAATAGTGTGACTGAATGACGAGAATGATGGGAATATAAAGCATTTGTGCCCTTGGCTTTTGGGAAGCCCTAGGACCCAGCTTTTGCTTATAGTGTGGTTCATTGCAAAGTTTTCCATCATGGGAGTGTGTGCAAAGGGTAGTGTTGGGGAAGTTTGGTTTGGTTTGGTTTGGGCCATTTTGGGCCAAACCGGAAACCAAACCATTTAATTTTCACCAAACCGAACCCAAACTGGACCCAAACCAGTTCAAACCGTTCTAAACCATTTCAAACTGATTAAAAATAAGTGTTTTAAATTGGTCCTTAATCGGTTCAGTTTGCTTCAGTTTGGTTCAAACTTGGTTCAAACCACTTAAGGAACCACTTAGGACCTTGGTTTGAGGCAAAAATGATTGATTTTGTTCAAATTCATTGGTTAAGACTTTGTTTCAAATTGTTTGAGACCAAAAACCATTGATTTTGGTTTAAATTTGGTTTAAACTCAGTTTGGTTTGGTTTGGTTCAAACTCAGTTTGAACTGAACCAAACCATTTATTGAGCACTTATAAAATATTTTTAATATGTTTTCTTAATCGGTTTGGTTCGGTTTGAACCAGGTTTGGGACCCCCAAACTGGAAACCAAACCATTCAGTTTGAGCCAGGATTCTCCAAACCCAAACCATTTTAAACGGTTTGGGTCGGTCTGAGACCAAACTTCCCCAACACTAGCAAAGGGTTTGGGACTGAAAGTCCCCAGTATATGCCATGCAACTCCTGGGGCACATGTCAATAAATGATGGTGTAAGCCCAGTAAGCTTCTGCACCAACTTCTGCACAGCATAAAGGCTGAGGATCTCCACATCTGTGGCCTCTGAAAGCACTTTAGCATGGGAGCTGTAGGCTTTTACTGTGCCTTGGGACTCTGTCCATGCAAAGTAGTGCTGAAGGGACAGCACTTCTGCCCTAGATAGAGTGTATCCCCCTGGGGGACCAGAAGGGGGAGGGGGAAGAGCATAGTCCCCCAACAGCTTCTTCTGGCAACACTCCTTGGCCTCTTACCACCATCATCCACATGTCTTCTACCTCTCCCACTGACTCCCCCATGACTGGTTCCCCTCCGGGACCGTCAAAGGTGGACATCATCTACAACATCCTTGCTGACCTGCCCACTGTCGACGACAATGGGGACCCCCTCCAACTTGGCAGATTCCGAATGGCCCTGGTTGCGGCGCTCTCCGAGCCTGTCCCCTCCCTAGGCAACACCTCCCCTATTATGCTCATGGGCTTGAGCCCCATGTACCTTGCTCCCCGCCCTCCCCCCTCCACTTTCACAAAAGAACCTGAGGCCCTCCAGGACTCCCTCAACCTTCGACTGGATGCCCTCCAGGGTGCCATTGAAGGGATGCCCAGGACCCCCCTCCCCGCTGCCCCTGTGCCTGCCCCTGTGCCTGCCCCTCCCACTGCTCCCCCTGTTTCGAAGCCCCATGCCCAGAAACCCCATGCCCAGCCTCCCACGCCTGCCCCGGCTAAGACTAAGTCCGCCCCGGCAACTGCTCCTGCCCTCACCTCACGTCCCACACCACCTCTTATCAGCCCCCCCTCCTTTGCCATGGTGGCAAAGGTGCCATGGCAAAGTCTCCTGCACGACCATCCCTGGTTGTGTCCCTTGTCCCCCCGTAGTAGCAGGTACCTCCCATCCCCCGCTGTCCGCCGCAGCCCCCAGGAGATCATTGGTCACCTCAATGCCATCCTCGCCACGGAAGCCCACCAGGTCACCCTGTCCGCCGCTCGGTGGACAGCAAAGAACAACCTTGTGGTTACCGCCGGACCCGACACCACGGCGCATCACCTCACTGCAGCCTCCCACCTCATCTCCGACTGTCTTGCGACCTTCTTCTCCTCTGACCAGTCTCCCCTCCCTGTCCAGGCCAGGGAAAATTGTAAATGGGCCCGCCTCCTCATCAACGGAATCCCCACTGGAGCATCCCCCACACAGGGCCCCTTCTCCCCCTCCGAACTCTATGCAGCACTCTTGGCAAACAACCCTGCCTACAGAGGACTGAGACTTACACAGCCCCCATCCTGGGTGAGGGCTCCCGCATCCTATAGACCCAGCTCGGTCTCCTCCTTGGTGCTGACCTTTGAGGACCCTTTGGGGGACTCACTGCGCTCGCTCTTGGCAGGACGGAGCCTCTTTGCCTTCGGGCACGCCGGGGAGCTGAAGCGCTGGAAGTCCAAGCCACATAACACTGGCAAGGCTCTGGCTCCCATGCCCCCCTCCTGACCGCAACCTCCCACTTTGCGTTTACGCGCCCACAATACATGTTTACGTGCCCGCATTCCCACCCACGCTCGTTTGAACTGGCTTCCTTGGAAGGTGGCCCCCTAGACCGTACCCCGGACTATTTACCCCCCTTGTGCTGTACCCGCTGTTGTTTCAGGGTACCGCTTCATCCTATCTCCGTTTCTCTTCCACCTATCTTACCCTCCTTCTCCCTCTTGTCTCCCCATTCCATCTTTCTTCAGTTTTCATGCAGACTTACCCGGGAAATAGTTGTGCCTTGAGCTGTGGCCTTAAGTGGTTCCATCCCGCTGACCTTAATTGTTAGGAAGTGTATAGTCCTGTCTGGCGTAGTTTGTATGGGTGGTCTCGGAGTTTATGTACAGAGTAGCGGGTGGGGGTGGAAGGCTGTCCTTGTGCCTTACTGTACTGCCACAGTATAAATCTGATTTTTAAAAAAAAAAAAAAAAAAAAAACAGCTTCTTCTGGAGCTGTACAACAGCCTCTGGCAAAAAGGGACTTGCCCTCCTTGTCTGACTAGACTCCTCCAAAGCCTCAGATAGGGCTGAGTCTTCCATCTCAGCAACATCCTCCACAAACATATCTGAAAAGTCAGAGTCATAACCCAAGTCCACAGGCTGAGGGGGGGCTTCTAGGATTTCCTCAGCAACCTCAAATAGAGCAGGTTGGCCATCAGATCTAGATAGATCATCCTCAGAGCTAGACAGATCCCCAGAGTCAGATAAATCCTCAAAAATTGCAGAGGCAAGCACAGAGGGCACCATAGGATCACTATTGTAGCCTGGGAGATCTGTAATTGTGTAGCTTAGATACCAATATATCAAGAGATTTTACTTACCATCAACATCTGTCATCACAGCATCAGCATCTCCCACTGCACTCTCAGCAGCATGAAAATCTAATTTAAAAATTTGAGCTAGCAACCAAAGCATAATAAAATAGTACCAACCATCAGTCTCCCTCTGAGCCCCTTCTGGGCCTTCCTGGAGTGGTGCTGGTGCAACAGAGGTGTTATCTAGATTAAGATCAATATCAAGGCAAATTAGTTTTTGATTAAGGGCATAAAAAAAATAAACACATACCATCAGGATGAGAAGATAGGCTAGCTGTTTGAGACTCCCCAGCTGAGCCAGCAAGCAACTGTGCAGTCTGGTCATAACAGCTCTGCAAGTAGTCGATTGTGTGCTGAGAACCCTGCAAACCAATCTGATCTAGTAGCTGAACTTGGTTTTGCTTAAGATGACCCTGTATTGTCCTTCTGGTGAGATGCTTCCTTAACCTTAAGTTGCATTGGAAGCATGGACAAGGGTACTTTGGCGCAACTGAGGCCATAGTACGTGGTGTAGTGTTGGGGAAGTTTGGTCTCAGACCGACCCAAACCTGGTTTGAACCGAACCCAAACTGTTTAAAATGGTTTGGGTTTGGAGAATCCTGGCTCAAACCGAATGGTTTGGTTTCCGGTTTGGGGGTCCCAAACCCGGTTCAAACTGAACCAAACTGATTAAGAAAAAATATTTAAAAATATGTTATAAGTGCTCAATAAATGGTTTGGTTTGGTTCAAACTCAGTTTGAACCAAACCAAACTCAGTTTAAACCAAATTTGAACCAAAATCAATGGTTTTTGGTCTCAAACAATTTGAAACAAAGTCTTAACTGATGAACATGAACAAAATCAACTGTTTTTGCCTCAAACCAAGGTCTTAAGTGGTTCCTTAAGTGGTTTGAACCAAGTTTGAACCGAACCGAACCGAACCGATTAAGGACCAATTTAAAACACTTATTTTTAATTGGTTTGAAATGGTTTGGAATGGTTTGGTTCAGTTTGGAGCAGTTTGGAGCAGTTTGGTTTAGTGTTTTAAAGTTCAGTCAGGTTCAGTTTTTTGCTCTTTTTTCAGGTAACTGAACCCAAACCAGTTCGCTAAATATGAAAATTACATGTGAACCTGACTGAACCGAAGGTCAGGTTACCCATCAGTTCGGTCAGGTTACCAGTCAGAACCAGCTTTTTGGGGGTAACCTGACCTGACTTTTGTGAACCTCAGTGAACCTCAGTGAACCTTTGCAAACCTGTAGTGAACCTGACCTGAAGTCAGGTCAGCTGCAGTCAGGTTCCAGTCAGGTTCCAGTTTGCAGTTACCCTGACCTGACCTGCAAACACTAGTTTGGTTCAGTTTGGGTTCAGTTTGGGCAAATTCTAATCAGTTTGGTTTCCAGTTTGGCCAAAATGGCCCCAAACCAAACCAAACCAAACTTCCCCAACACTAACCCATGCGCTATTGACCAACCCTGCAAAAAGAGGTATTTCAAGTTGTTCTTCCCCAATGAGTGGAACACCACTGTCGCTGAGCTTGAAGCCGCCGCCCCTCTTCTCACTTTGTGTGTGGACCATTGGAAAGCCGACTCGACTCTCAGTGCTGTATTGAGGGACAAGTTTCTTCCTTCACAGCCTTCCTCTCCCCACTCGCTTCCTCCCCAACAATCCCATCTCTCGTCCGAACTGTTGTTGGCGCCGGCCTCATTGGGCCCACAGACCCAGAAGACGACTGAAGGCAGCAAGTCCAAGCATCCCCATGCTCGATCCCCGATGCAACAGCCCAACAAGAAGTCAAAGCACAACGGGCAGAAGGGCAAGGAGACGTCTGGGACAGGGACAGGTATGCACACATTTTATCACATTTTGAAAACACTAACTATGCCACAGGTGTTTCAGGCTGTCTGCCCCGTCCCGCCTTCGCCCCCTGCTTTCCTCGCCATGGCTTGAGCTGCAGCGCCTTTGCAACCCCACGCTTGACCTAGGGCTGACTTCAAGGACATTATTGTGTGCCCCTCTGGTATGTTTCTTTTTATCGTTTTTTTCTGTCATTTCGCTGATCAATTCTCTACCCAGCTTCCAACTTGATAGGTACGCTCCATCGGGCCATAATTTAAAAAACTACTAATTTTTGAATAGATGTTATTACCAACGACTTTTCAATGGTCCCTGATGCTGCAGACCTAGCAACATGGTGTCTGGACGCCGCGACACAGACTCGGCGCTGTCACACCACAACACTGACGCGGCGCCCCAGCAACATGGTGCCCTGGCGCTGTGACACGACACAGCACCGTCACGCCACGACACCAACGCAGCGCTGCAGCAACACGGTGCTTTGGCGCTGTCACGCCACAATACCGACGCAGCGCTGCAGCAATACGGCCCCGCCATGCACGACACCGACGCGGCGCTGCAGCAATACGGCCCCGCCACGCACGACACCAAGGTGGCGCCGCAGCAACACGGTGCCGTCACGCCACGACACCTGATTCGGCGCCGCATCAACGCGCTGTGACTTCGACATGGCATCCTGGCGCTGCGACTCCGACGTGGTGTTGTCACGCTAAGACAGTGCCATGGTGCTATGGCTGGTTGAGATAGATAGATAGAGTTGAATGTATACTTGTAGCTATTTAGAAGAAATACATATGATTATTCTCGTTGTAAACCGGTGGTAGACCAGTTGTAGACTGGCCAAAGACTGGTTGAAGACCGGCTGTAGACCGGTTGTCAAAGAGACCGGTTAAGACTGGTCCACAGACTGCAACCCAACCGACATAGACCGGTCTTACATGGTCCGGTCCGGTTTTTTAGTTGGGCCAAGAAATTGTGGACCAGTTGCGGTCCCGGTCTTACCCAAATTAGGTAAAAAAACCAGACCGGACCGGACTTTAAAACACTAGCAATAGAGCATGGTGGGTGTAAATTAGATTCGGATTAGGTGCTTGTATTGTAGACACAACTTTTGTAATTCATCTATGCAAGCCGTGGCCTGAGCCAAGCCAAGCCGGAGCCAAGCCCTAAGTGGGGGCTTTGGCTTGGCCATTTTCAAAAGCCGGAGCCGCCTTGGGCCAAGCCAAAGCCGGGGCTTTCAGGCCAAGCCAGGCCGGAACATCACTAGTCCTGTGACCAAAGGTCTTGAAACAAGCTACAAGAAAGAGTCACCAGGAAGCTGCCTTCAAAGAGAAATGTCGGCTTTCCGGGTCTTAGAACCGAAATCGCAGGATTCAGCGAGTGGACATATCGACCATCGACATTTTCGCAATTCGCCTCCATTTGCATGGACCAGCACCAGTCATGTATATGCGTTGGGTCATCTTCGACTGTCGCAGGAACAAGGCGCAGGAGTTGGCAGTCTACCTTAGCAGTCGGGTCGGCAAGAAGGTGGACAGCGAGTTCGTCGAGGTTGGATTGGGATGCAAACCGAAGTTGATTAACCTGGGCCACAGCCAGGATGACAATCGTACCACACCAGACAAGTAAAGCAACTGGATTGCCAACGTGAAGAGTAGGCCCCAAGGTAGTGTCATTGCAAGGCGTGATCGAGCCAGACCAGGGGTCAGACTCAGCAATTCCGGTGGACGTTGGACCGAAGCACAGTATGTTTTGTACACACCTCAATCAATCTGTCGATGATCGAGTAGTACGAGAGGCCATTCGATGGCGGAGGGCCTTCACTTTCGATGTTTTCTGGCCCTGTACAATGATTGCAGAGTCGACATTATTTCTTGGCATTTCATCGGCAATTGCATCCTCCAAGTCCCCATCGTGCATGTAAGAAAGGGGCAAGGAGAGGGCTGTTCGAGAGATGTTTGCGTTTTGCATGGCGTCGGAAGGGATGTGCTCAGGACCCAAATCACGAGCGAAGTCATCAGTATTGTCTCCGCTGTCGTGTTCTGGGTCACGTTGGTTTACAAGTAATGTACCAAGCGGAGATAACATATCAATATTGGGAGTGCCCTCTGCCAAGAGTTGCTCGAAGACGCATCCAGCGTCAGGGATACATTTGATGGCCTGCTGACATCCCAAGAGCCAACAAGAGTGAAGATTGACCCTTGCAACAGTAGTGTCGCTGCACCAGTCCTTTGGGCTGATGTGATCGAACTTCGAGGTGATTTCCCCAGCCTGAGCATCTTTGGTGATACAGGCAATGTGAGACGATGAGGGCCAAGGTCCCACTCTGGGTGCTCTGCAAGAATAAGGGCGACCTCTGTTAGACCTGACACGCGGCTGCCAAGTTGTAGGACGTCGATGTTCGCATCTGTACCAACAGCTGTCCGAATTAGACCAAAGAATGTTTCCAGGCGATCAGTCCCCAGAAGAATGGGGTAGAAATTGCTGTGTGGATTGTCAGCTTTGGCTTTGGCGACACAGTAGAACACATTCTTGACCATAATCATGATATCTACGTATGATTGTGTCGGCATGAATTGCGTGCAAGCAAGACTGTCCCTGTAGAGGAAAAAAGCCATGTGCACAGCCACACTCAAGTAAATCAACTGCTCGTCAAGATTGAGGTCAACGCAGACATAGGGCATCATAAGGTGGTGTGCAAATTGTCCGTATACGTTAAGAGCCTCGCGTGCGCGAGCGAAAGAAGGGCTAGAACCAGCCGGTGGAGGAGGAAGCGACCATACTTCCTTCAGGAGAGAATATGCGAGGATGACGTCCTGCTTGTCGTTGGGATTGAGGAGAGACCGCAGTCGATGCGAGGGAACACCATGTGACTCGAGGTGCGTCCGAAGTATGGCAGGAGTGACACAAAACCCTTGAATTAAAACACCTTTCGGGCACATGAGGAGGTTCCTTTGACGCTTGAAAACATGTTTGAAATCCTTGTCAGCTGTGAGATCATCTGGACCGACCAGATTGTTCATGAGCTTCAGCGAGGAGAGCTGCCCATATATCGGCGAGCTTGCAGATAGCTGGGAACTCATCGTCAGTATCACAAATGTGTCTCCACACTTTGCTTTGCCATCAGATGCGATGCAGACAGTGCGATGAGTGCAGTTCTTTTGCACTTTCACTTTGTTGGCCACCTTGAGGAACCATCTGTAGGACACGCGCATGTTGCGGACCCGTCTCTCTCTTGCAGGTACCTGAAAACATAATTGGCCAAACAGAATATTCACGGGGGACTTCAGAGAGTGCACCAATTCCTGCAACAGTAGCCTCACTGGCAAGATGGACCATGTTATTGCTAATCGCGTCGCAGAGGATATCAAGTTCTCTTTCAGAGGTGAACTCAAGGGGAATCTTGTGGCCATGTTCATGACATATCCTCAAGAACTTGTTGGTAGAGTCGTCCCAGCGAACACGTTGTTCAATAGCAAGCTCATCGAACATGATGACCTGATGTACAACTTGAAGTCCACCAGAGCTCCTGCCAGAGTCCAAAGTGAGGTCCAAAGTGTCGCTGACACTAGCTAGACCAGAGTTACACGACATAATATTTCTCTCGACCTCAGCAACTGTTGGCGCAGATGGAGAGACGATAAGGGATTGCAGAACTGTATTGCATCGTATTGTGGTGACGCTCGGCAAAGACAAGGAGCAATGGGCAAACTCCGCAACATGTGCTCCACCCAATCGGAGCATCACGATTGAACGCATGAGGTCTTTGTTCGAGTAACCTTTTGGCTGGTATAGTTTCTCCGCTGCACGTTCGTACTGCTGGATCAAAGTCTTGATTCCGGCTTTGTGCTTCAGTCCTGCTTGTACCAGAGACGCGACTCGCTCAACTCTCCCACTTGCGATAGCCATCATCCACTGTTTGTGGTCGTCAAGGGCAGCGGCTTTCCCCAACAACCTTCGGCTCGCGTTCAGCTTCGTCAACCATAACTGCCACACTTGTTCAATTTTGCGCCGAGCGACTTCAATAAGACCCCCGACTCCATGGTAGACGAGCAGAGGATTCTCGTGAACCCCATGTTGGATTTGATCCATGATGCTGATGTAGAGGGGTATGGAGGTGAGTGCTTGGCAGTCGTTGCAGGCATTTCCCTTGCTGATTGGGGGTTTGCGACATAGTTTCGCTTGTATATAAAACTTGTCTCTGGTCGAGCGGTAGTCCCAAGGTAAGTCATGTTTGTTATGTATACCAAAGGGATAGGATATGTGATGGTTTTTTCCGTGGGGAAACAGGACCAGAATGCCTTCGCAACAAGCCAGACGACCTTCAACACTCGCTCCAATTCCCGACCTGCTCTGTGTCGTCCAATCTGTGCTGTTAGCACATACATCAAGGGCACGCTTGGTGACATCGGAGCGAGCATCAAAGCAAGCTTTGGATACCCTGTCGGAGACGTGATCAAGCACGATTGGTGACTCGACTGTTCCACTTGCGATGGCAAGCGCAGGCATGGGCACACTGTCAGTCTTGCATACATTGGCAGTGACCTTTTTGATGGCGGCAGGAGCAGAGATGGACTGGGGGGCATATCTAGTATATGCTGGTGAGTTCCCACTTCGAATACTCACATGCCCTTCACTTACTGATCCTCTATCTCACACAACAGCCCATTGACCTTCATTTCGATCATTGCACCTTCAAGACCACATTGCAAGACGAAATACTTGAAGAACTGGACGAAACCATCCAAGCCATGTGTGCTGCGATTCAGCATTTCCTTCGTGTTCTTTTGCATCTCTGACTCTCCCCATCCAAACATGGTCTTCATCATCAAGTTCAAGACCATCCAGTCGTCCTCGGAGTCTACCTCCGAGCCTTGCTCCGGGCTAGCAACACAAGAGTGAGGATTGGCTGAGAAGGTACTGAGCCGGTGTTCTGAGGTTGCAAGAGGTACGCTGTCAGGAATCCGCATTAGGGCAGCTTCGAGTTTGTTCAGAAGTTCAATCCCCTTTCGACAGGGGGTCTTTCCTTGGGTCTTCCCAGCACTTGCAGGTGGAGGCGCTCCAAGAGGTACTTCCATCTCCACATTGATATCCTCCTCCAAGCCCTCCTCCAATGTCTCCTTTCCAGTGTGTACTTGATCGTATTTTCTTCTCGGTGTTCTTGCGTGTGTTTCTAGTGCTTCTAGGTTGTCGCTAAGTCCACTGAAGCTTGCTTTGTCTGTGTGGATTGGCGGTGGTGCAACTACTGTTGGTGGAACCAATGGTACACAGGGCTTGAAGAACGCGTGAAGGTCGTGATTTGGCCAGTCAGGTTTTGGGGGTCTTTCAGGGGCCCTTTTTGGCCCCTTACTTTTACTGCCTTGTTTCCTCTGGCATGCTTTCGATGTGTGGTGGATGTCAAGGTTCTTCTTTCCACCAAAACCAACACAAACTGTTTTGTTACAGTCTGGGCAGATGAGCTTGCTAGTCGCATGGAATTTAATT
The DNA here is from genome assembly GCA_021525015.1 of Lactarius pseudohatsudake. NCBI lineage: Eukaryota > Fungi > Basidiomycota > Agaricomycetes > Russulales > Russulaceae > Lactarius > Lactarius pseudohatsudake. The sequence goes on along the minus strand of JAKELH010000003.1, from coordinate 831,415 downwards.
CCACTGCTGTTTGTCATTAGATTAGTCGAGCGTGTCTTTGTTTTCCTTACTCAAATCCTTACTTTTCGTTTTCTTGGTTCAGTTCGGGCATTTAGAGTGCATCAAGAAACCAAGCAAGAAACTGGTATTGGATGCCCATCTACACTAAAACATTTCCTCAACGCGTTGAGGATTGTTTGAGGAGGGCGCCACAAGGCAGATCGCTTCCTAATTAGGAAGGTCAGAATTTTTGTTCAGCCACTGGTCCCCCCCTCCCCACCTGCGGCTCAGGATTCCGGTCCCGCCACCCCCTTGAGCAAAAAGACCTACTTGGGGAGAGGCACTAGCATTTTACTCAGTGCCAGAGTACAACCTGTGTTTGGTGGTCTACTGTCCAGTGGTGGATGAGTTTGGTGTAGTAGGGAGGTGGTGTGGGAGATGGTCAGAAGAGATAAGGGTGATGGAAACATCTAGGCTGATGAATCTGATTGGAATTTGGGAGTTTTAGTCAAGGGTTCATATCCTAAGAAGACATCCAGGACTGGATATGCTGAGTGCAGAGGAATGTGGATTTGAAGAGATCCTAGCAGAAGATGAGTAGGGTAAATGAAAATGGCTATCTTGTACTTGTACTTCCCCAATTCTATAGGAACTTATGTTGCATCAGAAAGAAAGGAGCCAACAAAATATCTCTAAGTCAGCCAGAAGTCAGATAGTAGTCAGATGATAGTTCATGTTCCCCTCCCTCATCCCTATATTCCCCTTCCCCATGTTCCCCTCCCCCATCTACATATTCCCCTTTCCCATGTTCCCCTCCCCCTTCCCCATACGCCCCCTCCCCATGTTCCCTTCCCCCATCTACATAATCCCCTTCCCCATGTTCCCCTCCCCCATCCCTATATCCCCTCCCCATGTCCCCCCCCCCTTCCTATATTCCCCTTCCCCATGTTGCCCTCCCCCTTCCCTATATTCCCCTTTCCCATGTTGCCCTCCTCCATCTACATAATTCCCCTCCCCATGTTCCCCTCCCTCATCCCTATATTCCCCTTCCCCATGTTCCCATCCCCCATCTACATAATCCCCTTCCCCATGTTCCCATCCCTCATCCCTATATTCCCCTTCCCCATGTTCCCCCCCCCTCCCTATATTCCCCTTCCCTATGTTCCCCTCCCCCATCTACATAATCCCCCACCCCATGTTCCCCTCCCTCAGTCCTATATTCCCCTTCCCCATGTTCCCCTCCCCCATCTACATAAACCCTGTTCCCATGTTCCCCTCCACTACCTACATAATCCCCCTCCCCATGCTCCCCTCCCCCATCCCTATATTACCCTCCCCTATCCCTATATTCCCCTTCCCTATATTCCCCTTCCCTACATTACCCTCCCCTATCCCTATATTCCCCTTCCCCATGTTCCCCTCCCCCTTCCCTATATCCCCCATCTACATAATCCCCATCCCCCATGTCCCCCTCCCCTTTCCCTATATTCCCCTTCCCCATGTTCCCCTCCCCCATGGGTCCCAGCCCCATAATTGAAGTTTTTCTCCAAGTCATTATGACTTTGAACTGACTATAAGGTGACTTTATTTGACTACAGAATGACTATCTCCTGACTTTGGTGAAATTTCTGACTTCCATCTGACTATACTCTGACTATTCACCGACTTTTCTTTTTTACTGAGAGTGACCTGTGCACACTTAGCAGCTCAATGGACAAGCAGATAATGGACTGCTTTAGATTAGATATACAGGACTCATGTAGATTAGATGTATGATCATCACAATCTCGGACTTGTTTCTTATCTATGACATCATGTACAATGACATCACTATGGACTCCTCTGGACTAGTTATTGTACTACACATTTGGACTATCCTTTTGTTATATCTTTGTTGTGATGTCACTATGATATCATCCTTGTCTAGACTTTCTATTGTACTCTTCTTCCCCTTCGACTGTGACTGGGTTGGGTTGTCACGGTTGTGGAAGTGGACACTTACTAGGTGGTTGTGACTCCCTTAGTAAGTCGTAATAGGTCATGGACTTCTCGCGTCAGTCAGCAGCACAATATCACATGCCGATGTGGCATGACTCATTACTAGTACAGCGATAGTAGGGTTTGAGCTATTAACACTACTAGTAGTACAGATTCAAGGGGAGCTTTAAAGCCATACCCCTCATGTATAAGTAGAAGGAGTCGAAGACCAGAATACACCATTCTGGTCTTCTTCAAATCACCATTATATTTGTCCTCCTCTCCTTCTCCTTAGTTGTCAGCCTTCTCCTTCGCTTGACTCTTATAGAGCAAGTCGAGCATTAATTACACCTAGTCGACTTGGCCCTAGTGCTATTGACGATCACGTGCACCACAAGGCCGTGTATCTGAGTCACCGACCTGACTTAGGTCTTTATGCTGAGTAGTCAACGCCCTTTTGCTGTCCAAGTCAGACTCAACGCCAGTGGCGGCGTTACATTAAGACCAGAATCCTTCAACTGTGGCGTTCACAACTCGAGATCGTTGGATCACCTTTAGACCCTACACCCTCGAAAGACGAGGAGACTGCAACGTCCCTCACAATTCCTAGGTGCCGCTCATTGGAGAGAATACCGAGGAGATACTGGATATTTTGTTGACTTTGCATCAGGACCCACTCGATATCAACCAGTTGAGTTTAACTTCGATAACACGTGTTGGGTGGAAATTACGTGGAACCCCATAGATAATCGGTGGGACGTGGTATGACCAGCCAGACGAAACTATAACTGCGACATCGATTCACGCACCTTACCCACAAGAGAGCAGTGGGGACACATTGATGGACAACCAGAGGAACCCAGCAACTCGGAGCCAAGGACCCCCACACCATCCAAAACCAGCGGGGAAGAAGACAGTCAAACAGAAGAGGAGGAAGAACCCGAGGTGGCCAACGTCATCCAAACAGCTGAGTCTCTCCATATCCACGAACCCGAGACTATCCATATCCGATCACCAGCCATAGAAGAAATGGCCACAACGACCGTCACATGCGAAGAAACAATGATAGCTGAAGAAGTACGACGTATCAGGGAGGAAGCTAATGCCATCCTCCTACCCATCAACCCATCTACGGGCCATAGGATGGATGCAGATGAAGTGGCAATATTTCGCGCAGTCGGACCAGACCATCCCGACCCTCCACCAGGGGCAGGTGGAAACCCGCCCCCTCATCAACCCTACGGAAGACCAGGAGACTTCGGAGGAGGACCACTGAGGGGAGGACCACCTGGAGGAAGACCACCCAGAGGAGGGCCGCCTGGAGGAGGACCACCTGGAGGGGCACAACCAGGAGAAGGGAAGCTCAAAGGAGAAAAACCAACCGTCTTCACGGGAGACAGAACACAGTACGAGTCTTTTCTAACTCAGTGGCACCTCTATTGGGGGCTAAACGCAGACGCCCCAATCTTTTGGAACGTATACCGACGATGCCTGTTGTTCCTCAGGTTCATCAAAGGACCAATGGTCAGCAATTGGACACTAAGCTTCCTGGGGTGGCTCAACAACGAATTAAGAACAGGCTGGGATAGGTATGATGAATACCTGTGGGACACCCTCACCACCGGCTTCTCAGACCACTTCTCCAATATCCTGGAGCAGGAACAAGCTCAAGCCGCGTTGGCCAAAGGGTTCAAAATGATTGGAGACGACATTGATACATACATCACCAACTTTGAGCAATTGGCAAGATAGGCCAACTATCGCCTGAACGACTGACAAACGATCGATCGCTTCACTGCGGGATTACCGAGCAAGCTATTCACCAAAGTGTATGAACTCGACAGCCCGACGACCTTTGACAACTGGAAAGCCGCAACCTTAAGGCGCCAGAAACAATACATTCACCTCTGCGCCCAACTCAATTTATCCACCCCAACATGGACGGCCCCACCGCGCTTGCAGCCACCACGAAACTTCAGAAGCATGTGGAACCCGCCTCGAAACCCACCTCCCTGTTACGATCCAAACACCATGGACACCTCGGCCGATCGCTCCTGTGCCCGGCCGCCTCGCCGGAGCAGAAGAAATACTCACAGGGAGTACAAAGTCGCGCTGCACTCCATTCATACCACGAGGAGGGATGAATCAAAACAGAGGGAACAATCAATGACGGGACATGAGGGAAGTCATCTGCTACAACTGTAACAACCTGGGCCAATTCTCACGAGATTGCACCCGCCCACGAAGGCAGCAACGACAGAACAGACCCTCTGTAAGCAATGCAAGACACACGGAAACAGACTATTACAGTCAAGAAGCCCCAGCCGCACGAGTAGCAAGCATGTCCACACCTCAAGAAGTGGCTAGGAGCTGGATCGAAGGAGTAAGGGCAGCGCCAGACGAAGTAAAAGATATCATCTTCCAGGACTTGTGGAGTCAGGAGGGTTTTCAGGACGCCTAAACCCATTGGCCTGGGTGAGGGCAATTAATTGTAACTCTGTAATCATGACTCGCTTCTGATCGCTTAGAATCCCAGTCTCGATTCACACAAGTTACTCCATGGCCAACATAAAAGGGCTCGTAGATTCCAGAGCCACCGACAATTTCATAAGACCCTTGTTCGCAAAGTGAATGGGTCTAGGGCTGCAACAACTGGACCGCCCAAAGAGAATATGGAATATCGACAACACAGAAAACAAAGCTGGGTCTATCACCCACTTCATTGATCTCGACGTAGAAACAAAAGGAGTTCACAGGACCATGAGGTTCCTAGTCACTGACATAGGAAGTGAAAAACTAGTCCTCGGATACCCCTGGCTCGCAGCATACAAACCCACCATCAGTTGGAAACATGCCACCATATATGAAGAAGCCCTACCGGTAGTGCTGTGATCCATCAATCCCCTGGAACCACAAACTGTACTAGTGGCCATTTTCACGCAGGACGAACAAGAAGAAGCAGTGCAGGAATTGGAGGAGGCATGCCAGCTACGTACCACAGCCACCGAGTTAGCAATTGAAGCTAAAAAGGCAACAGCACCAGTGGTAATACCTGAACCTTACCAACGCTTTGCAAAGATCTTCGACGAAGAAGTGTCGCATCGCTTCCCACCAACAAAGTCTTGGGACCATGCCATCGACTTCAAACCCGGCACACCGGCAACGATCGACTGCAAAGTATACCCTATGACGCAAGAGGAAGACAGCCAGCTGAAAACATGGCTCGAAGAACAGCTCAAAATGGGATACATTCGACCATCAAAATCCCCCTATGCCTCGTCCTTCTTCTTCATCAAAAATAAAGATGGAAAGCTCCGCCCCGTCCAGGACTACCGAAAGATCAACGCATGCACTATCCACAACCAATACCCCCTACCTCTTATGGCTGAACTCATTAACGACCTAGGTAACGGCCATATTTACACTAAACTCAACATTCGATGGGGATACAACAATGTATGGATAAAAGAAGGGGACGAACCAAAAGCTGCATTCAAAACGCGCTATGGACTCTACGAACCATTGGTGATGTACTTCAGTCTGACTAATTCACCGGCAACCTTCCAGGCCATGATGGATTAGGGGCTTTCAAAGTTGCCCTTATTTGTCTCATTACCTAACCATTATGATACCATTTTGCAAACCATTAAGTCGGAAATGATCTCAAAAAAGGGACAAATAATTTGATTTTTTAAGGATGGGAGGGGGCTCCTACTGTACATAACACAATTATTTCTATTTCATTAAGGGGGGCTGCTAAAGAAACTGAGTTTCATTTTATTTTATGTAAGACAGCAAATATGACTACATTTTATGAACTCCGAATCGGAACTAGTAATCTGGTCTAGTGGAGATTGAAAAAGATTTACCCCGCCAAAACGTTGCCAGGGGCTCTGAGGCACAAAAATAATTCATTATAGTTTCATTATTGGCTTTTTTCGGGGGGGGGGTTTCAAAGTTGGACATTATTGGTCCATTTTTATTTTATTAATTTTCACATTAACATCATATTTACACCAAAATCGGGCTTAATGGATGTTATAATGGGTCCAATAAGGGACCAAAATAAGTTAACTTTGAAAGACCCTATTACATCTGTGCCCCCATTATCGCCAAACACACACTACTCGGCACGATCATACGTGTCTACATGGACGACATCGGCATAGCCACACATGAAAACATGGGCATGTCCACTCACATCGCAGCTGTCAGCGACGTTCTACAGGTAGCACTGGATCACGACCTCTACTTCAAGCCGGAGAAATGCCTATTTCACCAACCGCGGATGGATTACCTGGGGGTCATCCTTGAAAAGGGGGTGACATGCATGGACCCGGTAAAATTTTCTGGCATCTGCGACTGGCCCTGCCCTACGAAGGTATGCAATGTACGCTCCTTTTTGGGCTTCTGCAATTTTTACTGCCTCTTCATCCATGGCTTCACGACACACACACAAGCCCTGAACAACCTCACACAAAAGGACACGGAGTGGACCTGGGGACAAAACGAAGAAACAGCCTTCCAAACACTGAAAGACCTTGTAACCACCGAACCCGTCCTAGCGCACCCTACCCTCACTGACCAATTCGAACTGGAAGTAGATGTGTCAGGATATGCCGTAGGCGCAGTACTGCTACAGAAGAAAGGAGATGGAAAGCAACATCCGATAGGCTACTACTCGGCCACACTCAACGAAGCAGAACGCAACTATGACATTTATGACCTGGAACTCCTAGCGATCGTCAAAGCCCTCCGACACTGGCAGCCCTATCTAGCAGGATCCCCGCACAAGGTCAAGATCTTCTCGGACCACCTGAACCTCACGCACTGGAAGTCACCCCAGAAGATAAGTCGCCAAGTCGCCAGGGAAGTACTTGAGCTAATGGAATATGACTTTGAGATTCACCATATTAAAGGGACAAACAACGAACGCGCAGACGCACTGTCAAGACGACCCGACTATGACAAAGGCAAACAGGACAACGAGGGAGTCACCGTCCTCCCCGACACGGTGTTCATGCGCAATATGACCACTCAACTACCCGAAAACCACCACCAAGATGAAGCTTGAATACGCCCATGGGTAGACCCACACAAACTCAAAAAGATCAACAACGTCTGGTACAGGCAGGGAGCACAGGTAGTCACAGGAGATCTGAACGACATCCGCCTGATCATCCGAAACCACCACAACCCTCCAGTCTACAGACACTCAGGCATTAAACGCACCGCCCGGATCATAGAGCGCCATTACTGGTGGCCACGCATGCTGGAACACATAACCGAGTACGTCAGAGGATACACCGACTGCCAGCGTCACAAGGTCAACACCCAACCCACTAAAGCTCCGCTGGTACCGATTATGCCAACACCCGACGCTAAGCCATTCGAAACCATAGCCCTAGATTTCATCACTAAATTACCGATCTCCCAGGGGCACAACTCAATCCTCACAGTCATGGATCATGATCATGACTGCACCAAAGCCTCGATCTTCATCCCATGTGTAGAGGAAATCATGGCAGAAGGAACGGCAGTGCTATACGTCACACACATATTCCGAAGATTCAGACTCCCTTCCAAGATCATCAGCGACCAAGATCCATGATTTGCCTCCAAGTTCACACGAGAGCTGTGTTGGATCTTAGGAATTTACCAGAACATATTGACGGTGTATCACCCATGCACTGACGGTCAATCCGAAAGGACCAATCAGTGGCTCGAACAGTATCTCCAGTTCTGGGCCAACGAGCGCCAAGATAACTGGGCACACTTCCTTCCCATGGCGGAATTCGCTCACAATAGCTGGCCCCACAAGGCGACAAGGAAGTCCCCCTTTACCCTGATGATGGAGTATGACCACGCGCTGATTGGGTCGATAAGCCGTCCCCTATCCCACAGGTGCTCACGAGACTCCAACAATTCCGAGAAGCACGGGAGAACGCCCAAAATCTGATAAAGAAAGCCCAAGCCCTGTGGGTTAAACATCGGAACACCCCGAAGTATCAAGAAGGCGACCAAGTATGGCTGGAGGGGTGACACCTTCACACCAATCAACCAACGGCAAAGCTTGCTGCACGCTGACACAGACCCTTCCGGATCATCAAAGTACTGTCACCCGTCAACTACAAGCTGGTGCTTCCCACACAGTGGAGTATTCATCCAGTGTTTTATATCAATTTACTCACACCTTATCGCGAAACACCCATGCATGGGGAAAACTTCCAGTGCCCACCACCAGATCTAGTAGACAGCGAGGAGGAATAAAAAATTGAGTGCATTCTAGACTCTCAATGAACCGGAAGGAATAAGAAGCTGCAGTACCTTGTGAAATGGAAGGGATACTCCGACTCGGACAATCAGTGGGTCAACAAGGATGACATATTTGCTGACGAAGCAATAGCGGAGTTTGAGCGGAGTTCACAGGCGTGGAAGGGGGATATAAGGGAGCTCAACGATGCTAAGTCCTCACCATCTTTCCACACTGGATCCCACTCTCAGACAACAATGTCTCTTCCTGCTTCCACCGTTGCCTTGTCTCTCTCTACCCACGGGGTCGACAACCTCTCCCACCAAGAGCTCGTCGAAGCCCTCAACCATGCCAGCTCCATTGAAGATGTCGACCACCCCAAGGCACCAGCCTCTTACTGGCTCTTCGACATGCATGGTCGAAGACTGTCCACCGCCCCCTACTCCCACGACGAGCTACGCCAGCTTCACGCAGCTGTCGGTGGCGGTCACAGCACCCTGCCCAACCCCACTCCCAGGGTCGAAGATGGAGGCGACACAGGAGTGGCAGACATGGAAGGCCTGTCACAACTGGAGATACGAAGCTGCTGAGTGGCGCAACCATCAGTTGACAATGGCAGCGACAAGGAGAACACGCCTCCTGGTGCAACGCCAGTGGTTCAGTGCGATGCTGAAAGGGCAGTGTACGAGGCAGTTGAGGGAGCCCTGAGGGAATTTTACCCAGCTGAGCAGCCCTTCCTCATTACCACCACTGACTCTGACAACCCCCGCAAGACCCCATTCGCATGCGACACCACCGGACGTCCCCTGTACCAACAGGATGTCCAAGTTGATGTCAAAGATGCCCCCCAACCTGCAGTATGCCTCTGCTACCTCAGCGGGAACGGCTGCCATGCCCCCCACGGCTACAAACACAACCACGGGGAGGATTTCATCCACTATCCCATCACCGATGCACAAGGGGTCACCTGTCAGGCCACCTTTGTCCAGGCCATCATGGGCCCGGATCCGCAGGTCCTCGCCCTCATCGAGGACAGCAAGAAGGTCTACTCACGACCGTTGTACGCTGAGGCGCAAGTACATGAGGCGGGCAAACCCCACTACGCCCCCGAGGACATGTATGCCTTCATGGGCGGACACAGCAATCAGCACTGCATGGATCGCACCGTCAACAAGCTCAAGGACGTGAGTCTGAAGGCCAAGCTGGTTCGCTACTGGGCCTACAAACGGGAGGCTGAGCGGATGGAGCAGCACCTCCACGCCCTGGCACAGGCGCTCAGGGGAGTACAGGGAGAGCTCACTCACTCCAAATTTCGACTCGAGATGGCTAACACATGGGATTGCATTACGGAGGTGCAGGAAGGATGGATCGGAGGGATCGGACCTACTCGGCGCTGTGGGCGTCGCAGCTGACAAGGGGGTGATGTCACGGTCACGGAAGTGGACGCTTACTAGGTGGTTGTGACTCCCTTAGTAAGTTGTAATAGGTCATGGACTTCTTGCATCAGTCAGCAGCACAATATCACATGCCAATGTGGCATGACTCATTACTAGTACAGCGATAGTAGGGTTCGAGCTATTAACGCTACTAGTAGTACAGATTCAAGGGGAGCTTTAAAGCCATACCCCTCATGTATAAGTAGAAGGAGTCGAAGACCAGAATACACCATTCTGGTCTTCTTCAAATCACCATTATATTTGTCCTCCTCTCCTTCTCCTTAGTTGTCAGCCTTCTCCTTCGCTTGACTCTTATAGAGCAAGTCGAGCATCAATTACACCTAGTCGACTTGGCCCTAGTGCTATTGACGATCACATGCACCACAAGGCTGTGTATCTGAGTCACCGACCTGACTTAGGTCTTTACGCTGAGTAGTCAACACCCTTTCGCTGTCCAAGTTGGACTCAACACCAGTGGCGGCATTACATGGGTGGTGGTGGCGTAAGCCCGTTGACTTTGTTTCCTTTGTAAGGGGATAGGCGGTCTACATGAAATACATCATGGATCCGTAATGCAGGGGTAGTGCACTTGTAGTTGACATCCTTTCTAACTTCAGTGACTTCAAATGGGCCTAATTGCTTGGGGCCTAATTTGGACAACTGTTGGTGTATCTTTATTTGCTTAGCTTGCAACCAGACTTTATCTCCGACGTTAAAGACATAAGGCTTGTGTCTTTGTTCAATGTCTGTCTGCATTTGCCGTTTACTTTGGCGTAGAGCTGCCTCTGCATCCTTTCTTGAGGAAACTAAGTGTTGGAGATGTTTATTGAGTACTGGGATACCAGTAGGCCTTCCAGCAGGAATTGTGAAGTCAGGTGTATAGCCGTATAGTAGCTCAAAGGGAGTATGTCCTGTGGCTGAGTTGAGTCTACTGTTGACTATGAATTCTGCTGTTGCAATGATGCTCTAAGGTGCTACTGTAGATGAGGATATCATCCATGTACACGGCAACCTCTCCCAATGTGATCAGATCAGCGAATATGGCGTTCATGAGGGCTTGGAAGGTTGCAGGACTATTTGTCATGCCAAAGTACATTACTTTTGGCTCTAACAGTCTGCGGTTGGTGACGATAGCACCTTTCCATTCGTCTCCAGCTCGGATACGAATATTGTGGTCGCCCCATCGAATGTTGAATTTAGTGAAGTATTCGGCTCCCTTCAACCGATTGATGATGTCTGCAGCGAGCGGAAGTGGATAGCGATTCTTAATGGTGATTTTATTAAGATGCCTGTAATCCTGCACAAGATGTGACTTTCTGTCTTTCTTTTTTATAAAGAATACTGGGGAGGCCATTGGTGACTTAGATGGGACCAGGTATCCTTAAGAAATGTGCTCTTCCAGGAATTTATCCAGTTCTGTCTGCTTGTTTGGAGACATGGGGTACGACTTGACCTTCCAGTGTTTAACTGCATCTGGTTCTAGGTCAATGGTGTGGTCACATGGTTGATGCTCAGGGAGTCTTTGGGATTCTTCCTCAGAGAAGACTTTTGTGAAGTCACGATAATGCTTAGGTACCATTTCTTTGAAGGTTTTCTTTGGTTTAGTGGCTGTGGCTTTCTCGGCAATCTGCTGAGAGTATGTGAAGCCAGCCAAACAGAAAACTTCATCTTGGACCATGTCCAGCACTTTCTCCACAAGGAGACAGCGGTGTTCCATACAGTTTGCCATAATGCACGTCACCTCTACCTCCAACTCTGGTTGCACTATTTCAGTGGTTGAGTTGAGGCACATGGTGCCTTCCTGCCAATCTATGTGCAGGTTCCGTAGTCTTAGCCAGGGTAGTCCCAAAATGACGTGCTCTGGGCCTAGTGAAGTGACTAGAAAGTCATGGCTTTCTTCACTTGGTCCTAGTGCTTTGAGGTCCAGTCCTATAGACTGAAAAAAGACTGAAAACCAGACTGGACTTTGACTGATGAGGACTGGACTTCAGTCACAGTTTTTCAAATTTTAGAAGTCATCAGTCTGCAGTCTGTCTCCTTCTCAATCCATCTTAGGACTGGAAAAGACTGGTCTAAACCAGTTAAAGACTGGACCTCAGTTCATTTTGGCCTGCAACCACCAAATGGATATTTGATGCCCATTTTTGGCCATGTTGACGCTTGGTAATATGCCATGGGGGGTTTCACCAGGACACAGGTCACTGGACCAGATGAGTTGTCTATGTGACACAACACTCAACACTTGTCAACCATCTTGCTTTTGCCCAGGGACCCTCAAAGAAGCTAAGTGATTTATATTTTTCCTCATCCTTCTAACTAACAACTGACTTCACTGTCATTTCTAGTTTCAAATAACTACCTTAGGGCATGGCACTGTGGCACTTTGAACACTCACATGGCACTGTGGCCCATCAACACCAATGACACTGATACGGTGTAATGACATGGCACTGGGGCCTTCAACACCCATGTGGTGCCATGGCCCATTGACACCCTGCCCACAACACTACAGACTTACACAGTAGTACATTCTGTAACATTACTGTAACTATACCAAACATAAGTAATAAAGAATGATTTGATTTTTGAGTGCATGGGTAGGGTTACCTGGGCCACATGTGCACAAATGACCAGTCAAAAACCGGAGTAAAACCAGTCTTAACCAGTTAGTGACTGGTCTATAAGGTGACTGGTCTTGGACTGATGCTAACCAGTCTTGGACTGGCACTAACCAGTCTAGAGTGGTCCAGTCTAAGAAATTGAGTTTACCATCAACATTTAGACCAGTTAAGGTCTCAGTCTTTTGAAAATGTGTTACAAAGACTGGACCAGACTGGACCTCAAAGCACTACTTGGTCTGACTTGTAGAGCTAGTCATACTTTGTGGGTGATACTACCGGCTTTGTTGAGCGTCCCATCTATGTTATATAGAGTGATAGGGTGCTCAAGGGGAACCTGCAACATCTTGTGGCAGTCAGTGTACTTTTTGTCTAGGAACAACGAAGTTGCCCCAGAGTCTACCATTGCTGCTACTTTTACAGTACAATGATGTCCTTTTAAATACACAGAAATATGAAAATGTGATTTTTTATCTTTTGTTTCAGGAATAATAGTTGAAGACAGTGCTGCATCAGAATTCATCACATGTGGCATTGCTTTGGAAGAAAGTGGAGCAAAAGGAACACTACTAATATTGTTCATCTCCAAGGCAGATGTAGATGTAAAAGAACCAGAAGAGCAAGAAACTGAGTCGACACTACTATCTAACTTACAGGCAGAAACAGTGTGTGTATGAATTACAGGAGATAAGTCTGAAACGAGGTGAGAGCGTAAACATATTTTACAACTACAGGAAGCTGAGTCATCTACTGTATTTGAGGGGCCAGTCGCAGCTAATTGCAACCCCTTATCTAAAAAGCCGCCTTCAAGGCTTCAATGGCCTCTTGTTGACTTTTTACCATCTCCAATAGCTTGGCCACGTCTGCCTGGGATGTCTTTGGTGGAGATGAACTTGATGAAGCAGCTGCTGCCACGGTACTGGACGAGGATGGTGGACTAGGGGAATCTGTCATGGCTGTGGCCTTAGCTTTGCCAGGTTTCCCCATTTTCTTCAGCTGACAGACTGGTGACCTATGCCCAACTCTTTGGCAATGGTTACAGATGTCACATTCGTGGTTTCCATCCTTTTTTGTGTGGTCCTTTGATCCACACCCATAGCACTTTCCTCTCATCCAATTTTGAAACTCAACCCATGTTTTGAATATCTCTCCTTTTCCGCCTTGGCCTTGCTGCTGATGTGTAGCGTCTACTTGCATGGCATCGGAATCGTGAGATGATGTGTTATGTGATGAAGAAGGTTTCCCTCCTTTCTCTGCTTTGCGCTGTCTAATTCTTTGATCAATTTCTTGTGCAGATTTCTTGAGAGCTTCGTAGGTATCACAGGGCATGTTTGTGTAGGCGAGGGTGTCTTTGATGTCTTCTGAGAGACCATTGTAATAACGGGTGCGAAGATCGGCAGTGGACCACCCTGTCTGTCCCGAGTACTGCTCAAACACAGACGTGTATTTGGCAACTGTCTTCTTTGACTGTTTTGTCTTTTTGAGCTCTTCTCGAGCTATTTCTTGGACGTCCAGGGGGCTGAACCTTCGGTTAAACTCCTTGGTTAACCCTCCAAAGGTTCCTCCAAAGGGTGTTCCACCGGCGTTGGCATCTTCCAGATATGGGAGAGCCTAGGTTTTTGCGTCCCCTTCCATCAAGTTGAGACCAGCCACTATCCAGCGGTTTTCTTCAACATACCATCTGTTGTCTGCTACATTCCACGTGTTCATGGCCTCTCCTGATGATCTGGCCCAATTACGGAAGGTGGCTAGGAAGTGATGGGCATCTGTTGAGTTGCCTTTCCCGTCCCAAGCTTTGGGGCGGGCCACTACTTCCTTTCCTTTTCTGTGTGAGGGTGGACGAGTCACGTTAATGGTCAGTTGCGTGGTTAGGTCAGTGACCTGCTGAGCTAGATGACCCATTGCTCGTCCTAATTGGGTGATGAGGTCCAGGCAATCCTGGACTGTGGGTGGAGGGGTTGGAACTGCAGGGGTGGCTGCTGCACCTGAGGTAGTAGGTTGTGACATTTTGTCTAAGAGTGTCTGTCTCTCCTTTCTTTCTGCTTCCTCGTTTGCCTTTCGATAGTCTTCCAACAGACATAACTGTTCATCTGGTGAAATATCCTCCCAGTCTTGGATGTGGGAGATGAACTCCTTTTCCTTCTTAGTGGGAGGAGGGAGGGCGAACTTCGAACGAGCTCCTTGGGGATACTGAGCCTGAGCTTGTTGAGTCCACTGTTTCCCTTGACAAGGAGGAGCCACTTTCTTCTCCATTCTCTTCGATGTGAGAGATCAGAGGGTTTCTTGGGGATGGGGAGGAGAGAGATGTGGGATGAATGCAATGCAAAGTTCTTCTGTGATTTCAACTAGTTCACCAACTCTAAAGTTGGTTCCTGGAACTAGGACGCGAAGCCCGTGTGCACAGAGGAGTTCTTCTTCGAAGCCTGCTCTAGCAAAGAGTGTCTGTATAAAGAACTCTGCAGTGTTTCGAGGCTGTATGTCGATTTGGAATTCCCCATGAAACTCATCGACAAGGGTCTCAGTAGATGACTGAGGAGAGGAGGAGTAGGAGTGGGAGGGCATTGACTTGGCACCTCCCAAAGTGTGTGTAGCGATGCCAAAGCAGAGGCTTGATTTGGTGTAGTTGGGGGTGTGTGATACTCCTCAAGTGATGCTTGTCTCCTTCTAAAGAGACATCGAAGATGGGAACGGGTGTTTTTGAAGAAACGAGGCAGGATTGTGAAGGTGGGTTTATGACGAAGGATACAACGAGCGTGGAACACTAACTCGAGGATGCGTGGAATGCCCTATCAAGCGAGACTGATACACAGTGATTGTTTCACACTGCGCGAGGCTGTGGCAATAAAGGGACACTCAGGAATAGTGAAGGGATATGTATAGAGCTACAAGGCTGTCTGCCTCAGTCTTCTTGACCTGTTGGCTGCCGCTCACGCTGAAGCGCTCTCAAACTCTTCTGTTTACTTTGCGTACAGCTGTCACAGGCTAGGCCTGGCTGGCTCAACGTCTAACTGCAGCTTATCTGGCGTGGTGACCAGTTCTGCAGCCAGTACCCAGATGTTCTACTGTGACCAGATAGAACAAATGTAGGCAAGCACAATCTATGCCAATTTTACAGACACTAGAGTTGTACCATGAATGCACAGATTCTGCGTACAAAGGTCCACAGGCAGAGAGTGAGGTGGGTAATACAAAGGACTGTGGTCGTTAACCACCTAGAGGGATAAATGATGAAACTGGTGAGTGTAGGGCGGTATGACTAATTGGCTACGGCTTAGATGCAAGTGTGATAAAGCTAAGTGAACTGTGCGGTGAGCACACCCAAGCCTAGCACAGAGACAAGTCACGCGCCGAACGTACAGTCACAGTGGAGAGGACAGAGGCTTGGAGTCTTTATGCAAGAGCTCAATCTGTCGGTGAATCACACTGTGGTACACTGAGTGGAGAACCAAGAGGACAAGTTGGTTCCACTCAGGGCGCTACAGGAGATGTTATGTTCCTACTGGACGTAGTACCCGACCTGGGTCACGTGTGCCTGTTTGCTGCTGCGACCGTGTTGCGAGTCTTCAGTATCCCATAGGCGACAGCTAGGGCAATATGCAAGGCGTGGCCAATATAGGCGAGACAGAGTGTGCAGTGGCGGGACAGGCTCCAAGGGCGCACTACAGGGGAAGATGGTGGAGGGACGGGTCTCCGAGGTCACACCAACGAGCAGAGAGGTGATCGAGTTGTTATACAGCCCACTGGATAGTGCAGTACTACTGGCCCAACTCCGGCGTTTGGGTAGGTATTACACAAGATATCAAAGCTACCACTGTAAGGTGCAAGTAGCTCTCTACTCATACAACTTAGGGGAGCTTTGAAGCCCAGCCCTAACTCCGAAACCCTAATATGAGTAGCAAGGCCCTCGGTTGGCATCAGTCATCCATCCATACAGCAGTCAGTGGTCATCAGTCATCCGCTATGTACATCAGTCATCCAGGTCACGAGTCGCACCATATTGCATCAGAGGCTAGATCCGCCTGGGCACAAGCTCATCTGGGCCCTTCTGGACAAGTCAAGGCAGGTCACATGCCAGGGTCACGTGACGGCTATTCTTCAGGACCTATTCCCAATGCTCCTGGCAGCGGTTCTGAGGCGGGGAGGGAGACCGATCGCTCACCAGACATCCCGTTCTAGCGGTATCCTCCAAGGCCTCTATTGCTGCCCATACTCTCTCCTGTACGCGCGGGTCTTCTTCAGCTTGCCAGTCCCACCAAGGGTCCTTGGGCATGTTGGCTGATGCCATGAAGGGAATGTCGCCAGTTGGTGTGTAGTCACGTGGCAAGTTATGTGCCGGTGAAGGAGAAACCGCAACAGGAGAGCTTATATACACTACTGGAGCTGGGTCTGAATTGAGTCTGAACACTATTACTAAGTGTATAGTAAGACCTCATGACTCAGAGGCTGACACGTTGTGTCTAATAATAGCACTATCTATTGTGCTGACTGATGCACCTGTCATAGCTGCTGACGCGTTGCCTTATCTGCTGAGTAAAACCTAATACAGCAAGTAAGCATAATCTACTAAGCACATTCTAGAGCATTCTAGAGTCTTCTATCCTTATCTACCAATCATGGGAGTCTGTACATAATAGGGAATGTGACCAGATCAGGTTGTCCTGTTAAGGGCACAAGTTGCACAACTATCCCAGGATCACGTGCGTGAAGGTGCACATGGTGTGTGAAGGTGCACATGGTGGCAACATGTGACTAACCAAGTCTCGTACTTTGGCCCTTTATATCTTCACCATATAAGTCCATATAAATACAGAAAAATAGGGAAAATAATATGTGTCCATGACAGTATCAAGCAAGAATTGTAGTACTTAACTGTAGCTACAATTCATGCTGATTTTTTTTCCGGAATTCTGAAAATTGAGGGAGAAATTAACCCCCAAAATTCTTTCATTAAAAATGGATGTTTTCGTTCTCTCTGCATGTTTTCACAAAACTTCACAAAATGTGCAAAGAAATTGGTCCAGCTTATATAAGCTATCACATGACTTAAATGTGTGTGTACAGTGCAGAGATGGGACGGGCGCGAGCATATATTCACAAAGAAAACTATACACAGACATAAAGAATATGGGAAGGAAGCCAAAACAATATTGTGCCAGTATCAAAACACTTGAACTTGCATGAAGGAAGAAGAGTGAGGCAAGCAAGGAGGGGAGACAAGCACACCTGTGTGAAACCCGTACCCGTGTTCATGGGTATGGGTACAGACGGGTTGCACGGGTTTGTGGGTTGGCACCGTGGGTCAGCAATTCTGCACTAAGTTACTATACACTGTAAGAAAACTACTACAAAGCTACAAAGCCCACTGCATCCTCATCACCCCCCACTGTCGGTGCATCACCACCACCGTCTGTCGCATCATCACCATCATTGTCGCCGTCGTCACTGCAGTTGTTGTTGCCACTGTGACCGCCGTTGTCGTCATCGAGTCGCTCGGACTTGGAGTTGCAGCGCCGCACCTCACCATCGCTCCTGCCACAGATTAGTCGTTGGGGTGCTGCCGCCATTGTGTTTAGGACTTGCATTGGTGTGCCGGCAGTTGGTAGCTTGTTCGGCCGGGGCTGGCAAAGGTTGTGGGTTGTCGTCAGCGTATGTGGCAGGCAGGGTTTGCCATTGATGCTTGAGTGTGTGTTCCCAATTCATTCCCAGGCCGGGTGATGCCTGTTTTGTTCTCTTTGCTTTGCTTAGTCACCATATTGATTGTGCAACTTCCCCGATGCGCAACCCCGAACTGCACACGCTACCAACCACCACCACCACTGCCCCGCCATCAACAATAGCAAGACAATGTCGACAAGGACGACAACAAGGCGACACGACAAGTTAGACAGCCACCAACTGCTGCTGCCACCAGGGCCTTGCCATTGACAACAGCAAGACAATCACAACAACAACAATGGCGACAATAACGACAAGACAACAATGACAAGACAATGGGATATGAAAACAACGGGACATGACAACTCAGATGCAACGGTGAGCTGCAATGAGCATTCTCATGAGGACCAGTAGTAGTAGTAGCTAGTATATAATACTTCATGTACAAGAGTAGTGGTGTCTAAGGCAAAAATAAAAGTTGTAGTGTGCTCAAAAAAACCCACCAAACCTGTTATACAGGTGTGGGTTCTGAATGGGTACCCAACATCGTACCCATATGGGTTTATGAACCCGTGACGCTCCCCTCTCCCCATTTAGCCAGAATCTAAATTTGATTTTGTGATGTTTGATAGAATTGGTCTTGCTTACATAATACAAACCCTAGGGTTTAAGGCTTATATAAAGGGTGCCCATTCCTGGTGTCTGCTACCTTATTCTTCATCCACTGTGAGTATCCAGATCCTACTATGCTGTTCATCAGGTTGCCAACTTGAAGGTACCCCCCATTCCAACTGTGAAAGGTAAAAAAACTCATGCTCGGTGAGTAATTTTACCCAATCCCCACCACTGGCACGTGTTCTAAACAATAGTCCATTTTTGTAACCTCTGCCATCTTATTGTTGACATCACCTCACCAATGACTGTTTGCCTCATGGACACTACCTTACTTTACCACTCTCTCAGGTTCACGCCTTCAGTTGCCCACCCAACCACTAAGTCCCAGTCTGGCTTCATTGCTGACTGGGCCAACAAAGTTGCTTGTGCTGCCACCTCCTCTGGTACCATCATCTTGGTCCCTAGTTACACTTCCTCCAGGTGGGCAGTCACCCCCCAGGATTCCTCCAGAGCCGAGAGCCCCCTCCCTACATCCCCCATCTATCAGACTGGACTCACTGGAGGTCTCAACAGGGAGGTCATTGAGACCTTTGGCCAGTATACCCCAAGCCAAGGTCACGGTGCAACAGTTATGCATGTAAGTTTTTCTATGCATTTATCTTTTGGGGCTGTAATTGTAACCATGATGGTACCTTTCTCAAGCATGAACTTGAGCTTGACACAATGTCACTTGCAACACAATCTGAGACTAAGAAGGCTTGCAAAAAAGGTTCACTACCCCCTGGAGCCGAGGAAAACAATCAATTTTGTGGGGTTTTTATACCTACATACAAGTGGTGGGTTGGGACACAAGGCAACCCTTGGGTTATACCAGATGATGTCGCCATTTCTGTCCTCCAAACCATCTGGGATGCCATTTACAAGGATGTGCCCTGGACTGTGAACGCAAATGACTGTGTATTTGAGCGGGTACAGTTTTTTTTTTTTTCAAGCAGTGGCTTCCCCATGATGCAACAACTTACATTATGGTTAGGTCACACAGCATCTCTGTGAATGGTGCAGCTCCTTCAAATGTGCTGCTGACATAATGCTGGAACAGTTTTTCAAGTGCAAGGAGAATTGCGAGAAGTTCAAGAGCTATGGCAGCCACCAGGAATTGGTGAAGAACATGCTTGAAGACTGCAAGTTCGTTTGGGTGAAGGTGGGAAAAGTAAGCATTCTCCAACATTTCCAAGTCACTCATGAACAGTTTCTTTCCAGAATGAGCAGAGTGGATTGATGTGTGCACCTAGTGCTTTAAGGTCCAGTCTGGTCCAGTCTTTTTCACACATTTACAAAAGACTGTCTAAAACTGGATGGGAATCTATAAAATCTAGACTGGGCTGCTCTGGACCGGTTAATACCGGTCTAAGACTGGTCCGAGCACAACATTGACCAGTCGATAACCGGTTGTGATCAGTTTCACAACGGTTTTCAACCGGTCATTTGTGCATGTCAGATGTTTTTTCACACTCGTGCACTCAGAAATCAAGACATTTATATTCTATACAATAGTTACAGTAACTACATGTACTACTTGTATGCTAAGTCTGTAGTATCATGGGTGGGGCATGCCACGTCAGTATCGTGGAGTCGCAGCACCACGACAGTGTTGTGGGGGCGCGGCGCCACATCAGTATTGATGGGCCATGGGGCCGCGTGGGTGTCGATGGGCCATGGCGTTGCGTGGGTGTCGAAGTGCCACAATGCCATGTGGGTGTCGAAGGGCCACAGCGCTGTGTCATTATGCTGTGTGGGTGGTGTTGGTGTCAATGGGCCGCGATGCCGTGTCATTACGCGTGGGTGTCGTTGGTGTCAATGGGCCATGGCGCCGCGTGGGTATTGAAGGGCCACGGCACTGTGTCGTTACACCATGTGGGTGTCGTCGGTGTTGATGGGCCATGGCACTGCGTCGGTGTTGAAGTACCACAACACCGCGTGGGTGTTGATGGGCCATGGGGCTGTGTTGTTACACCATGTCGGTGTCGATACACTGCGTGGGTGTCGATGTGCCGCGTGGGTGTCGAAGGGCCACAGTGTCGTGTTGTTACGCCATGTCAGTGTCGATGCACCACAGGGCCGGGTTGGTGTCAAAGTGTGGAGCCTAAGGTAGCTATTTGAAACCTAGAAATGACAGTGAGGTTAGTTATTAGTTAAAAGGATAAGGAAAAACAAACCACTTAGCTTCTTTGAAAGTCCCTGGCAAAAGCAAGGCGGTCGACAAGTGTTGAGTGTCGCGTGTGTTGACACGTTAACAACTCATCTGGTCTGGCGACCTGCGTCCTGGTGAAACCTGCCATGGCATATATTACCAAGTGTCAACATGGCCAAAAATGGGCATCAAATATCCATTTGGTGGCTGCAGGCCAAAATGGATTGAAGTCCAGTCTTTAACTGGTTTAGACCAGTCTTTTCCAGTCCTAATACTGATTGAGAAGGAGACAGACTGCAGACTGATGACTTCTGAAATTTGAAAAACTGTGACTGAAGTCCAGTCAAAGTCCAGTCTGGTTTTCAGTCTTTTTCAGTCTATAGGACTGGACCTCAAAGCACTATGTGCACCCTTCATATTGCAGGTATTTGCAACACACCTCAACTGCATTGTTGGTGCCAAGGACGTTCCGAGCCTTGAGGCCACTAGCATTGATGGGGACACATCTGCCGTTGCCAAATACCCCCCCAAGGGTGCATTGGCTCCTGCCATTGCTGCTGTGAGTCTCTCTCTCTAGGTTGATGTGGCTCGCTGACACTTTGCAGGTCAAGCGAACCCTCCAACTCTGGGCTGATGGTGAGATGAAGGCCCTGGACTCAGGAGGTGCAAACTTGAAGAAACAGGCCAACAAACCAATCATCAAAGCCTTGTCAAAACTCAACCCGGCAACTGGGGTTGTCTCCAATGCCGCATTGAAGTTTTCTGTGGAGAACTGGGGCACAATAACTATAAATTACTTCACATCCATTGACAGAATGAAGTCTGAGTCACTTGAAGACATCATGCAGCTGGCCACCCCATTCATGTCACCAGCAAAGAGCCGTTGTCAAGCACTGTCATATGGTCTTTGTAGCCTCACTGAGGATGGTGAAGACATACACATATGTCTTATGGAAGATTAGGTATGCGCCAGTATCCAAGGGAGGTCGAATTCTGTTAAAATTGCATGGGGTAGGTAAAAATTTTTAAGGGATTTTGGTTGACCCCCCCCCACGTACCACCTAAAAAAGGAAACTTATACCAAAAAGGAAAAATTTGGGGGCCACAATAGTGTTGGGGAATTTTGGTCTCAGACTGACCCAAACCAGGTTTGAACCGAACCCAAACTGTTTAAAATGGTTTGGGTTTGGAGAATCCTGGCTCAAACTGAATGGTTTGGTTTCCGGTTTGGGGGTCCCAAACCCGGTTCAAACCAAACTGAACTGATTAAGAAAACATATTAAAAAATATTAAAAAATATATTATAAGTGCTCAATAAATGGTTTGGTTTGGTCCAAACTCAGTTTGAACAAAATCAATCTTTTTTTGCCTCAAACCAAGGTCTTAAGTGGTTCCTTAAGTGGTTTAAACCAAGTTTGAACCAAACCAAACCAAACCCAACCAAACCCAACCAATTAAGGACCAATTTAAAACACTTATTTTTAATCGGTTTGAAATGGTTTAGAATAGTTTGGAATGGTCTGAACCGGTTTGGGTCCAGTTTGGGTTCAGTTTGGTGAAAATTAAACGGTTTGGTTTTCGGTTTGGCCCAAAATGGCCCAAACCAAACCAAACCGAACTTCCCCAACACTAGGCCACAAGTGAGCAGTGTGACTCCAAGATGTGAGAGGAGGGCTTGGGAGAGCTTATGAGTAACAAATGCACCCCCTTTGTTACAATTTCGGACCCCTTCTTCTTCTTCTTCTTCCATCACTGCTTTCGTCTCAGGGAACCGTTCTACTTACAATCTGTCTCAATTTGCTTATCAGCCCCTATCTCACACCTAGCGCATGACCGTTACGACACCCCATTTTACAACTTCCTATATCTGCTGACCTCTTTTGAGGCACGCGTGACTCCATGGAATTCCCTTGTACCATTTATGGGTGTCCCCTTGTTAGCTCTCTAGGACCTGTATCCTAGGATCGCACCATGTGTTTGTCATTCACAAACACCATGTACTCGTATATAAGTCGACTCATACCTAGCTTGTACGGTAGACTTGACTTCTTGTGTAATACCACATCATCTGTCTCACGACCCCGCTTGAACTCGCCTTTGCGCTTGAGTTAACCTCTTCGCTTGCTGTTGCACTTAATGTCATGGTTTCACCCTCACCTACCCCCGACTTGCCATGTGACTACACGCCAACCACCGATATCCCCTTCGTGGCATCGGCCAATATGCCTGAAGACCCATGGTGGGACTGGCAAGCCAAAGAAGAACCCCGCGTACAAGACAGAGTGTGGGCAGCGATAGAAGCTCTAGAGGATACTGCCTATGTGCGATGCACGGTGAGCAGTCAATCTCCCTCCCTGCCTCAGAACCGCTGCCAGGAGCCTTGGGATTAGGTCCTGAAGAATGGCCGTCATGTGACCCTGGCATGTGACCTGCCTCATGTTTGTCCAGAAGAGCCTGGATGAGCCTGTGCCCAGACTGGTCTAGACTTGGATGTCGTATGGTGCAACTTGTGATGACTGATGCACATAGCAGATGACTGATGACCGCTGACTACTGTATGGACTGATGACTGATGCCGCTTGAGGGCGTTACGCCATTGGCCACTTGTATTAGGGTTTCGGAGTTAGGGCTGAGCTTCAAAGCTCCCCTAGTTGTGTATAAGTAGAAAGCTACTTGTGCCTTACAGCGGTAGCTTTGATATCTTGTGTAATACCTTCCCCTTTGGAGCTGGGCTAGTAGTACTAGCTATCCACTCTGTGAATACGAACCACTCAACCCCCTCTCTGCTCATTGGTGTGACCTTGGAGACCCGTCCCTCCACCATCTTCCCCTATAGCGCGCCTTTGGAACCTGTCCAGCTGCTATATACACTTCTCGTCTCTACCATTCTTGACTCTTTCCTTCTCATTCTCTGTCTTGCCTATATCAGCCACACGTTGCGTATTGCCCTAGCCATTGCCTACGGGATACTGAAGACTTGCAACACGGTCGCCGCAGCAAACAGGCAAACCTAACCCAAGTAGGGTTGAACGTCCGGAAGGAACATAACACTTAGGCCTTGTTATTGATGAACAGCATACATAGAGTGCATACTCACAGTGAACTAAGAGGACTGTGGTGAGATATGCTGGTAGGCTGGAAGCAGCAACAGAGTAGATCTAGCAAGTGAAGCAGATGTAATGTCTGGCACACAACAGATGAAAACTGGTGTTATTACAGAGGAGAAGACATACCTGGCACACAACAGATGAGAACTGGTGTGGTGCCAGAGCGTACAGGGTACACTACTTATACTGCTACAGAGAGTGACGCTGGTAACAACAAGTCACAGTAAATACAAGGCGCATTGTTCTACATGCGGACAAAGGAGTGGACTGTTCTGGAGGACAAGGTGTAGAGAACAAGAAGAGTCCAGACTATGATATCATAGTGACATCACAATAGAGATAAGAACAAAGGAAAGTACAAAGATGTAGTACAAGGGGAATCCAGAGGAGTCCATGATGTCATGTACATAAGTGATGTCATAGATAACAGAATACAAGAAGTCCGAGATTGTACAGATCAAAATTATCTAATCTACAAGTCCTGTTATATCTAATCTAAAGCAGTCCGTTATCTGCATGTCCATTGAGCCACTAAGTGCACTCAGGCCACTTATCAATAGTGTTTTAAGGTCCAGTCCTATGGACCGGAAAAAGACCGGGACCCAACCGGACCGGACCGATGCGCAACCGGACCACCGGTTGCGGTTGCACGAATTTGGGATCAAGCCCGGTTGCGGTTGCTTGTTTTTGTGAGCGTTCCTGCAACCGAGTAAAGACCGGTTGAGACCGGTCTTTACAGCAACCGACTTAGCAAGTGTAGATACTATTATCTAGCTATGTATTTACTACAATGTACTTTCTAGCTACAATGGATACAGTCGCGCTTGCCATCATCGCACTACCCCATCGTCACAGTCGCAGTCGCTATTGCGTTTTCGTCGTCGCTGTCACTGTTGACCTCGCCTAGCTGCCCTCATGGTCGGCGCTGTGTCGGTGTCGTAGCGCCGCAGCACCGTTGCTGCGGCGCCGTGTCGGTGTCGTAGCGCCATGTTGCTGCAGTGCGAAGTCGGTGTCGCAGGGTTCCGGTGCAGAGTCGCGGTCGTAGCGCAACGGGGCCGAGTTGATGTTGCCGCGCAACAGTGCCATGTCGCGGTCGTAGCGCAACGGGGCCGTGTCGCCGTCATACCGCAACAGGGCCATGTCGCGGTCGTAGTGCAATGGGGCCGTGTTGCGGTTGTAGTGCAACGGGCCGTGTCGCTGTCGCAACGCAACAGGGCCGTGTCGTAGCGCACAGGCTGTGTCGCGGTCATACGCAACGGGGCCGTGTCGCTGTCGCAGCACAACGGTGCCGAGTCGCCGTCATACCGCAATGGGGCCATGTCGCGGTCGTAGTGCAACGGGGCCGTGTCGCAGTCGCAGCGCAATGGGGCCGCGTCGCTGTCGCAGCACAACGGTGCCGAGTCGCCGTCATAGCGCAAGGGCGTCGTGTCGTTGTTGCAGCACCATGGTGCCGTGTCGCCGTCGTAGGGTAGCGGCGCTGTGTCACTGTTGTAGCATCACAGCGCCGTGTTGCTGTCAGTGTCGTGGCGCCATACTTGCACGCCGAACAGGCTTGCACATGGTGAGGTGGAGGCAGCATCAAAAATGATCTAGAGAAGAAAAAAAAAACATGTTATTCAGTCAAAGGATGAGGAAAAAGAACATAGCTGGATTCTCGCAGAAAGGGTTGAGGCCGCGCGGCAGACCCAGAAGTTGTCGTCCGATGATGAATCAGCCATGGTGGCTTGTTGTCGCCTCACCGAAGCACTTGGGTCACCCTATAGTTAGACTCAGAACCGGTTGCAACCACGAAAAAACCAGTTGAGACTGGTTGTCGACCGGTCTCTGGAAAGACTGGTTGGGACCGGGATTTGTTCTGCAACCGGACCGATGTAGACCGGTTGGCTGCGGTCTCGGTCCGGTCCTTGCGAAATTCCCATTTGTGGCAACCGGTCCTGGTCCGGTTGCACAACGTCTGGTGCAAAAAACCGGACCGGACCGGACCTCAAATCACTACTTATCAACAGTTATAACTCCACTATTATCCTTGTGTCCCAGGAGACCAAGTGATACTTGTGCATCACTCAACTGAGTCCTGAACCGACTCACGCCTTTCTGATCCCCCCCGAACTGACTTACAAAGTACACATCATACTTGACGCCCCTGTGGTGGCATTACACCCTTTGTGCACCCTCTGAACTATCAAGACAGCCCAAAATGTAAAAAATTTCAGCAATTTTGGTTGACCCCCCCCAACATTGCCCCCAACCCCCCTGCTGTAGGTCATAAAGTGGAAAATATTAAATGTTTTTAAGGGATTTTGGTTGACCCCCCCCCATCCCTGGGTCAGGGAGCAAAATTTTTGACCCCCCTTGCCAGTAGTGATTGGCCCGGGTAACCCTTGGGTTGAAAAGGGCTACCCATACCCATACCCGTCCTCGCAGGTATGGGTTTTGATGGGTTCAGGTACAGGTTCTTCAGGGTTGACGGGTTTGTCAAGGGTTTTGTATTCCTGCACTATGGGTATGGGTACACAAAGTATAATACTGTATAACTAGTAACCAATACCATAATCCACATTGCCCTCCTGGCCAATGCCTTCGTCACTACTGCTATCACCTACACCACCGCCATCTTGATCGTTGTCACCTTGGTCGTCGCCACCGCCATCTTGATTGTCTTCACGTTGTCGCTGCCACCACCGTGGTTCTTGATCTTCTTCACATCACTATCGCCACTGTGATTGTCTTCATGTTGTTGTCGCTGCCGCCATGGTCATCTTGATTGTCTTTGTCGTCGTTGCCGCTGTGGTTCTTGATCGTCTTCGCGG
Organism: Lactarius pseudohatsudake; assembly: GCA_021525015.1. Classification (NCBI taxonomy): domain Eukaryota; kingdom Fungi; phylum Basidiomycota; class Agaricomycetes; order Russulales; family Russulaceae; genus Lactarius; species Lactarius pseudohatsudake. The sequence continues at coordinate 804,774 of JAKELH010000003.1, read as the reverse complement.
CACCACCGCAGTCTTGATCATCTTTGCGTTGTTGCCACCGCTGTGATTGTCTTTGACAACAAATGTCAGCGCATAAACTCGAATGGACCGGTACTTAGCTTTTTGGTTTTGTGGGGTGGTGCGCAACAGCGCCGCAGTGATGGCGAGCCAGATGCTCAGGCATGCCTCAATGAACTCCTGCCCGTGCAGCTGCTGTGTGTGCGTGATCCCACACCCTGTGCAAGCACCTTGTCCACAATATCCTGCAGCAGGTGCCCCTCGCCTGCAATATCGAACGTCAGTGCATCGCGCGGCGCAGGAGTCGCAGGGTTCAGGGGCTTCACAGATGTGTAGGTGGATGCAGAAAGCATCGTCACAGACCTTGCTTTGAGATGTATCACCGATGTCTGACTGTGGCATCAAGAGACTGGCTGAGAGGTTGAAGGTTTAATTGAGGGCAGGTTTGGCAAGTATGTGATGTCTTTGGTAGCGACAATCACACATGTTGTCGCCTTGTTGCTGTGGGAGAAGATGGTTCAAATCAGTCAAGGATGGTGCAGAAACTGCAACTCTCAGCTGCAGGACGTGATCAGTAGGATTCGCCCACTTCAGATTTTTGTCCAAATGGCCGCAAATGGGGACTGGGAAGCAGAGGGCCAAGGTATGAGTTCTCATAGAACTCATGAGAAGGAATGTGCTTCCGTGGAAGTATTGTAGCCACCCCCTGTATGGGCGACTGAGCAGCCTTCTGAATGATGGCCCAAGTTAAGTATTTGAATGGAAGTACAGAAAAGACAAAGGCGACTTACTTTTTCTCACCAGCATCGAACACCGTGACCATCTCAAGATTCCCCTATATTGCAAAGTGACAGATCACAGGTATTATCACAATCTTGTTGACCATATGATCACTAGTTCTTCATCACAATATCTACAATAGCTCTGTATCATCAGTACATTGTTTTCTGGCTTTCATTACAGAAATGTCAGATCATACTTGTTGCAACATGAAGGAATATATTATATGTTTGGCTCCCAAAGGGAGTGAGCGAGAGATGAGTGTCCGTATGAAGGAGCTCTGCCCCTATTCAATAAGCCCGGTGTAGTCTTTACATGTAAGCTACTGCACGTGTGGCTACTGTATTTGGAACAATCCGTAAACGGAAATCAGCCTTACTCAGCCGGATAGTGCCGACCGATATTCCTACACTCCCCTTCATGTCGGTGCTATTCCCATTTCTCCAACGTGCTTCTTGTACTTAGGTCTGGCTAAGGCTTTGGTGAGTATATCTGCCGTTTGCTCAGGATCCCGACAATCAGTGATCGCCACTATGTTGTTTGACACTAGCTCACGGATCAAGTGCCATCGGGTCCCTAGGTGTTTTGATCACTTGTGAAACTTGGGATTTCCCGCCATCATTGCAGCTCCCATGTTATCTTCGCTGATCAGCATCGGGTATTGCTGTGCGTAACCAAGTTCTTCATAGAGATTTCTCAGCCATGCAGCTTCCTTACCTGCTTCGTTCAAGGCAATATACTCAGCCTCTGTGGAGGATTGCGCGGTCACAGGTTGCTTCCTTGACATCCAAGTAATCGCGCCTCCGCCCATCAAGAATACGTATCCTGAGGTCGATTTATAATCGTCAGTATTGGCGAATGCGGCATCGGAAAAACCATGAAAAAGGTTCAAGTTTTTACTCTTGTTCCTCCTTTTGGAATAGGTGATTCCGTGTGTCTTCGTACCAGCAAGATATCGGAGTATTCTCTTTAGGGCAGTGGTGTGTAGTGATCGTCACGGGTTCGTAAACCTGTACGGGTACCCGGGTATGGGTTTGACGGGTACGGGTACGGGTACGACGTCGGATACCCGTCCAGAACCCGCACCCGTATGACGGGTTTGGCGGGTTTTTTGAGTACACCATGGCTTTTATTTCGGCCTTATACACTACACTTGTACATGAAGTATTATAACTACTACTACTACTGGTCAGAATGCCTGTCGCAGGGCTCGCCGTCGCGTCCGAGTTGTTGTGTTCAGTTGTTTTCGTGTCCCGTCGTCGTCGTCGTCTTGTGACTCTCGTTGTTGTTGTCGGTGTCGCCGTCGTCACCGTTGTACGGAGCGACGTCCGTGTGAGTTCGAAGCGGAGAGGATCCCGTACTGGGGTTACAGGAGTTTACTAGCCAAGAGGGGATGACCTGAGAGCGAGCGAAGGTGGGACGAGGCGAAACGGGATGGAGCGAAGCGAAGTGAACAAGAAGAGGGGAGAACTGGAAACGAGGTTGGCGAAAGGCTGCGGGGCTCCTAAGGCGAAGGCGCAGACGACGTTGATAACGTTGGCGGAGCTATGCGGTGGTTTGACGAAGGCGTTGGCGAAGGCTAGGAGGGGTGAGGCGGCTGGTCAGGACTAAGGCGTTGGCGACGGCGTAGCTAGGCTGGCGGCTCGAATGGCGAAGGCGGCGATGGCTATGGCTGCGATTAGGGCGACGGCGTGGGTTCTACTTGACAGGCAATCCGAGGTCGGCGGCTCGGAAGGCGAAGGCGGCGGTGGCAATGGCAATGGCTAGACGATGGCAAGGTTCCTTGGACTGGGCGGTGTAGAACGAGACTTAGAGGCAGACAAATGAGAGAAGAGGAGATCAACGATGACATTTGACAAGGCAAGAACGCGAGCTTTTATACATGCGGACCGTATACGATGCAAGCGAGACCAAGTCGGACGTATAGTGGTAAGTAGAGAGGAGCGGGGAGAAGGTACGAGCGCGGGTATGGCGAGTACGGTAAGGCGGGGGCGAGCTGTGGCACAGGAACGAGCAGACAAACGAGTCAAAGAGATATGGGCGCAGACACGAGAAACGGAAACCGATCATCTAAGTAAAAGAGAGACACGGCATACGAAATATGTGGACAAAGGGAATCGAGACACGGTGACGCACAACAATAATCCTTCGTCCGACTCCATCGGCGGCGCAATGGCCTACGCGATCTCCAACGGCGTCTTGCGAGCGACTAGGGGCAACCGACAGGGTGGATTGGCGAGAGACAAGGGGTGAAGGCAGAGGTTAGTGGAGTGATAGAGGGAGGTTTGACAGGTTGAAAGAGAACGTCTACGATCGACGCAGAGGCAAGTGATGCGATGAAAGGAGGGCTCGGGCAATGCGTCAGAGGCATGTCGTCCGGTGGCATTGCATGGGTGTCCGGGGTCAGACAGGGCGGCGACGACTGTGAGAGGAGACGGAAGACGGAAAGACGATGAGACAGGAAACGAGAACAGAGACGAAGACGACGCGGCGAGACTTAGATTATGATTGAGTATTAGCGTATGAAGGAGACGGAAACACGAGGGCGAAGGGTGGCGAAGGGAAGCGGAGATGGAATATGATAACGGAGACAGCTTGACTTTGAATCCGGGTGGCTGCAGGTGGCTGAGGGATACAGTAGGCGGAGCAAGGCCGAAACAGGCGAAAACAGATGATTTCGGGCCCAGAGCCCGAGGGAACCTTACACCGTCGTCGGCGTTGTTGCTGTTGTTGATGTCGTCTTGCCGTTGTCGATGGCAGGGCCCTGGCGTTGGCGGTGGTGGTTGGTGGCCATCCAACTCATCGTGTCTCCGCCTTGTCATCGTCGTCGTCGTCGTCGACACCGTCTTGCTGTTGTCGATGGTAGGGCGGCGGTGGGTTGATAGCACGTGCAGCTCGGTCGGGGCTGCGCAGGAGGACTTGAAGTGCACAATCGATAAACTGACTAAGCAAGGCGAAGAGAACAAAACTGGCATCACCCGGCCTGGGAATGAATCGGGAACATACGCTCAAGCATCGGCAAACCCCGCCTGCCACTTACGCAGACGACAACTCACAACGTCAGCTTCGCCAGCCCCAGCCGAACGACCAACCGCCAGCATCATCGCAACGCAAGTCCCAAACGCAACGGCGCAGGCACCCATGACACCTGCGGCAGGGGTCATGGCGAGGCGGCGCTGCAACTCCGAGGAGTCCGAGCGACTCGACGACGACAACCGTACAACGGCGGCGACAATGGAGACATCGACAGCAACAACGGCAGCAACGACAACGACAACGACGGCGGCGGCAACGACAGCAGCGACGACGGCAGCAAAGACGGCGACGACGACGACGGTGACGACGCGACAGACGGCGGGCGGCGATGACGACGCAGCAGACTTTGTAGATTACATGGATAGACAGTGTATTCGAGTAGATGTAGTATCATTGCCAGATCCCTGAGCCCACAACACCGTGACGCAACACCTGTGCTTACTGGCATGTAAGCTTGCGACACGAACCCGCTGTGCCAACCCGCACGGGATTTCATACCCGCACAACCCATAAGTACCCATACCCGTAGCGAATGGTACCCATACCCGTGACCCCGGGTACGGGTTTCACGCGGGTGCGGGTACGGGTAAGGCCCGAGTGACCCATGGGTTACCCGTGACGAACACTAGTGGTGTGTTCTAAACTCGGATTGGCCGTATAGGATGCTAACCTGTTGACGGCGAAAGCAATGTCTGGTCTTGTAGCATTTGCTAGGAACTGGAGCTCGCCGAGTAATTGCGCGTACGAATTACTTCGGTTACCCTCGTTCCCATCCGGATTAGGGACAATTGGTATGTTGGGATCAAGTGGCGTCGCAACATTGTTTGCATGCTCCATGCCTTCCTGCACTAGGATGGCTTCGACGTACTTCTGCTGCGTAAGTCTGATCGACGTGTCGTCATGAGTGACTTCGATTCCGACGATCTTCGTTGGCTCTCCCAAGTCGGTGACTTCCCACTCTGAACGTAAGTCCCCTTTCGTACTCTCCATTGCTATATCTGACATCGCGAAGAGCATGAGGTCGTCGACCCAAACAGCGATTATTTCTAGGTCAACTCCCTTCCGGTGATACACTAAACTATCCCTAAACGCCAGGGAACAGTCTGAATGTGTGCGCTGTAAGGGCACCGCAGCCCTTGAGCGCAAAACCACCCACTATCGACCACTTTGGTCTCGTCGGCTTGGCACGTGACTCGACTGCCTATCGCGGATGATCACCAAACCGCCACCAACTCGTGTTCATCGTCCTTGTCCTCCTCGCCTCGTTTCCCCCCACTCTTCCGTCCTCCCATCATCTTGTCTCACTCGTCTCACTCCTTGTCACTCTTTTACTATGGCCTAATATGATTACATTTCCATCACCGGTCGGCACCCTCAAACATCCACCTTTCCTCAAAAACGACTTCCCGCCCGTCGTCGTCAAGGGGCCCGCCTCGGAAAGCCCTCTCCACCATTTTCCACACCATCCCTCCGTCACTTTTGCTGCCCTCAGAACCCGGGATCTCGGTGCATGCTTACACCCACGACCATTGAACGGTCTAGAGCGGCGTTCTTTGTCTCGGACAAAGGCGCGCCCGGCTTTTCTTTATTTTCCTAAAACATCTCACCCTCGTTCCTCGAAATAGTGCGCCTTGTCGACGCCACCTGCGTTGCCTCTTCGACCTCTCTCCTTCAACTGGTTAGACTCCTTGTCGCCATTCTCCTTCTTCCTTGTCACCATTCTCCTTCTTCACTTTACTCCCCCATTTCACCTCGACGCTTGCCCAATTACAGTACACGCCGACGACGCCATTAGCGCCAGGGACAGAACATTTACCTTAGCCTTACAACTGTCAGTCTCTTGTAGTCTCTCACTTTCCTTTGGACTCTTTTGCTTTACTTTCCCCCACTCTCACTTACTATCCCTCACAACTTTCGACTTAGCGTTTGCGACGACAACTCCCCTTACTTACAGTACACATAGTATGTAAGGACTCGGTCTCGCACTCAACAATGTCATTCTCTTTCCCTGCGTCTTTTGCGATCCTCTTCTCTCTCCCGTGTGACTAAGTACCGATTCGACGGGGCAGGTCTAAATTGAAGACACCCGCTTGACCGTGACGACTCACCGCGTCGCCTTTACCCCCCTTTTTAGTTACCTTCGCGTCATCGATACGCGTGTCGCGAGCCTCGCTCGACGATCTGCTCGCTCGCTCAACGACTTGCTCACTTGCTCAACACCTCGGAAGTCTTCGTCCATTCGGCATCCAAAATTTGGGCTCTCGTCCCCACTCAGGCTCGGCGACAACACCCTTTCTTTCCCCTCCTCCATCCAATCCCTTTCTCAGTCTTGCCTTACTCACTCACATGCTTTCGAGCACGTACAGCGCAGGATTTGGGGGTGAGAAGCGTCGTGAGCGGTCGCGCAGGCCTCTGCGGGGCGCGAGGTTTCGGAGGTAGATTCGCGGGGGTCGCGGGCGCGTCTGTGTCGAAGGGCTAGAGCCGCGCGCGAGTGCGGCGAAGTCGGGAGGGGAAACGGGGTCGGTCTGTCGCGAGCGGTCGGAAACGGTCGCGCACGCGTCGGCGCGGCGCGAAACTTTGTATATTTGGCCGCCGGGGTCGGGAACGCGTAGTGCTGGAGTAGCTAAGTCCGCACGCGAGTGCGACGTGCTGGGGAGCGCAAAGGATGAGCTTCACTGAGCTCAAAAGTCCGAAATCTGTGAGGGAAAGTCTCTGCTATGACCTGGTGTAAAGTTGTAATTACATGGGCTATATACTAGGGAATGTAAGCTAAGGAAAGAGGATACATTAGATAAGGAGGGGAAAGCTAAAACGCGAAAGGGAGAGTCCGGGAAGGGGGGGAAGCCGAGCACTCGGGGAGCACGGGAAAGCGACGGGCTGCGCAGGAACGTGGCGCTTAGAAAGTGCAAAAGCGCGGAAAGCGTAGAGACAGCTAGAAAGTGCAGAAAGCATAAAATTACCGGCCAGGGAAAGCGCAGTCATATCACCGGATGTACACGCATGGATCTGCGTTTAACGGGGTGAATCCGTGCTTTATCAGTTTACTGTCGAGCTCATGGTTCCACTCACGCCCAGACTGCTTAGGTCCATAAAGGGTTTTGACGAGCAGACAAACTCAATCGGTGCCGTCTTTGTAGCCTTCGGGTTGCCGCATGTAGACCTTTTCTTTGAGAACACCATTAAGGTACGCTCCCTTTACATCCATCTGTTGATTTTGAAGGTCCACTACAGCTGCTAGTGCGAGGATAGCTCGAAGCGTCTCGAGTCTTACTACCGGTGAGTACGTCTTGCTGTAATCGTACCCCGGCCTCTGCGCACATCCCTTGGCTACTAAACGGGCTTTGTATTTCAATAGGTTTCCGGCCTTGCCATACTTCCTTGCCATACTTCCTTACAAACACCCACTTATTCGCTATAGGGACAGATCCCGGAGGTGCGTCGGTGAGTATCCATGTACCCATCTGACTGAGCTGACTAAGCTCTGTCTTCACCGCACACTCCCACTCGGGCCACTCGAGAGACTCTTTTGCCTCCATGAGGCTCTTCAGGTCTCCAAGGGTCACTATCCCTTGCGCGGCATTGACTGTATCGTCGTCTTCCGAATCGGAAAATGGATTATCTAGTCCGCAATAGTCCGCGCGTATACCACGAGTTTTTCAGGGTTCGGGGGGTGGTTCTGCTGGTGTGTCTTCACTTCTCTTTCTCTTTAATCCTCTGTCCATGTTCTGCCCTAGATCTTTAGGCTGTACGTCTGATACACCGCCGGTGGACAGGGTGTCCCGTTCCGGTCTCCCCAGCTCCCCTTCACGCTGTGCGCCTGGTGTGATCATGGCGATTGGCTCGGTAGGAGGAGTATCATGGGTCAACTCTAGGAATCGGTAATTTCAGGAAGTGAGTACTTTACGCGTTTCCGCGTTATAGTACTTAACGGCCTTCGGCCCATCTTCAGATCCTACATAGGCCCTTCTTTGCGACTTAGGTAACATTTTGCGCTGCATGGCTTGGCCTTGTAGTAGCACCCATACTGGTGCTCCGAACTCTCTGAGGTGAGTGACATCTGGTCTCTTTCTGAACCATAGCTGATACGGAGTACCCTCTGATAGGGCTCTCGTATAGGAACGATTACGGACATACGCTGCATGGGAAACAGCGTATTCCCACAGGAATTCGGGTATCTCTTGTCCACGTAACATCGCACGGGTGAGCTCTACCAGCATGCGGTTCGTGCATTCGGCTATGCCGTTCTGGGCAGGTGAGTAGGGCGCCGTCATCTGGTTGTCTATTCCACGCTCACGGCACCACGTCCTCAAAGGCTCGTTAATGAATTCTTTTCCCCAGTCCGTGTGAGTCGCACATGGAGGTTTCCCATTAGCCCCAAGGTGTGTCAGGTAGTCCTTCACTGCCTGTGCCGCCTGATCCTTCCCTTTCAGGAAGGTAACTGTCATATATCGCGACACATCGTCGACGAGTAAGCGGAAGTATTGGTTCCCGTTGATGGAGAGCTTGTCGTATTTGCCCCAAAGGTCCATGTGAGTGAGCTCACCAGGTGAAGTCTCCGGGACTGACTTCTCGTTATAGACGTCTTCCGTCTGTTTCACTTCGGTACACGCGACACAATCAGGCTTGGGCATCTCGGTGTCCACGCGGAAACCGTCAACAAGTCCGTTGTCTAGCAACTTCTTTAGCCCGGTGTAACTGACATGTCCGAACCTTCGGTGCCAAGTCTCCCAGCTCGGAAGTACTTCGGAAGTGGTGAAAGTAGCAGAAGTGTTCGCCAGCGGCTTTTGGCTTGGGCGTCTAGTAACGTCCAGTTTGTATAGATTATTTTGTGCCAATTGCCCAATGGCTATCTGTGTTCCACCCTTGGTGGTCAGCATGAGCTTTCCGTGACCGAATGTGCAAGTTCCGCCTGTTCAGTCCCATCGTCCCAAAGAAAGTAAGTTGTTCTTATTGGTCGGGATATGCAGGACGCTCCCGAGCCGCAGAAGGTAAATTTTACCATTTATCCACGATTCGAGTTCGACCATGCCCCGTCCTCTTATAGGGACTTTGGTACCGCCGACGCCGATCACAGAGGCATGCTGAAGCGGCTCGTATTCCGCGAATGCGGTGCGCTCATTCGCGACGTGTGATGTCGTCGCGCTATCGGCAAACCAGTCGTACCAAATAGTGTGTGTGTTGATTGCTGTAACATCACTAGGGTTGTAGTCCTCAAAGTTATAGCACTCGCCAAAGTACTCCGGCTCGCTTCGATTCTCCGTAACGGTGAGCGCGATGTCCTTGTCATAGGTGGTTTCGTGGACTTCTTCGATCTTAGAGGTAGAAGCCTTACCACTGCCGCCACCGTCGCCATCGCCGACCTTTCTCTTCTTCCAACAATTTTCGGCCACATGAGAGAACTTCCTGCAAACTGTACACTTGGGTTTGTCGAGGTAGCGACAGTCCTTCGTGTTGTGGCCATCTCTTCCGCAGTGTGTGCAATGCTTCATTTTGCATTTTGCGTGTCGGCCGGGCTTTCTACTGGAGTTTCCAGACCGAGCGTCTCCCATGCGCTGTGTTACGGTTGCGGAAGTGGACGCTTACTACGCGGTGATGACTCCCTTAGTAAGTCGTAATAGGTCATGGACTTCTCGCTATCAGTCAGCGGTACCATATCACATGCCAATGTGGCATGACTCATTACTAGGATAGCGATAATAGGGTTCGAGCTATTTACGCCACTAGTAGTACAAGATTCACGGGGAGCTTTAAAGCCATACCCCTCATGTATAAATAGAGAAGGACAAAGACCAGAATACGCCATTCTGGTCTTCTTCAATAGCCATTACAGTCCTGCTCCTCTCTCTCCTCTAGTCGTCTGCCTTCTCCTTCGCTTGACTCTTAGTAGAGCAAGTCGCGCATCGAATACGCCTAGTGGATCTAGCCCTAGTGCTTACCGAGATCACGTGCCGCAAAGGAGCCGTGTATCCGATATCGACCTGACTTAGGTCCTCACGCTGAGTAGTCAACGCCCTTTCGTTGTCCAAGTCGGACTCACGCCAGTGGCGGCGTTACATTAAGACCAGAATCTCTCAACCGTGGCGTTCACAACTCGAGATCGTTGGACCAACTTCAGAACCTACACCCTCGAAAGACGAGGAGACCGCAACGTACCCACACAGTTCCTAGGAGCCGCTAGGTGGAGGGAATACCGAGGAGACACCGGATACTTCGTTGACTTCGCATCGGGACCAACCCGATATCGAGCAGTTGAGTTCAACTTCGATAACACGTGCTGGGTGGAGGTTACGTGGAACCCCATAGACAACCGGTGGGACGTAGTACGACCAGCGGGCCGGAACTATAATTGCGATATCGACGCCCGGACCTTACCCACAAGAGAGCAGTGGGGACACATCGACGGACAAGAAGAAGAGCCCAGTAACTCGGAACCAAGAACACCCGCACCCTCAGAAACAAGCGGAGAAGACGAAAGTCAAACAGAAGAAGAAGACGAACCCGAAGTAGCGGACGTCATCCAAACAGCTGAGTCGCTCCACATCCACGAACCCGAAACCATCCACATTCGATCCTCCCGCCGTAGAAATGGCCACAGCCACCCTCACGCAGGAAGAAACGCTCATAACCGAAGAAGTACGACGTATCAGAGAGGAAGCTAATGCCGTCCTCCTACCTATTAACCCGTCCACGGGACACCGAATGGACGCCGACGAGGCAGCGATATTCCGCGCAGTGGGACCAGACCATCCCGACCCTCCGCCGGGAGCAGGAGGAAGCCAACCCCCTCACCGACCCTATGGAAGACCGGGAGACTTCGGAGGAGGACCTCCCAGAAGGGGACCACCCGGAGGAGGACTACCCGGAGGAGCGCCACCCGGAGGAGGACCACCCGGAGGAGGGCCACCCGGAGGAGCCCAACCGGGCGAGGGAAAGCTCGAGGGAGAAAAACCCACCGTCTTCACGGGGGACAGAACGTTGTACGAATCCTTCCTAACTCAATGGCACCTTTACTGGGGATTAAATGCAGATGCCCCAATCTTCGGAACGTATACCGACGATGCTTACTGTTCCTCGGATTCATCAAAGGACCAATGGTCAGCAACTGGACGCTGAGCTTCCTGGGATGGCTCAACAACGAATTAAGGACGGGCCGCGATAGGTATGACGAATTCCTATGGGACACTCTCACAGCCGGCTTCTCGGATCGTTTCTCCAACATCCTAGAGCAAGAACAAGCCCAGGCCGCACTGGCAAAAGGAATCAAAATGATTGGAGATGACATCGACACGTACGTCACCAACTTCGAACAACTGGCGAGACAGGCCGACTACCGCCTAAACGACCGACAAACAATCGATCCGCTTCACGGCGGGACTACCGAGCAAATTATTCACCAAGGTGTACGAACTCGACAGTCCGGTAACCTTCGACGAATGGAAAGCCGCAACCTTAAACGCCAGAAGCAATACATTCACCTTCGCGCTCGACTCAATCTATCCACCCCAACGCGAGTAACCCCATCGCGTTCCGCAACCACCTCGAGGCTTCGGAAACATGTGGAACCCCCCTCGATACCCACCTCCTCGCCCCGACCCAAACGCCATGGACACCTCGGCAGACCGTTCCCGTGCCCGTCTCGCTGGGGCGGAAGACATACTCACTAGGAATACGCAGTCACGCCGCCCCCCATTTACACCACGAGGGGGAGGAGAATCAGAACAGAGGAGGCGGACAAAGGCGTAATATGAGGGAAGTCATCTGCTACAATTGTAACAATCCGGGCCACTTCTCACGAGATTGCACCGCCCCACGTCGACAACAACGACAAGATAGACCTCCCATGAACCAAACTAGGTACACGGAGACGGACTATTACAGTCAACAAGAAGCCCCGACTGCCCGGGTAGCAACTACATCCACCCCCCAGAAGCAGCTAGGAGTTGGATAGAGGGAGTGAGAGCAGCGCCAGACGACGTAAAAGACATTCATCTTCCAGGACTTGTGGAGTCAGGAGGGTTTTCAGGACGCCTAAACCCATCGGCCTGGGTGAGGGCAATTAATTGTAACTCTGTAATCATGACTCGCTTCCGTTCGCTTAGAATCCCAGTCTCGATTCGTACAAGTTACTCCATGGCCGACATAAAAGGGCTCAGTAGACTCCGGAGCCACCGACAACTTCATAAGACCCTCGTTCGCCAAGCGGATGGGGTTAGGGACTACAACCACTAGACCGTCCCAAAAAGGATATGGAACATCGACAATACGGAGAATAAAGCTGGGTCTATCACCCACTTCATTGATCTTGACGTGGAAACAACGGGAATTCACAGAACCATGCGCTTCCTAGTCACCGACATAGGAAGCGAAGAACTAGTACTTGGATACCCCTGGCTAGCAGCATACGAACCCACCATCAGCTGGAAACACGCCACCATACATGAAAGCGCCCTGCCGGTAGTACTGCGATCCATCAACCCCACAGAGCCGCAAACCATATTAGCTGCCACCTCTACTCAAAAGGACCGAGAGGACGTGATACAAGAATTGGAAGAAGCATGCCAGCTACGTACCACAGCCACCGAATTAGCAATCGAAGCTAAGAAACCAACAGCACCGACGGTGATACCTGAACCATACCAACGATTCGCGAAGATCTTTAACGAAGAAGCCTCACACCGATTCCCACCGTCAAGGACCCTGGGACCACGCCATCGACTTCAAACCCGGTACGCCGGCATCGATCGACTGCAAGGTGTACCCTATGACACAAGAAGAAGACGGCCAACTGAAGACCTGGCTCGAGGAACAGCTCAAAATGGGATATATTCGACCATCAAAATCTCCCTACGCCTCGTCATTCTTCTTCATCAAGAAGAAGGATGGAAAACTTCGCCCCGTCCAAGATTACCGAAGAATCAACGCATGCACCATTCGCAATCAATACCCTCTGCCCCTCATGGCAGAACTAGTCAACGACCTTGGGAACGGACACATTTACACCAAACTCGATGTGCGGTGGGGGTACAACAACATACGGGTGAAAGAAGGGAGACGAACCGAAAGCCGCTTTCAAAACACGCTACGGCCTCTATGAACCCTTGGTGATGTACTTCGGACTTACCAACTCACCGGCGACCTTCCAAGCCATGATGGACTACATCCTGGCCCCCATTATCGCTAAACACACGCTACTCGGTACAATCATCCGCGTCTACATGGACGACATCGGCATAGCCACCCACGAACACGCAGGAATGGCTGCCCACATCGCAGGCCGTTAGCGACGTCCTGCAAGTAGCCCTGGATCACGATCTCTACTTCAAACCAGAGAAATGCCTGTTCCACCAACCGCGGATGGATTACCTGGGGGTCATCCTTGAAAAGGGGGTGACACGCATGGACCCGGTAAAAATCTCGGGCATACGCGACTGGCCCCGCCCCACGAAAGTACGTGACGTACGCTCCTTTTTGGGCTTCTGCAATTTTTACCGCCTCTTCATCCGCGGGTTCGCAACGCACGCACGAGCCCTAAACAGACTCACGCGGAAAGACACGGAGTGGAACTGGGGACAAGACGAAGAAACGGCCTTCCAGACGCTGAAAGACCTCGTAACCACGGAACCCGTCCTAGCACACCCCACTCTTACCGACCAATTCGAACTGGAAGTAGACGCATCAGGATACGCTGTGGGCGCCGTACTGCTACAAAAGAAAAGCGATGGGAAACGACATCCGATAGGCTACTACTCAGCCACGCTCAACGAGGCGGAACGAAACTATGACATCTACGACCTAGAACTCCTGGCGATCGTCAAAGCCCTTCGGCACTGGCGACCCTACCTGGCAGGATCCCCACACAAGGTCAAGATATTCTCAGATCACCTGAACCTCACGCACTGGAAGTCACCCCAGAAGATAAGTCGACGAGTCGCCAGAGAGGTGCTTGAACTGATGGAATACGACTTCGAGATCCACCACATCAAAGGGACAAACAACGGACGCGCCGACGCACTGTCAAGGCGACCCGACTACGATAAGGGCGAACAAGACAACGAAGGAGTCACCGTCCTCCCCGACACCGTATTCGTACGCAACATGACTACTCAACTACCTGAAAACCACCACCAGGATGAAGCCAAAATACGCCCGTGGGTGGACTCGCACAAGCTCAAGAAAATCGACGGCGTTTGGTACAGACAGGGAGCGCGAGTCATCACGGGGGAAAAGGACGACATTCGCCTTATCATTCGGAATCACCACGATCCCCCAATCTATGGACATCCGGGCATTAAACGCACTGCCCGAATCGTGGAGCGACACTACTGGTGGCCACGCATGTTGGAGCACATAACTGAGTACGTCCAAGGATGCGCCGAATGCCAACGCCACAAAGTCAACAACCGACCCACCAAAGCGCCATTATCACCAATCACGCCAATCCCCGAAGCTAAGCCATTCGAAACCATAGCCTTAGATTTCATCACTAAACTACCAGTCTCCCAAGGACACGATTCGATCCTCACGGTTACTGACCACGACTGCACCAAAGCCTCAATCTTCATCCCATGCGTAGAAGAAATCACGGCTGAGGGAACGGCGGCACTCTATGTCACACACGTATTCCGACGGTTCGGACTCCCATCCAAAATCATTAGCGATCGAGACCCTCGATTCGCCTCCAAGTTCACAAGGGAACTATGCCGGATCTTAGGAATTTATCAAAACATTTCGACAGCCTACCACCCGCGTACCGACGGACAATCGGAGAGGACCAATCAATGGCTTGAGCAATATCTCCGATTCTGGGCCAATGAACGTCAAGACAACTGGGCGCACTTCCTCCCTATGGCGGAATTCGCTCACAATAGCTGGCCCCACGAAAACACAAGGAAGTCGCCCTTCGCCCTGATGATGGGATATGATCCGCGTGCTGATTGGACCGATAAGCCATCCCCTATCCCTCAGGTACTCACGAGACTTCAACAATTCCGAGAAGCACGGAGGGACGCCCAGGCACTGATCAAAAAGGCCCAGGCGCTATGGATCAAACACCGCACCACGCCCCGTTATCAAGAAGGAGACCGGGTTTGGTTAGAAGGACGACACCTCCGCACCAATCAACCAACTGCCAAGCTCGCCGCGCGGAGACACGGGCCATTCCGGATCATTCAGGTACTATCGCCAATCAACTACCGACTGGAACTTCCCACGCAGTGGAGTATTCACCCGGTGTTTCACATCGATCTACTCACGCCCTACCGCGAGACACCCATGCACGGTGAAAACTTCACACGACCCCCACCGGATCTAGTGGACGGCGAAGAGGAATACGAAATCGAACGGATTCTAGACTCACGGCGATTCGGTCGGAACAAGAAAATCCAATACCTTGTGAAATGGAAGGGGTATCCCGACTCGGACAATCAGTGGATCAACAAAGCTGACATGTTCGCGGACAAAGCCATAGCGGAGTATGAAAGTACATTGGGAAGGGTTATAAGCAGGAGAACCGACGCTAAGTTAACTTCATTCCCCCACACTGGCATCTCCACTCAACCAACAATGTCTCTTCCCGCTTCCACCATTGCCTCCTCTCTCGCTGCCCACGGAGTCGACTCCCTCACCCATCAAGAGCTCATCACCGCGCTCGCCAACGCTACCGCCATCGAGGACGTCGACAACCCCGGCGAGCCAGCCACCTACTGGCTCTTCGACCACGAAGGACGGCGCGTCTCCACCGTCCCATACTCCGCCGACGAAGTGCGCCAACTTCGCGCAATTGTCGGAGGCGGTCTCAACGACGCATCGCCCGAACCCCTCCCCGTACGTATCGAGGTTCGGGAGGAAGCAGAGCAAGACGGAAGCAACGATGAAGTGGGAGGCGTGGATGGCCCAGCGCAACTGGCGGTACGAGGCCGCCGAGTGGCGCGATCACCAACTATCGATGGCAGCGACAAGGAGAACGAGGCTCCTCATACGGCGCCAGTGGTTCACCGCGATGCTGAGAGAGCAGTGTACGAGGCCGTAGAGGGCGCGTTGCGGGAGTACTACCCAGCTGAGCACCCCTTCATCATCACCGCCACCGACTCTGACGACCCGCGCGAGACCCCATTCGCATGTGATACAATGGGACGTCCCCTATTCCGAGGCGACGTACAAATCGACGCCGAAGACGCACCACACCCCGCAGTCCGCCTGCGCTTCCTAGGCGGCGGCAACGGAGGACAGCCGCCCCACGGCTACAAACACAATCGGGGCGAAGATTTCGTCCATTACCCCATCACCGACGCACAGGGGGTCACGCGCCAAGCCACCTTCATCCAGGTCATCATGGGACCGGATCCCCAGGTGCTCGCCCTCCTAGCCGACAGCGAGAAGGTATACACCCGGCCCCTCTACGCCGAGCCACAGGTGCGCGAAGCGGGTAAGCCCCACTATAGGCCGGAGGACATGTACGCCTTCGTAGGTGGGCACAGCAACCAGCATCGCGTCGACCGCGCCGTCAACGAGCTCAAGGACACGGGGCTCAAGGCGGAGTTGACTCGCTACCGCGCGTACAAGCACGAGGCGGAGAGGATGGAGCAGCGCCTCCACGCCTTAGCCCAGGCATTGGGAGGGGTACAAGGGGAGCTGACTCGCTCCAAGTTCCGGCTCGAGATGGCTAACACGTGGGACCGCATTACGGAGGTGCAGGAGGGTTGGATGGGAGGCATCGGACCTACTCGGCGCCGTGGGCGTCGCAGCTGAAAAGGGGGTGATGTTACGGTTGCGGAAGTGGACGCTTACTACGCGGTGATGACTCCCTTAGTAAGTCGTAATAGGTCATGGACTTCTCGTATCAGTCAGCGGTACCATATCACATGCCAGTGTGGCATGACTCATTACTAGGATAGCGATAATAGGGTTCGAGCTATTTACGCCACTAGTAGCACAAGATTCACGGGGAGCTTTAAAGCCATACCCCTTATGTATAAATAGAGAAGGACAAAGACCAGAATACGCCATTCTGGTCTTCTTCAATCGCCATTACAGTCCTGCTCCTCTCTCTCCTTCTAATCGTCTGCCTTCTCCTTCGCTTGGCTCTTATAGAGCAAGTCGCGCATCGAATACGCCTAGTGGATCTAGCCCTAGTGCTTACCGGGATCACGTGCCGCAAAGGAGCCGTGTATCCGATATCGACCTGACTTAGGTCCTCACGCTGAGTAGTCAACGCCCTTTCGTTGTCCAAGTCGGACTCACGCCAGTGGCGGCGTTACACGCTGAGTGAGAGAAGGTTTTTGCCCAACAGCTTGATTGACGCTGCCGCCATTGTTCTTTCGTACTTGGTGTCTCCCCTCCTCCTCCTTTATGAAACCAATAAACTTGAGCGAGCTCACCGACTTCCGCAGGTCCATCTGTTGGTCTCCAAACTCCCCTCCAACATACGATTGTGTGAACGCATCCCAAGAACGTGGGAGTGCCCACGCGATGAGGATCTTGAAGTACTCGTCATCCACCGGCATGCGTGTATTGCATACCTGAATGAGACATTCCCACTGGCTTGTCATTTGGTGTAGCAACTCTGTTATATTAGTATTCTCGTCGGAAACGATATGGTTGAGAGCATAGAGGAGAGTGAAATAAGTGTTTAACCCTTTTGTCTGGTGCACGGCTTCAAGGTTCGCCCAGATCTGCACCGCCGTTTCACAGCGGTGCGTATGATCCATTTGTGACTCTGTTATATTATTCATGATGAGCATCTGGGCATAACTGTCGTTGTTATCCCAGGCTTCCGCGTTCCGAGGACCTGGAGGGCACGGGAAGGATCCGTCAACGTACTGACGTACGCGACAGGAACGTAGCATTCTCATCATCCTCTGGTGCCAGTTTGTCCAGTTCTCATCGTTCAGCGGCTCAATCACGCGAGTCACCTGCGAATCTGAGCCTCTGACTTCAGTAATAAAGAGTTCCTCCTCAGATGAGGAGGGGTCCTCGAGCTCAGCCTTGTCTTTGAATCGATGGAATTGATAAGGAGGCATGATAGGGGTAGATTCGTTCTTGCGCAGGGAAAGGGGAATTTAATGATTATTTAGCAGTATGATATCCTGGCCTGAGGTTTCTAAGCTATGGGGCCAGGGCCCATAACCTGAAGGAATATATTATATGTTTGGCTCCCGAAGGGAGTGAGCGAGAGATGAGTGTCCGTATGAAGGAGCTCTGCCCCTATTTGATAAGCCCGGCGTAGTCTTTACATGTAAGCTACTGCACGTGTGGCTACTGTATTTGGAACAATCCGTAAACGGAAATCAGCCTTACTCAGCCGGATAGTGCTGACCGATATTCCTACACAACATGATCACAATGGAAATACATTGATTATGCACACACATAATGATATCAGTGTCAGCAACATGTAAGTGTTGGGGGTGTTTGGGCATACTGTAATTTCCTTGACAACTCAGTATCACTACAACATAATTTTATACAAATTATAATACTGTTGTAATTTTCCTGACAACTCAGTATCACTATGACATGATTATATACTAATTATAATACCCACTTAAATAGGATTTCGTTGTAATATAGTTGTGGCTCCAGTTGTTGTCATATTGTGATATCACCGCCATCTTCATATTGAATTTCTGCCTTGCTATATAAATAAAACATAGTTGGTTAGGTATACAAGACTTATTGGTGTAGTGGTCAATGTTCAATCCCAGACTCAGAAAATATGTCACCTGATGTGGTCATGGGTTCAAATCCCAAGCAAGGCAGTTTATAATATACCTTTCAGATGCAATAATTAATAATTAAAAATAATGGATAAGATAGATAAGATAGATAACAAATAATCAAAGGTGCAAATAAATGGTGAAATTATGTCATCTGACAAGTGCTACAAATCAAAAATTTATAAGAGACCAATAATGACCACACAAGTGGATCATGACCCTATCATGGGCACATTATAATCCCTCCTGAGTGACTTATGATCTCACTACAATCCTCAGATGAATAAGTTGTAATGCAATTATAACTAAGATACTGCACACACACTTCAGACCATAAGGTTTATCATGATGCTATTACCACCACTAGTGTTGGGGAAGTTCAGTTTGGTTTAGTTTGGGCCATTTTGGGCCAAACTGGAAACCAAACTGTTTAATTTTCACCAAACTGAACCCAAACTGGACCCAAACCAGTTCAGACCATTCCAAACCGTTCTAAACCGTTTCAAACCAATTAAAAATAAGTGTTTTAAATTGGTCCTTAATCGGTTTGGTTTGGTTTGGTTCAAACTTGGTTTAAACCACTTAAGGAACCACTTAAGACCTTGGTTTGAGGCAAAAAAAAGATTGATTTTGTTCAAATTCATTGGTTAAGACTTTGTTTCCAATTGTTTGAGACCAAAAACCATTGATTTTGGTTTAAATTTGGTTTAAACTCAGTTTGGTTTGGTTCAAACTGAGTTTGAACCAAACCAAACCATTTATTGAGCACTTATAATATAATTTTTAATAATTTTTAATATGTTTTCTTAATCAGTTCAGTTCAGTTTGAACTGGGTTTGGGACCCCCAAACCGGAAACCAAACCATTCAGTTTGAGCCAGGATTCTCCAAACCCAAACCATTTTAAACAGTTTGGGTTCGGTTCAAACCTGGTTTGGGTCAGTCTGAGACCAAACTTCCCCAACACTAACCACCACATTGTGCATCGTGATGCAGTGTGACTTCAATTCCTATTACAAAAATGTACATTACATCAGATTTTAGTGATTATATCTCTGAATGATGACATTGTAATCTCCCAGGGAATTTTGAGATGACACTGGGTAGTCTGCCAGGTTCCCGAAGAGAGGTTTTGTGGTGGCGCGAAACTCCAGGAAAGTATTCACGCTACGTCATGAATTGTTTCACCGGAGGCTGGAATGTGATTCTCATGGGGGATTATGTGGTTTCATTGAGAATGGGTGACATAAAAGAGACCCATCACAGAGGTGGAGGAAACAGTCTGCAATGAAGAGTCGCAAGGGAGGGCTCTGGCCCCAATGTGTGAAAAAGGGATCTTAATGTCAGGCAAAGTAAAGAAACTTAAGCACAGGTTTGTGAGGCAGGTATTGAATTACGCTGCAGACAGGAAACCATAGGCAGTAAAATAGAGGATGCATTCTCTGAAATGGACGTCAATAGAATGAAGTATGAAGGCAATTTGAGCAGCCACATTGTCACAATCTTGTGCCATGCCACTAATTCCTGTCTCGTTTCACATCTCCATACTTTCAGACTCATTTCCGCCGTCTTCAGTAAGTCCATTGGTGAATGGCAGGGGTTTCTGTACCCGGGCGGGTTCGGCCCGGGGGTTTGGGCGGGTACGGGTACGGGTACGGAATTCGTGACCCTCACGAAACCCGTTACCCGTGTCACGGGTTCGCGGGTTTTGCGGGTACACAACTTACCGGACCGGACTTGCTGCAACGTGTCAGCATCAATATTCAACGTTCAACACTGACTGTCAGCATCGACACGACAACAATCCGACACCAGCACTCGTCGACTGGACCCTCAAGTTAAGTTATTTCCTGTTTTCAACTAACCTATAACTAACTACAACTTTTTTCTTTCTAGGTTTTAAACAGGGTCTCACTGGGCCACCTTACCGCCCGCACGCCGGGAGCTGCCACCACCAACACGGCGCGGCGAGGCCATGACACCGACACCGACACGTCGTCCCAGCCTTACGGGATTGCCGCGAGGTTATGGCACCGACTCGGTCCAGCCACCCTACGACGTCAAGGTGACACGGCGAGGACACGACACCCGAGGCCACGACACCGACATGGCGTCCCAGCGCTACGGCACCGCCGCGAGGCCACAACACCGACACGGTGCCCCGGCGTTACAACACCGCTGCGACGCTACAATACCAACACGGCGCAGCAACACCATGACATCGACTCGGCGCTGCGAGGCCACGACATCAACGCGGCACCGCAAGGCCACGACACTGACTCGGCGCTGCAAGGTCACGACACCAAGGTGGCGCCACGAGGCCACGACACTGACACGACGCCGCAGTGCTACGACGCTGACACAGCGCTGCGGCGCTACGACACCAACTCGGCGCTGCGAGGCCACGACACCGACGTGGCGCCCCAGCGCTACGACGCCGACACAGCGCTGCAGCGCTACAACACCGACTCAGCGCTGCGAGGCCACGACATCGACGCGGCGCCGCGAGGCCATGACACCGATGCGGCGCCGCGAGGCCACGACACCAACGCGACACCGCTTGGCCATGACACCGACGCGGCGCCGCGAGGCCACGACACCGACACGGCGCTCCGGCGCTACGACACCGACTCGGCACCGTGACACCACGACATCGACACCAACGCCGGCGAAGTCAACAACAGGTTCGGAGAGGGATAGGGAGGGTCATTTATAGCTTACAAGTAGTACAGTGACTGTATTAAATATGCGTGCTAACGGTATCTGAACCAAAAAAGACAATAGGTACTTTTGAGTGCACGGGACCACGGGTCACAAGGGTTCTACACCCTTGTGACCCTTTACTGACCCTTATCCGTTCGGACGGGTACCCTTACCCCTCGCTGTGGGTAAGGGTTTCGACGGGTACGGGTACGGGTACGAAAAAAAAACCCGAGGGTTACCCAGGCCACACACTAAAGTCCGATCAGCTTATCTGATCTTTCTGGATTGTTCTGCGACTCGCCCTTGACCCTGACATGTAGTATTGTTGTGCTGGCACTTCTTGCCAGCAAGTCGTTCTGCTGGCATACAGCTTATGAAAGCCTCTGCCTTGTAGTATATAAGTCTGCTGTAGTTCACCCTGTATTCTCCATTCTAGTCTTCTCAGCAATATAGCCCACTTCTTGTCTCTTCTCCTCTGCTGTGTCAGAGCCACCGCTCTCCCACTTAGTCAGCAAACCGACCCGTTGGCCCCTTGTCCCAAGAACAATCTTCTCGGAAGAGTCCCTTGGACTGTAAACATCGCCAGAACCCCCTTGTGAGCCGCAGCTCGACCACTGAAACCACAGATGGACACAGATGATCTGGGTGATCATAAAACACGTCCTGCGACGAAAGCTACACCTATGGGATTGAAAATGAAGACAATGTGGAGTGCGTCAGTGGTCTTGCGCACTGTGATGGGGTGGTAATGATGGTGGACTTGTGTGGGGAAGGGGTGGAGGCAGTAGAAGGTGGGATGGTTTGAGGTGAAAAGGTGTGTGAAGCATGAGTGAAGCGAGGAGGTGATGTGGCAGTGATGGCGAGGATGTAGCGATGGAACCCGAGGGTAAGCTTCAAGTTGTAACCTTGTCATGGCATTGGAATTGATTGATTTGACCCAACCAAACCAAAAAAAAAAAAAAGCCTTGAAAAAAGCACATAACCTGTGTAATAACCCATGGTTCGGGTATGGGTTTGCCTCAGGTTGAAGAAGGCTTACCTGTACCTATACCTGGCACTACCTGACCCGTGACCCATGCAGGTTACCAGAACCTGTGACAATCACTACTTGCCGGTATCCTTTTTCTGTTGCTTAGACTGATCCGTATGTCTGTCTTTCTATTTTCAGATATGTGGGGTGTCGCATGCTGGAGGAGGCTTATCCCCTTGTAGGCTATTGCTTGGGTTAGTGTCTCTAGTTTCGCTCCCTGTAGGTCGAACACGGTTTGGATGTTCAGGGGGAGTACATTGTCGTCTCTCTTCTCTGCGCCTGCTTTGGCTAGCTTATCACTTTCTTCGTTTCCTAGGATCCCTGTGTGGCCCTTAACCCAGCTCAGCCAGGTTGGTGCTGTCCGTCGTTTAAGTAGGTACACTGCTCTTTTGAAGAGATCAGCGTTTTTTATTCCTATCCATCTGTTGTCTTCCCACTTCCCCAGGTGTGTCGTTAGGCCTTCGATAACATATTTTGAGTCCGTTTTGATTATTAGCGGGCAGTAGTTCAGGAGTTTTTCTAACGTGACAATTACCGCTGCGATCTCTCTGACTTGGTTTGATTGGTTCGGGCCGGGTATCTTTATGGAGCAGTTGGACGGGTGGCCATGATTTACCCAAACACCTCCTCTGCACCTCGTGTTTTCCTTGCCGTTGTTCATGCAGGCTCCGTCCGTATAAGCCACCATTTTCTGGTTGCTTAGGTTAACTCCTCTCGGATGTTGGCGACTGGCTGGGGTGAGTGACAGCTTGTTCAGGTCAGTGAAGATTCTGAAACATTCTGCTAGGCTGTTTTTGCAAGTGATTGTAGGGTTGAAGAGGATGTCGCTGTCATTGTCGCGTGCTTCTTTGTTTTGTGCGATTCTTCTGTGGGTTAGCAATAAGTTGTCGTGGGGGTTGGGTTCCAATGGGTTGTATTTGGGGGCGATCTCGGTCAGTCTGGATTGTGCTTCTGCTGCGCATGCATGAGGGTTTCTGCAGCCTTCCTGTCTGTCATGGACACATTCTCTGCAAATGCACGCTGGTGAGTGAATGTGGTCTTGGTGTTGGTTCCTTTCTAGTAACTTGTTCGCTGACTTTATTAGATCCGCAATCGTGTTGACTCGGTGTCTATTCAGGAGGCATTTCGACACAACATTGGTTAGTGGTCTTGGTGGTGCCCCTGGGTGGTACCATGCAGCAAGCATTGATTTTATTGTGGCAGACAGTCTTATAGCGGCGAGGTTCGTGTTGTATTTTTTGGCGGTTCTCAACATCCTTCTTATTTTGTCTCCCAGTTTCTCGGCCCGGATTCCTCTTGTAGCGGGGCTCCATTTTTGTAGGAAGGAGTTCGTCCTTGCGACTGCCAACATTCCAGGGGGCACTGCTGCGCTTATTAGGATGTCCGTTACAATTGCCCATGTCGGCCTGCTGGGGGTTATATTGAGGTACGATTTTAGCCATATTAGTTCGATTGCCTCGTTCCGGGCGTTGATATTGAGGAGTTTTAGGCCTCCTTCTTCTAGGGGTTTATAGAGGTATTCGAGTGCTATTCTCGGTGTTACGCCCTCTTCCCATATGAAGTCTCTGATCATGTTTTGTAGTGCGACCTCAATGTGCTTCAGCATCCCTTGGGCTTTCGTTAGGAATTGTGTGTGTCCCCCTACTACCGCTTGTATGATTAGTCTCTTGCCATGTATGGTTGGGTGTGTTTTCCCCCAAAGTTCTAGTTTCCTCCTTATTTTGTTGATTATAGTTTCCCATGGGGTGAGGTCTTTTGCGTTGTTTCCAATCCATGCGCCTAGGGATCTGATCACCTCTCCGTCTTTTGCTATCCGAATCTTATTGTCCAGGGGACGGCTGTCGTTTTGGTTTACTTTTCGAGACGTTATCACAGTGTTCCTATGTTCTTGTGTCCCGATTGGAATGATCTCAGTTTTTTCTATGTTGAACTTTGCTCCTGATACTTCGCACCAGTCGTCGAGAAGTCTTTCCACCATGTCAAAGCTATCGCATTTACTCAGGTATAGGATGGTGTCGTCGGTGAATAGGTTAACTATTAGTTTGTCTTTGAGGCCTGGGATGGTGAGTCCTCTTAGTTCCTCTTTGTTTCGTAGTTTGCACACTAAGGGTTCTATGGCTAGGTTGAAAAGCAGGCACAAAAGTGGGTCCCCTTGGCATACCCCTCGTGTTACTTTGAAAGGTTCACTTAGATGCCCGTTTATTGCGACTTTAGTGAAGGTGTTTTTGTACAGTGCTTTAACCGTTTGGGTGAAATGTTGGGGTACATTGTACGTTCCAAGGACAGCCCAGAGGTAGTCATGGCAGATTTTATTGTACACTTTTTCTTGGTCGAGGGCTATGATTACGCCATCAACTTCCATTACTTTGGCGTAGTTAATGATTGTTGTTGTTAGTCTTATGTGGTCAAAGATTGTTCTTTTTGGGATGAACCCGGCTTGGTTGGGGTGGACTAGTTGATGTATTGGGACTACTAGCTGTAATGCCAAAGTTTTGGTAAATATTTTGTAGTTGGTGTTTAGTAGTATTATCGGTCTATAGTTGCTTATGTCCGTCGGATCTTTTTTCTTGTATAGCAGGCACATCCACCCATGTGCGAATTCAGTCCGCTTGTCTATACCGGCGTTTTGGATATCCGAGAAGACCGTGGTCATTGCGGAGACGATATCAAATACTTTCCTCCCTTCTTTCTCCGCATTCTCGAATAGGTTTGCTAGGGCTTTCCAGAGTTTGTACAGGCAGCTGTCAAGTCCTGTCGCTGTGCCGTTTTTTTGCGATTTTCAAGGCTCGTTCCACTTGTTTCTCGGAGAGGTCCCACTCTGTGTTGTCTCTTTCGGATAGTTTTTGGTATTCTGGGATTTTGGTGAGGGCAGCATCTAGTTTATGTTGGTAGTTAGGTGCATTCTCGTTTATCCCTCTGTCCTTCAATTGCATCTCTTGGTGATAGTTTTTCGCCATTTGCGCCATTCTTTTTGAGTCCCTTTCATATATTGTTGCTTCGCTGTTCGGGGGTCTTAGTCTGTATATTGGGTCTCTGGGCTTTCTCTCTTTGTTGATTGCTGACCATATTCCCACTAGTCTCTCCCTGTGGTTTGCCAATCCCGCTCTCATTTCGTCTCTGTTATCCTTCTCCTGTACACGTTCTAGGTGCGCTAGTTCGTTTGCTAGGTATGCTTCATTTGTTCAGATGGTGTCGCTGTTGTCCATCTCGGGGTTGCTCATTGATTCTTTTAGGTCTTTTTCTATGGCTTTCCTTCAGCTGGTGACCTTTGCCCACAACAGTTTGTTGTGCGCCATCGCCATCTTTTTTATGTCCTGTTTGAACTCATGCCACAGGGTTTGGGGGGTTCTCCTTTTCTCTGTCCATTGTATTCTTTTGTAACCTGTCTAGGTCGTTTATTAGGGTTATTCCCCTTTCGACGATCAGTTCAAGTAGCTTTTTGTCTTCGATGGAGGACAGTTGCATTGTCCATCTCCCTTTCCCCAGGGACGGGGATTCTGTGGGTGCGTACTTCGTTGATACTAGCCAGTGGTCGGTTGGTACTGAGGTGTGCATTATCTTCCATTCAAAGGTCAATTTCGCGTGTTTATTGAAGTGTATATTCTGTCTAGGCAGGATTTCCTATGCGTGCCATTGTTCATTGCTTGGTATGTGAAGGCACGTTTGTTCGGGTTGTTGTGTCTCCATGTGTCTTGTAGGTTCAGACACTGGCGCAGGTTTCTTATGGCTTCAATGGCCTTCAAGTCATCTGGTTGGGGCGGGGACCTGTCGATCGGGTCCTCAGTCAGGTTGAAGTCTCCTAGGAGGAAGTCGGGTTTTCTTATTCCTTTGGAATGTCTACTTATATCGATTTGTTCCCAGAACTGCTGGTGCTCAGCTTTGTTATTTGGTGCATATACATTTATCAAGACCACTTCCCTGTTCTCATTCCATTTAACTTTTATAGCTGGTGCACGCCCTTCGATTAGTTCGTACATTTTTAGTTCCTTTGGGGTTATCAGCGACTTGTTGATCACGAATGCAACCCCTGCTGATGCACGTGGGTTCGTTGGCAGCTGAGAGTTTATTACTTGGAGTCTCTTTCCGAAGCAAGTGTGTATGTTGCTTATGAGGTCGTTGTCTAGGTGAGTTTCCTGTAGGGCCAGGATTGTGATTTTATTTTTGTTCATAGTTTTATACACAGATGACCATTTCTCAATTCCATTCATATTCTTTGTAGGGGCGGTGAACCCGTTCATGTTTAGCAAGGCAATTGTGATGCTCACTTTTGACCTTTGGTTTTTAGGGGTGTGTTTCATTACGTTGGCAGCCCCTGGTAGTGGGGGGTACCTGTGGGTACCAAGTGGCGCGCCGTAGGCACGTGGCTCATGGGGTTCCCTCTGGCAAGGAGGGGAAGCATCAGCCTGAACACGGGGGGCGGGGGGAGTGGGGTGCAACATGCGACTTGGGGTTTATTTCTCACATTTTGCTGCTTATATACGTTCAGTTTGTGACATTGGTCATTTTAATTCAGTTCAAGGGAGTCTCTACGTAGTCTAGCTCCATTTTGGAGTGGTATGGTGACATCTAGTGGAATCTAACTAGGAGCATGCATTAAATCTAGGGTTTTGGTAGCACTGGGGCGGGCCCGGATTCATTCCATTCCTGCGGTTTGGTAACTCTCCGGTGTCCCTCTTTGGTCCGTTCCATCCCGATAGCTCCAGGAAGGGGCATAGCCCTCTCGGGTGGTCCGTGCCATGGCAGTTTGAGCATACAAAGGACACTTTCTCTGTTGTTCCTTGAGTGCCCATGGACAAGAGATAGGGCCTGTCATGTAGGAATGTGCATAGATCCGACCATAAGGAGTCGTAGGAGATGTTGCTACTGTCAGTGTAGACATTGAAATGCGGCCTCAGGACGTTACCAGCCTCCTTAATATCCAGTCTAACGATGTACATCGACTTTATAATGTGGTCCAATTCAGCTCTGACCAGGTCTTTCTCGTCTTCGGGAACTTGGTCGACTAGGGTTTGGATGTGGATTTGGGTCTCTTCATTCACCCATACTTGTTTGACAATCAGGTGGATGGCTTTGACGGAGATCGTGTCGAGCCCTCTTATTGCAAACATGAAGTTCGGGCAGGTGGGTTCAAAGTGTGTGGCGCGGAAGGTGATGGCCTGTGAGGACCATATTCTATGGTGCAGGACGAGGTCAGTTTGTTTGGGGGTTAGGTTGTATACTAGGAAGGATAGGGGCATCAGGTTGTTCTTGGTGGCTTCGTCGCTCTGTTTTGGGGCGGCCATGCTCACGTCCTGGCTCTTGGTGATTTCTGCAATTGAAGTAAGGATGCGATTGCATATGGACTCATGCGCTTCGTTCAGGTAGGCCTCGTTGTCAAATGGGATGATGATGATTTTCCCGGGTTGTACCTCCCACTTGCGGATGAGTTCAATGTCGATGAAGTCATAGATGGAGGTGGGGGGGTGACGTCCTGTACCGGGGGCATGGGGCCTTCTGTGTACTTCTCGAGCGGGTTGCGCATTTGGGATCTTCCACCTGAGGTTTTGTTACCGTTTGCGGCCGCTTCCAGTCTGTCCGATACTTTAGACATTTTGGTGACAAGGGGTGTTCTAGTTGGTTGGGCAGGGCCGTCTGGGTTGGTCCTGCCTGGGGGGGTGGATGGGGTGTTGGGTGGGACTACGCCTCTTGTCGGCTGAGGGGGCGAGCTCGTATTCACAGGGGGAGCAGGTGGCATGTTGACGTCTGGGATGGGTAGGGGGAGGATTGGGAGCTGTGTTCTGTTGGATGTCTGGTCGCGCAAGGGGGAGACTGTGGGTGTTTGCGTGGTATCCCTGTAGAAGCTTGGCATCACATAGGAGGGTGGTGGCCCTTTGGCGCCCATGTTCAGGGTGAAGTCCATTTTGTCCTCAGTAGCGGGGCCAGCATCAGATGTCTGGGGGGCTTCCCTAGCCTGGTCCATAGGGGGGGGTGCAGAGGTGTGGGGACGCGGGCCATTCCTAGCCATAAGGGCAGCGCTGGTTATCTGAAGAGCCTCCCAAGCAAGAGCAGTAGTGGGTGACGCAGGGGTCAGGGGAGCCCGTCCGATCCAGATGGGACCACACTGTTTGGCTCTTCCGTCTGAGCGGGATTTTCTATCGGTGTGTTAGATATGGGATTGTGTTGGGGGGTTTTGCTACTCACTGTGCTTCTTCTTGTTTTTGCGGGCTTCAACAGAGCTCGCGGCTGGTCTGCTGGATAGCACTACACGGGTAGCTGTGGACGACCTCAGTGTGGTCTCCCTGGAGAGTGCCTCCTGGTTGGCGTCCTGGGGCATGGGGGCTGTTAGCTGAGTGGTAAGTTCTGCATTGCTCATGTTGACTTGGTGAGCCCAGGTAGAGTTGGGACGGACTATTTAACCATGGGGAGGGGCTGCTGTTTGTGGGTGTTGTTTCTCGCCCTGCACTACTTGGTGACAGCTCGCATGTTGCTCGTCTGCTTTGAGGGTTATTGGGCGTTGGTGGTAATGTGATGTTTGATTGCCATCGTCTTCTTTCGACGACTTGGGCCCTTGTTTTGTATCGGGTGAGGTGGTCTATGTGGGTTACTTGCTCTCAGGTCTTTGTGGTAGGGTGAGTGACGTACCTCTTGGCTTTGGTTTGGGGTGCGTCGACAATGTCTGTGACTTGGTGGGGGAGGTAGTTTGCACAGTTGTCTTAGTGAGTTTGCGCTAGGAGTGGGTTTTCGTGGGGGTGTCTCTTGGGTAGTGGGCTACGCTACGTGAATTGCGGGACGTTTGCAGGGCCTACCTGTTGAATGTTGCAGGGTCCACCTGTTGAATGTAGTGGTGTTGGGTTTATTACCAGTGGGTTCCGGCTTCCATGGGGGGCATCACTCAGGTGTTTGGCCGTTTGATTTGTGTCGGGTGGTTCGTAGGCACTTGGTCATCGTGTTCGGGTGATGTTCCGTATTCAGGTATTCCCTGCATTCTGTACAGTTGGTTGTGTGGAGGTATGCTTGCGTAGGGATTTGGATGCGTGTTTCATATGCTATAATTCCGTGGGATTGTTCTACCTAGGTGGTACACGTTGCAGTGGGTATTTTATCTCTACAGGGGTGTTTGATGTGGTGTCTGGTTCTACCGGTCACGTATACATGCTCGTCGCCTGGTTTTATTGTTTCCGGTGTATTGTTCCGTGGTGAGGGCCACTGGTGTGTGAGGGTGGAGGCTGGGCTACTGCCATTGCAGAGCATTCCAGACTCTCTTCCCACTAGGCGTCGACTTTGTCGACTGAAACCTTGCTTGTCTTGGTGACGGGTTTGTTAGTCAGTGTTTGCTTCGGTCAGGCAATTTATGGAATGGAGAGTACAGTCTTAGTCATTACAAGAGCATATTTCTACATTGCAAGGACAAGTGTTAGAGGTGTAATCCGTGCTGACTGCCTAACCAGAGTTAGTCCCACATCAGCAGCGCGAGGCTGTTTTCCAAAGGGGGGAGATCAGCGCGGAAGGCTTTTCATAGCTCAAAGAAGACTCAGAGCAAATTGTTTTTTACCCTGACAATGTTTTCGGCACAGGCGACTCGGATGGAATACAGGCGTAGCATTCGGTGCAAACTCTGATGCAACGAAAACAAATTTGAAAAGATCTCTTTGGACGGTGGTATTTATGACATCGTGGTTGCAGTCCGTTTTTCTTTTGGGGCTTGAATGTAGACAACAAGACTGACAATTGCCAGGTTGTGTCTGCGGAGGAAACCGAAGTGTTCAGTTTGAAGGGGGACGTCCAACAGGTATGTCGCTCAATCAGACATCAATAGCCCTGCGAGGCGGTTTGACAACATCGCCAAACACCAGCTTTTGCCAGTGGTCCTCAAAACCACCTGCGCCGCCGCTCTTGTCATGTACCAAAGCATTCCCGGCGCCATCGTCATTGTCATGGGGTTTCTTCAATATATTGACAAGGAATCGAAGACATTCTGCGTCCAACTGCACCAGCACATCGAGGGAGGAACTGCAGAAGATGGACTTACCATTGTTGCCAAGACAAACACTTTGTTGGAATGGGCCGGCTTCGTACAACAAGTACCACACCGGCACGGGTTGGTATCTTTCTCAGCGAAGCTGTTGTCTTTCTCCCAAGGCGTGGCCCGTATGGCTCCGAACAACGTCATCGTTTTGAACGGAGTTAGTGACACTGGGAGCACCATTGTGAAGGAAACTCGCGAAACGAGAGAAACCCCAAAACCTCGAACCAAACACGCAAGGAAGACTTAAACATTCGAAGACTTAAACATTCGACAACGTGGAGGGACGGGTGCAAAGGAGGGGAATGGGGAAGGGGTAAAGGTGTTCTCATCAGTAAACTACTCAATGATCATTTGTGTGTTGAATGTCAATTTTGGGGTGCTCGAACAAATCATCAGTGAAACATTCAACAATGTGGAGGGACGGGTGCAAAGGAGGGGAACAGGGAAGGGGTAAAGGTGTTCTCATCAGTAAACTACTCAATGATCATTTGTGTGTTGAATGTCAATTTTGGGGTGCTCGAACAAATTGTCAGTGAAACGCCTGATGATCATGGGCAGTCGATATTTACATCCAGTTTGACAGTATTTGTGTCAATTTTACCATATGTGTGTTTGTTTGGAGTTGCAGAGAATTTTGACCTGCCATAAGACCTTGGCAAGCAAGGTGATCCTTGCCCCAGCTTTACCCGTGGGAATCCGGACCATGGTGGTGGTTGCAGTTCAAGAAGCTCCTCTACCCCTATTCAATAGGCCAGGCATAGTCTTTACATGTTAGGTAAGCTACTTCACATGCAGTCATGATACCAGAGTAGGCCAAGTCCTACTCAGCTGGTTAGTGCCGACTGGTATTCCTACACCACAAGTGCCATTCAACTTAGGCCAATGTATACTTTGGGTCATCTACACTTTGAATGGTGCGTGTGGGCTCCAACGAGTTAGTTAGTAAGAAGTGGCCATCTAAATATAAGACGATTAGTGATTCAGTTGTAGCCGGTGCCACATGGTTGAATATACAGACTAGGGGTATCATTTTCCACAGATCGCCAACGTGCCTCCTCCAAATCCTTAGCGACGCCACTCACAACGTGCCGTTTCACGATCCTATTGGAGGCGACGGTTGGGTCTAACTCTATGAGCCATCTCTCGTCCAAAAGCCTCCCCGCTTCGGCCCACGGGGGAAGTGAGACGAAGGTATACAGTCCTTCTATTATTACAATCCTGTGCTCAGGGAGAATTTTGACAGCGTGAGGAGAAGGGTCCTTGATAGCATGATCGAAGGACGGGGCAGTGATTGTGGATGTGCCTGACACTGGTTCTCGCAAGCTGCGAACGAACGAGACATAGCTGTGGCCATCGAAGGTCCAGTGGGAGCCCCGCCGGTCGTAGGCGAGCTTGGGATCAGGGAGTGCATCGAGTTGGGCTCGCGTTAAATGCCAGCCATCGAGGCCCACGAGAATAGCTCTTGATCTCCCGAGGGGAGTCGGGCTGTGGGTTGAGGCTGCGACTGACTGGCGATGTACCTCATCCATGGCCAACAATTGGTTGGTTTTGCTAGTGACGAGCACAGCCAAGGTAGATTTACCCGAGGCTGGTGTCCCAGAAATTCCGACTAGCAGGCGGGAATTAGAAGGAATGCTATGTCCCGTTGCCAATGAGACGACCAAAGTGGCAATTATTAGGAACAAAAGGCTCACTGGGAAAGTCGGTCAACGACCCCCCCGGCGAGGTCTTGGGCGATCGACTCCATACTTGTATCTGTCACGGTTGTGTCTAATAATACTATTACTACACCAGACCAATTTGGGTGTGTGGCGTCTGAGTGTAATTAGTTGCCCTGACCCCTCGACTCCTCAACTTGTACGCTCCTCCCATGAATACGAGAACGAAAATCAATTTAGCACTCTCGGTTGACAGCAATATCCTTCGGTATGTCAGAAACACATCTTCTCTGAAATGCCTGACAGCTGTCTCCTAGTGCTGACCCAACCACTATTAAGAACAAGTTCATGGTCGGGTACCAAGGATGGTGTGTAATCAACCCTATCCTGGCTGTCTTTTACCCTCATGCCCTCCCTTCAACCAGGTTTTATTGCCATGATGACGGTGAACCCGTTGGACCAGGTGTGCGCTCCCTCCCTTGCTCTATTCTTTTGACTGACGCCGTTGTATTGTGCCTACCAAGGACATCATGGTTGGATACACTGGTTCACTTACCCGGTCCCTAATGGCGGGTCCCCGAACATCGATTACTGGCCCGATACTTCACAGTACACCCAAGAAGAGCTTTTTGTCGCTCCAGGATTCAAGCACAAGGATGGCAAACAAGCCCACCTGTTCTCCTCACGCAACCCTAAGACAGTACAAAGGTCTAGCGCGCATTTCACGCTGATCACACGTGCTGGACTGATTGCATCGTGTAGACACTTCCATTGGATGGCACAGAACGGCGTGGACGGGGTGTTCCTCCAGCGCTTCGTGGGCCTATGTGATATTGCAAGCGGAGGAAACGACGGAAATAGGCGCATCCGCGATGAAGTCGGCGACCATGTCAAAAGGGCAGCCGAAAGAGAAGGTCGAGTTTATGCAATTATGTGAGCGTACTCGTCCTTACTCTCTCAATGTTTTAACGTCTTGCCCCGGTCAGGTACGACGTCACTGGTGTCCAGCCGGATCGCGTGCAGGAGATAATCGAAGCAGACTGGTACCATTTACTGCAAGAAAAGCGCTTTCTGCTCAGCCCCAATTATCTACGAGAAGATGGAAAGCCCGTGATCGCAATCTGGGGTGCGCAGCTCTCCTGACACAATTGTAAGCAATTTGCTTAGCTATATTTTATGTTTCCCAAGGTTTCGGCTTCAAAGACAGCAAACACACACCCGCCCAAATGCGCGCCTTGACCACCTTTTTCCGTAACTCGACGCCTGGCGGTGCCTATCTCTTGGGCGGTGCTCCTGCACATTGGCGTACTTCCGATTCCGATGCAGACAGTAATCCAGAGTTTGTCACTGCCTGGATGCAATCGTTCGACGCGATCTCTCCTTGGACAGTAGGGCGGTATTCAGATCAGACGAGCGTAGATGCCTTCGCCGAAGATCGCATTCAGGGCGATGTCATGTTCCTTGCCAAATGGACAATGACGCGCGGCAAGCGTGTAGATTATGTGCCCGTGGTACATCCAGGTGGTTCGGTACGCCACCTCTCCGTGGTTAATGCGAAGGCTGACAAGCACTCAAAGGGATTTAATATGTCTGATGGGCACTGGGCACGGAACGGCGCACCACGCGAAGGTGGGCGATTCCTATGGAGACAGATATACAATGCCCGCAAGTGGGGGGCTCGCATGATGTATGGCGCGATGTGGGACGAATACGACGAGGGAACCCAATTTTTGCCCGCCATCACGAAAACAGAGGACCTTCCTCACGACCAGGACCATAAGTTCTCGCTTATCGCGTATGACTGTAGACGGCTACGACGTCCCTGCGGATTGGTACATGCGTATTGCAGGCTATGGATCCGAACTATTAAAAGGTGAGCGACACCTCGAGGACCGATTCCCGGAAAAGGAGCTGCGCGATTGGGAGTACTCTCACCCGAAGACCGAGATTCGACCGTCTGTAGAACCCACGCATGCTAGTGGGAGTGGCATCAATGGTGGCGGCAGTAGCAGCGCGGGCGGAGAAGGGCAATCGTACGAGGACTGGTTAAAGACAGAAGGGACAGGGCAATGATAAGGAAGAAGTACCTCCACCACCTTACTCGCTTGAAGCAGAAGAAGCCGCTGGTGTGCAGGGCGTCACTGCACAAGGCCCTCCAGCCCCGATCGCAACGCGTCCCTCGCCGCCTCAGACGGATTCACGACCGCCTCCCCCCGTCCCTCCGCGACACGACTCACAGTCCGGTCCCTCTACGCCGTCTCAGAACGACACAGGAGCTGCCCCTCCGGTTCCCCTCAGCTCTCGCCCCACATCCACAGCCGCTTCTCCTGGTCCTTCTCAGTTGCCCTCTCTTCTCGGACATGGCCCATCCCAGTCAGCATATCACAGCCAAGCTACTTCGTCCAATCTTGCCGCGTCGCAGCCGGTACCAGTTCAGTCATTCTATCCGGGACAGCACGCCTCAGCGCCTCAGCCCCCATCGCAGTATTCACAAGACACCACAGCTGGCTCGAGCTCATATACACGACCTACAGTCCAGCTCCCGACACCAAACTTCACCCCATTACCGCAGCCAGCGAGTCCATGGTCTTCTCAGCTCCCCACATCACCCGTGTGGCCACCTCAAGATTGGAATCATCCATCCCAATCGTTGCCTCCGTCCCGATTCCCAGTTGCTCCTACCCAAGCCTCATATGGCTATCCCAGCGGGTATGGTGAACCAATCGCTTTCCCAGAAGTCATGCGCCCAATGGGACCAGCCGACTACGGGTTTACAATGCCACAGGTCACTCCAATCTTGGAGTCTCAACAGTTCAATCCTGGGCCGCCGCCGCCTTTGGAGCCGCGTGAGTCTTACAACCGTGCCTCACCAGGCGACTACTATGCGAATATACTGAACAATTGGCTTGGCATTGACCAACGTGCTAGGCCCGCACAGCACCCTACCCGAACCAACTCTGCAACTGCCGCAGCCCCGCCCCGGCAGCACACGTCTCTCCCCGCCGCCGACGCACCCTACCTCAAGTCGTCTCTCCCCTCGCCCTGGGGATTTCCCCCCTCCCCCGACGCGCATACACCCGAACGTGTCGCCTTCCCCGCCCCATGCATTGGGGCAGGACTTACCCGCGCGCGCACTGAGCCTCGCACGCGGCGCGGCTGATAAGGCCATGAGTTCGAGTTCAGGGTCAGAGTCGGGGTCTGGGAATACCGGCGCGGACACGACACGGCGGGAAAGCATTATGAAGCGTGGACTGGGCAGCGTCTCTGCAGGTTCGTTTTCAAGGGTTCCACCTATGATAATTTAACGCTTCCGTCACAGCGGGAAGTAAAGTTTTCAGCAAGTTTTCAAAGTGACCGGGCGTGTCGACGAAAGATCATGGATTGTGTTTTTTTTGGACGTCAATTAGTCTGCGCCGTGGGGTACGAAAGCTTGTGTAGCACTTATCTGCGTGTACTTTCCCAGACTTTGAGTGTTGAAATAACCCGGATTTGTATGGGCTGGCACGGTGGTCTGTGGACTGTTGAACGCATCGGGCGCCTGTAGCATAGGATACCGAGTTACTGCGCTGCTGAAGCCCGCAATGGACCGGGAGATGCGCGTCGTCAGGACGTCTATGCCAGCCTCACTTCTTTGATAGGCAGAGTGCGTAGCCTGGACGAGGGTCGATTGATCTGCGACGACTGAGGACGGGGTTGTGAACAATTGAATGGCCGGGTACTTCAACACTAGTTTGGCCGATATATCTTCAGAAAAAACGATGCTCTTTTATTGTGAGAGGAAATAGAACATTTTCAGGCAATGCGCTCGAAACAAAAAATTTACATCCCGTATGTTGGCACAAAGGGACTGAGCTCCAGCCATATATTATCCACGGCAGCGACGACCTCTGCAGGTAGTGGCCCCTTTGCACTGCGAAGTTCGTTAACGTCCGAAACAGATCAGGCAGAGTGAAGTCTTAACTGATTCGCGAGAGATTCTTCTAGCTGGGGGAGCTTGCTCGCACCATAAATAATGCCATGGTCATCTGGACGCATTTGGCTGTGATGTACAAGCCAGCGCGCGGCCACTTCGGACAACGACAATCTGTGAGTCGCCTACAATGGACATGTTACCAGGTCGCTCGTGTTTGGGGTAGTGTCGAAGAGAAGGTACCAGGAAAGGCTGGAAACGTTGCAACACGGCTGGAGCGCGTGCGTAACGGGTACGATACCAGGGTATACCCTTCTCCGTGTTAAAACGAAAATTCGTTTCCAACGAGGCTAGATCGGTGATACGGTCGGTGAGGAGGCCACCGCTGCCAGTTGGTTGAGACATTGAACTCGATCCAAATATTCGGATCTTACGCTAGAGGGGAAAATGCCGCGAAGCGAATGCCGAACCGTCTGAGGCAAGGGAAGAGCCTTGGCGCGGGATGGCATCAGGTTGCGCGAGAAGAATGTATAACTTACTCGGCTTCGTTAACCCGATCGATAAAGTTGTAGATCCCTTGGTAGACCGTCGGAGCGACGTATCCATTGAACCTGCAGATCGTGACGATCTCCGAAACCTATCGACGACACGCACGAAGTCGTAGTGAAGTCGTGAACTTGTGCCAACCGTGACTACCCACCTCCCAAGATAGGTAGTTACTCAACCCAAAGCTCTCGCTTATTAAGTCAACCCAGAGAATTCGACGTTATTTGAATAGAACGCACAAGGTGCCCCGCTTATAGAGCTCGTTGATAGCGCCTACCGTTTCCGCGAATGGCACAGATCTATCTGGTTTGTGAAGATACAGCGTTCGGATCTTGACTCCGTTCAGAGCTATCACGGATTCTTGTACGAGCTCCTTGAGACGCGCAGTGGAGTGATCACCAGGATTGTCAGGCCAGACTCTGCAAATAACCCAGCAGTTAGAAACGGACAGCCCGGGTTTCCACGGTCGTCAACCCAGGCCGAACTTTGTATCCACAGAGACACCCTTCAGATCTAGCTTGGAGATAATCTGGCCAAACAGTACGACCTTCCTAAGAAACGGGGTGATCTTAATGGTACCCGCAGCATGTACTGACCTGCTCCGTCGTTCCATCCCCATATGTACGTGCCGCATCGACGGCGTTGTGTCCTTGACTCACAAGGAGATCGATAAACTTCTGGGCGTCAGCCGGATCACTGATTGTCCCAGAACGTCCAGCTAAACCGAACGTAGCGGCACCCTACAGTAACGCAGGGAACGGCTCGAGCATTAACATACTCGGCAGTAGAAAAAAGAATAAAGTCTGAAATGGAAATGCCTACACAGATCGCAGGTACTCGCGCGGCGGGTGTCATTGTGGTGGGCAGATGATAGCGAGGATCGCCGGCCAGACGTTAAAGAGTCCAGCCTTTATAACGAAGCCGGTTAACTCAGGGCCATCGTTTTACTTGAATTGACCGTGGGCTTGGACGGCTTTCTTCGGAGAAGGGCGATCTTCAATGGTGTGTTCCGCGGCCGCCGCCGCGGAAGGCATGACCTCCTGGAGGTCACGCAGTCACGCGGCCCCTTGTGAAAACCTACTAGACAACGCATCTACAGTATCCGACCAGGTTAAACGTCATGCATCATGACTGTGACCCAGTTGTAGGCGATGGCAACGTTTGTAGTCGCAAGGCGGCAGACTAATTTTACCGTTCAGGAATACTACCGTAACTTTCGCGTCACGATCATGAAACAATATGCCCGACTCGGGCGCAATGCTCGCGTTTGGAAGTTCTCAGTACTACAGTGAGTTGGTAGTGCTGCAATTTCCCTGAGCAGTCTCCCCGACATCATCTTCGTAGCAATACGCTTCCCCTAAGCGAAAACCCCTAGCTTTGCACCACCATCATGATGGCCCCGAGTCCAAGCAGATTACTGAGGGCCGCAGCGCCGTATCCGATGACGAATCACTCTCCCCCCCTTGCGTAATATTATTCTCGGCCTCGCTCCGGTACTATTGGGCTTGGTGCTAGACCGGTGGCTGCCGAGTTTCTGAAAAGAACGACAGATGGGAATAGGCCATCTTCCAGGTTACATTTACTTCTAGAGTTCGGTCTCTCTCCTTTTGTTTTCTTCCATGGTCATCACCCGCTCCATACTGAGTTCTGGGGACCCATTTAGGTGGTCGACGTAAAAACCAGTCTTGTCGCATAAGGTGAAAGTTTTTTAAAAGAACCCGACGAGTCCTCGAGGTTACGTATCTGTGGCACCCCCTTTATCGTCGAGTTCCTACATGACTAGGCTACCGACTTTTTTGCCCGTTTCACGTCAGCCGATTCAATGATGGCACATCTAGAAGGATGAATCTATTCAGAACCTTTGGAAAGTGTTCGAAAGATCGTCGGCCATCGGCGGAGTTTCAGTGGGGTTTCTTTGCCGTAACCGCGGTGGATGATGCATGGTGAACCAGAGGATGATGCGATGATACACGATGCATGGCGTTTCCAGGGTCCGAGGGAATCGAATGGAAGAAGGCGTATCCATAGCAAAAATCATGCTCACGCAGGCGACGGGGTGAGATTTTACTTTGGATATCGTTCGCGCCATTCCGGTGGCAATCAGACCCACAAAGGCGTGCGGTGCGCGCGCTCGCACAGCGTCTTTGTCGACAGTGGGTATGTTCTCTCATTGTTCTCCACTGCGGCAATCGGAAACACAAATCCTCTTGACCGGCGGAAGATACGCCGTCTGCCGACACCTAGATACGAACGAAGGCGCGATTGATCCGCATGCAGGAGGAACCCACACCAGATGCGCGTGCGTGTGTGCAATTAAGTCGCAATGGCTTCTTCTGGGAGCAAGCTGTCCTCATTTTGCTGTCTGAAAGGAGGGCTACAGGCAACCGCCAATGAATCGAATCTGGGTCTTACCGGATAAGAAGACGGAACGTCGTTTCGACCCGACAGTTCAGTTTTTGAGTTACGTGAAAGGGCCCCAGTGCTCCAGGCATTTTGCAGGTGGGACCAACAGCATTACAGGTATATGATTCATTCAGTACTGGAGGCACTGGAGGCTATGAGCCAGCAGAACCGCCGCGTTTGGCTCAAGAGATGCGATGGTGCGACTGATAGTACACCGCACGCTGCAAGCACTGGGGTGGACGGAAGATGCAACCGACCAGTGGGATTAATACCCAAAGACAGAACGGGAATGTCCCACTAAGGCAAAGAAACGCCGAAGCGTAGGGTCGCCATCGTTCGGATATCGCACTGTACCGGCACGCTGCCAGACGCTCATAGATAATCGAAGATTCTCGAGAGAAACGGACCAGAGAAAAAAGACAAGAAGAACTTGATCGTTTTGAGCCCTATTCGCCGCGCCCATGAAGAGCAGTACACGATCAGACCCATTTGGGGAGGGGAAGGAGCTACTATTTACCCAGATTAGAATTCAAAGGGCTGGCAGGGAGGTCCTACTGGGGCTTCACCTTCGAGTTTGTTTTTTTTGAACCCATTTACCTTGGAGTCTTGGGATGTGCCAAGTTACAAACCACCCGTAATTTCCTGGTATTTCTTGTTGTCACCTAGTGAGGAGCCCGCTCAACGACGGCGACCGTCATTCTCAGTGTGAACCGGGTTTGTTGATTCCTTAATGACTGGAATAGGCCAAGAATATCACCCCCTGAAATCAGCCCGAAAAATATCCAGTTTTGTTTTACCGTCCAGTCATTTAGGGGGGACGAGAATTGTCCCGAGTTTGCTAAATGATCATCGATCATCACTGAGGGCCCTTCTTGCACCATCGCTGTTGCCGCGTGTGACAGAAGGGGCGACGCCGAGCGTCTGCGAGATTCGTGGCAAACCGCAGAGACCAAGAATAACGGTAGCCAAAACCTATCCGGAAATTCGTAATCGGCTCTCTGATCATGATCATATATTGATGTTGCGGCTACAAAGAGTAAACATGTTGGGTGATAGCAGTCAGTGCAGGCGGGAATAAAGCGGCCTATGGGGTAGGGCAATTGATAGTAGCGATGCGAATACTGGACGATAGCAAGCTAGACAAACAACCAAGAGATGGCAAGAAGTCGTACGTACAGCGGGGCGACACACATTAGTACATCGTAAATCAAGCGAGAAACAAGATGCCGTCAATAGAGCTCAATGCGCTGCACCATCATTCCAGTATGAATCGGACGGAACACTGGTCCTGGCAGCTTCCCTAACCAACCGTCGGGGTGGTATGGGTTGTGTGGAAGCTCGTCCATGCAAAATGAATCGCGTTCCTCGCCGTCCCATGGTGAAGGGCGCACCGGCGCAAGTGGGATGGGACAAGACTTGCGTGATGGTGTTAGATCAAAGCCTCGCAAGCTCAGCGGGACCCAAGGTGTGGGTGTAGGTGCACGGCGAGGGCGCTTTTTCGCTGGGCGAGGGGCATTTCCATCGTAATTCGCGTCGGAAGTAGAGGTGCGCTTGGGCGATGGAGTGGAGCTACGTGGCGAGAGAACGGTCTCCGACAATGTTCCGGTGCTACTCCCCTCGCTACCCGACCGGATCGTGTGGGACGTTGTGGAGGTGGAACCCGTGTCGGTGGATTGCCCTGCGCTACCAACTTGTGCGTTGTGCATGGTGTTGACAGGCCGAAGCACGCATCTCCGGACGTGACGATTCAGATTTGATGCAACACTAAAGCGGCGACTACAGATGTCGCAGACGTGCACTAAAGGAATGGTCGTCATAAATGAAAGCGGTGGAACACCGGAGAGAAAACGCACATTTCTCGCCTGTATGGACAAGCATGTGCTACCAAGGGGGGTCAATTGAGTAATGGACCAAAAATGACAATGGATGGACCTTTTTCAGAGTACTTGGGCGATCAAATGCCTTTTCACACATGGAGCAAGAGTGAATTCTTTTGCGACATCGTGCTGCGGATTTGAGCGGGGAAGGCGGGTTCTCGTTTTGAGGGGGAGATGGGGGCCTCAGAGGAGGGATGGCCATGGCGGGGGGGACGATCTGCTCTTCGAGAGTGGCTATGGATGGATACATGAGCCTTATATGCGGCGGGCCGGTCGCTTGCGGCACGTGGGAACTGGAGAAATTGTTGCTCGGGGATGCGAACAGTGGCGGCCATTGATATTCAGAATGGCTGGCCGTGTCTGTGGGAATATCGCCCAATATAAACCCGGCGAGTGGGGATGTGAACTCGTGACCACCCAGCTGGTGTGGTGAGGGGGATCCCCCCGAGAAGCTGGCCATAGCGGCACCTGACGACGTTTCAGGCACGGGGGGCGGATATTGATTAATGAAGTTGGATGCCATAGATTACAGAGAGAGAAAGAGAGAAAGAGAAAGAGTGCGAAAGTGAGGAAGGGACATCCACAGTAGCAATGATGCTGGAAGCTATATACGCATGGCGAAGGAACGGCGGGATGGGGTTGGTCAAGGACTGAGAGATCGGACGCCATCATAGATCTCCGCGCGGCTTCGCGGAACTTGAATTCTTTCAGACCAAAACCCGAGCCTGACCCTGAGGCGTGAGGTCGCCACGAGCGTCAAGTCAACCTGCCCCCTGTGCCCCCTGCTTCTGCGCCGCGAGTTTCCGTACCGTACACCCAGCCCACGATCTTAGTCCATCTCCTGCACATGAGCCAGAGCCTTTCCGAGAAAAACAAATCGATCACCGTTTGGTTGAAGAAGCTAGTCAGAAGGGCTTGCAACACTTGCTATCTCCTGCTCGGAGGGAAGATACCCCTTTCACCGAC
The DNA here is from genome assembly GCA_021525015.1 of Lactarius pseudohatsudake. Lineage (NCBI taxonomy): Eukaryota > Fungi > Basidiomycota > Agaricomycetes > Russulales > Russulaceae > Lactarius > Lactarius pseudohatsudake. Next base: position 763,150 of record JAKELH010000003.1, on the reverse strand, counting down.
TGTCTACCTTTCCGCCGTGTATTACAGGAATCTCCTTTGCCCTAATCCCTGCTCCCCCGACAAGCGCCCAACGGAATTCTGCTTACCACAAGGTCTATGGCACAGTCGCCGGGTGTGCCAAATCCGTGTCTGACATCCGGCTTAGTGTCGTGTTTGGTCTTTTGACCTCAAGGGAACACGCGTAAGAATCACACAAGGCAACGCGATATGCATTAGACCTCTTTCGGTCACCTTCGGCGTTCCGCCACAAGCAAGAAGTCAGAAACACAAACCATGCCCCAACGACACGCACGACAGGTCTGTGGTCGACAACGACCGGAGTGCCGGGTCCATGGTGACGTCAAGAGCACAATGCCTTTCGCGTCTCTGGGGTGCACACGATCGGGTCACCAGACTGTTCCAGACTTTCTAACAAGGGTAGGTGTATTAAAAGGCAGCGTAGCTCTATTATTAAACACAGCCCAGCCTGAGTATAAGCGCGAGGTGAGACAGGGTTTTACGTGCCGTAATGTCTGTGGGACCTATTCATTCATTCATGTCAAAGTCAGTCTAATTGCCGACTCCATGTGACGAGAGTGTGGTGCATTCTTCAACCCAATGAAGCGAATCGATTAGAAAGTGATCCGAGATCCCGAGATAGGATGAGCGCAATGCTATTGCTCGACCTGTCGTCTTTTAGGGGTTCTGGTTCTATCTATCTGCTGAGCGTTGTGTTGGTTCTTGACATGTGTGATCACGGAAATCCCCGATTCCAATTGAAATTCACTTACAGTAATAACATAACTTATTTGCATAAGTTATTTCGTAGAAACAAATAGTGCAAAATAATCCCGGCGCGTCGCTGCTTTCTGAACCAAACGAACAAACGAGCGCGCGTATTTTTTAGGATGACCATCAGTTCTGCTCAAAAGACAGCAATCGAGGACGTCGTTGACGCTCTCAAGAATGCTACAAGTCCTAAGAAAAAGCGCGGCCTTTCAGAGTTGTTCTTAGAGTTGGTAGACAAAGGTACATGGGCTAATTATTATGAGGCAAGAAGTTTGTGCGCATATACACGCGTCATGTATATCTGACTGGCCACCACTCTATCTAAAGGTCATTCCCCAGCCTAGGTGCTTGAACGGCGTCTTGCGCAGTCTCCAAGCCGGCTCCTACAAGGAGCCACTAGAAGCGTACGAAGACTTGAGCTTGGTGTTCCTCAACGCACTCTATTACAACGAACCGACCAGCCAAATATACAAAGATGCGGAAACACTTAAGGCACGTAGAGATTTACCGCACTTTCTCTGACTTTCTGATCCTGTTTCTCCTCCAGACCACGCTCGAGAATGAGTGGAAACTTCGCACTGTCTTACCTGTCTCCACGCGCACTTCTCCTCCTCCAACTTCTGCGCAGAAAGTGCATGGGCAGCTTGCAAACCAACAACAGAAAACCGGGACTCAGGTCGCTCCTCCCCCTCCCGTCGCTTTGGCAGTACCAGTCAAATCCGTGGGACATCAAGCTCCAACACAGAACGGTACGCCATCAGCACCTGCTGTCGACTCGCCCCCTCCACCGCAAGCTTCCACATCAAATCAGCCGAGTTCCCCCCCGCGCATGTCATCACCGGATATGGACGTGGATGTTGGGGGAACGCCAGAACCCGAGAGTATGGGTGTCGACGACATGGCCCGAGATGGTGAGAGCGATCTTGTAGTTCAACAGCTGGATCGTGGTCTGCCGCGATGGGAAGGCCTCGGCGACGCTGGTTGGATGAAAGAGAAAGAGGGGTCAGAAGATCGCTGGCTGGAGCTCGTCCTCGCTATCAAAGGGCACAAAGACACCGTGTGCGTGTTTTCCCTCCTTCCTCGGCGGACGCACAAACTTAGCGCTCCATAGTGGTAATCGCTACGCGACAGCGGTTGAGGCCATGCCAGAAGAAACCAACATCCCCTATTTGTCTTTCAACGTACGTGGCATCCACCGGTCCTCCCGGCGCGGCGTTTATATGTCTGACGGATCTCATCCAGTTCCCCCTTTCGTTAAAACTTGTCGAGGTAGTCCCCCCTCAACCTCCTAACTTTTTTTCTACTCACTTCGGCATAGAGCCGTGCGCGCGCCAAAACTTATGCGTCAAATAAGGCTTTTGATAAGGAGGTTGCCCAGCTATTTGAGAAAGCACGCAGGTGGCACGAACCTGGCAGCGACGCGTATGGGCATGTCTTGCTGCTTCAAGTACGGTTTCGCTAGCCATTCCTCGCCGTTTTCGTGCTTACCCTTCACCTCTAGCGCCTGTACCAGGCTCTCACGTCACCTTCCCCACCCTCCGGACCCCCTTATGTCTCTTCCACCAATTTTGCCTCGCTCCGTGCGGGCCCTGGATCCGCACGTCCGCTGCACACATCTTCCGATTCCGAAAAGCTCCCTGCGGTCACCACGTTTAGGGTGTCTTCGAAGGACCGGACGTTTGTTGACGAGGTGACATATCGTGGATGGAGTGTCAAGCTTGCAGACTGGCTGCATTTGAGTAACCCAGATGACCCCTCAAAGCCGATAATTGCTCAAGTATTCAAGTGCTACGTGTCTGAAGAGCCGTGAGTGGATTTCAATTTAGGGCGTCTATCGGAGATGAGAGCACGTCCGCAATAGGGCACGCAAGGGCCAGCCGGGCGTTACTGCGTGTTGGTACTATCGACCCGAGCAGACATTCCATCCGGCACAACGACAATTCTGGGAGAATGAAGTTTTCAAGACAAGTAAGTAGTATTCGTTTACTCTTTGAAACCTGCGATGATACGCTGCGTACACAGGTCATTTTGCGGACCATCCTGTGGAGGACATTATCGAAGGGATTGCTTGCCAGTTCACCGCGCGCCACATTCGTGGGCGTCCACGACCACCATCTTGGTACCTTGGGTGGCCCCTATATGTCTGCGACTCACGGTACAATGATCGAGAGCGCATTTTCGTCAAGATTAAGAACTGGAACTCATGTGTGCCAGAGGAAGTGCGTAAATCTGCGGACTTCATGCCCATCTACCCGTTCGAGCGAATGGTCTTCCCACGTCGCTTCGGCAGCCCATTCCTTAAGGGTTCGCGCGTACGGGGGCCAGGAGGCATCGGTGAGAGTATCGACCGAGCCGAAGGGGAGCGGATTGAAGGTGGCGGCACGGGGAGGAAGCGTACTAGAAAGGCTGGTGCTCCAACCGACATTTCAGGTCCCGAGTAAGGGATTATATGTTGGTGTGGGGCCAGCGAGTGTGCCGGGAGCCACGCCTCAAGCGGCCGTGTACCCTCCGCAGCCCGCGAGTGTTCAGCTGAGGACAGAGGACAGGTCGATTGTCACGGCAGCGGGAGGCGCAGCAGTGTTGGGAAATAATGCAAACATGGAGAAGCTGTCAGCGGAGACTGGTGCGTATTGTGCTATTCTGTTTTGAACTTCCCCTTAGCTTCCATTGCAACCAGCGAGGCATTTCGACCGGGACCCAGAAACAAACGAGGTACTATGGTTCGCGGCACCTCCGCTGAACATTGCGCGGAAGCCTGCGCCTCGGCACAGCCTGCAATATTTGCATTGGCTTGCAACGAAGCGCAAAGCGATAGAGGAAGATAGGAATGGGGCCGCCGAGGGCATGAATGTAGACACGAATGAAGAACGCGTGAAGCGCACTCGAGTGAACACGACAGCTACGGAGAGGGTAGATAGATTCTTAATGGAGTCAAGTCAAGACTAAGACGATTGTAGTCATCAGTACTGCATCAGTGGGTGATGGGACGTGCCTGGGGTGCCTCGCGGCGTTATAGTAGCTTTGTAAATACTCGTCTTCACTTTTGACCACTTCGCACGACTCAACTCTGTCCTTGGTGCGCTATCAACCACCCCTCCTTCCCCATACCCCTACCCCTACCCCCCGCCCTGTTTCCCTCTCATGCTATCCGATTCTCTCGGTCAGTCCTGGTCCCCTTCACCCACCCAAACTTCCGCCCAGGACTTGGGAGAAGACGATCAACAACCACAACCTCAACAAGAAGATCCGGGAAGTGAGGCGATTGTATTCGAAATGAAATGGATGGTGACAGATGTCGGGGGCGAATGTGCGTTTCCATGTTCCCTCTGCCTTTTCCCTGACCCTTATCTACCCTGACCCACCTCTAGTGGTGAGTTTTGCAAATCAGACTGGGTTACTATGGTTGTTAATACTTTCCAGGACGGTATCGAGAAGAACGGCATCTTCATAGACCCTAACCTCGACTCCGGTTCGGAGAGCACGGGAGGTATGCAGTTCCTCTGCGTGAAAATCACAGGCTTCACACGTTTCCCCCCTCCACGGTTCCTCTGTTGTTAGAATGGGAAGATGAGTCCCCCTATCCCGAAGTGCGGGCTGCCGTCTCCAACACAGACGACATGGAGATGCCCGTCGATACAATTCGCGCTTGGATGATCGGGCTCTTTTGGGCCATTATCATTCCCGGTCTCAACCAATTTCTTTATTTTCGATACCCCAGTATCACCATTGGTTCGGTCCGTTGTACAGCTTCTGTTCAGAGTCAAGTTCTAACGTGACCCACCAAGCTCGTAGCCCAACTTCTCTCGTTCCCGCTCGGGTGCGCGTGGGCCCGTTCAGTTCCCAGTGTTAGAATACTTGGAGTTCCCCTCAATCCCGGTCCCTTTTCAGCTGAAGGAGCACGTCCTTATCACTGTGATGGCGACCGTGGGCTCTTCAAGCGCCTATGCGGTACGTTTCCCCTCCGGTCATGGGTATCCGGTTGTTCCGGTTGCATCGTCTTACGATCACTCTCCGGCAGACCGACATTCTTGCTGTGCAAAGAAAATATTACCACCAAAATTGGTCATTCGGCTACCAGTGGCTACTCGTGATGTCCACTCAACTCATCGGCTTTTCTATGGGTGGCGCTATCAAGCGCTTCCTTGTTTCCCCACCTTCTATGAGTCCGTGCACAATTGTTTTCCGATTAGTCTCCTCTAACAGTCATGCCTTTACGATGTAGTTTGGCCCGCGAACCTTGTCACTTGTGCACTTTTCAATACCCTACATTCCCAAATTTATTCGGGTTTTCGCGACACGGGAATGAGTCGTGAGCGCTTTTTCCTCTTTGGCTTCCTTGCCTCCTGCATCTGGTGTATGTGCTCTTTGCCTCCTTTTGCGTTCTTTCCTGTGAACTTCTTTAAAAGATCTCTTCCCTGGATATTTATTCACTGCACTATCTACCTTCTCGTGGGTGAGTGTCTGGTCGCCCGCAATTAGTGTATCAATAATTTATCTACTTCTACGATCCAGGTGACATGGATTTGGCCACATGACAGTACGTTATATCTGTAGCTCCTTCTCCCATATGGTTTTCAGATAGTGACCTGGACCATTACAGTTGTATGTTCATTTTTCCCGTATTCTTCGTAGGCGCAACTCACCACGTTCCATGTTCATCTAGGCTGTCAATCAGCTCTTTGGTTATAACTCGGGCCTAGGTAGGCAATACAGGTACTTCTGCACATGTCGTTTCCAATTTACTTTTACTCACAGGAATGTCTGTTCTCACTTTTGATTGGAACAATATCGCTTTCGTTGGAAGTCCGTGAGTATTTCCGTCCCCTTTCCGTCACTCTGATCGATCACTGATTCGCAATGCATCAGACTTGCAACGCCGTGTACGTGATTTTCGCAATGCGTTACTTTGTGTTTTCCGAGAACTGATGGCTTCGGGATCAGGGTGGGCAGAGGCCAATGTCATGATCGGCTTTGTCTTCTTTTTTTGTCAGTGTTGTTGTATTTAGTCTGGGGAAGTGGCATCTCTAACGGGTTAACTTTTCTTACAGGGATATTAACCCCAATAACTTATGTGTGCATTTTGCGCCTTTATCATTTTGCTTGAGAGGCTGATTCTTTCCCCAAAGTACACAAATACCTGGTATTCAAAGTTTACACCGTGCGGAACGTTCCATCTTTCTCCTTCGTTTGTATCACCAACCTTGTTCCCAAGGATGATGTCGCGCCATATGTACGACAACACTGGGGCGCAATACAACGTCTCCCGGATATTGTCTCCACAGGCGACGCTCGACGAGGATGCATACAAGGGGTACAGCCCACTATTCTTATCGTATGCTTTTATCACATTATTCCATTGTCGGATAATAATGGGAAGTAGTGCCTCATTTGCCATATCCTATGGCACGAGCTTTGCGAGCATCACTGCGACGTTGGTGCATTCCATACTCTACTTCCGCAAGCAGATATGGCTTCAAGCAAGACGATCATTGAGTGAGCAGCCCGATGTCCACGCACGACTAATGGCGCGTTACCCCCAAGGTTCGTGAATCGGTACATATACGACCATTCCCGTTGCCTGACATTTTCCAGTCCCAGAGTGGTGGTATTTCAGCATCTTTGGTAAGTCAACAACATGTCCAGGCCCATTTTATTCGCGTGATCTCATCCCTGGACATATAGTTATTGTGTTCGCGATGAGCGCAGTGACTATTGAGGTTTGGCCTACCGAGATGCCAATATGGGGATTGATCCTTGCGCTATCTGTTGCTGCAATCTATATCGTGCCGACGGGGATGATCCAGGCGATCACAAACCAACAGATCGGCCTTAATGTGCTCACTGAGCTTATAGCTGGATACGCCCTCCCCGGCAAACCCCTTGCCTTGATGATTTTTAAAACATATGGATATATCGTAAGTCACATCTCGGTACAGCTTACGGCATTGCTAAACCCGGATGGTTTGATTTCGAGCATAGATGATGACACAAGCATTGCAATTTACATCCGATATGAAACTGGGTCATTACATGAAAGTTCCACCAAGGTCAATGTTCTGGTGCCAGATTATTGCTACAGTAGTCGCAGGCACTACACAATTGGCCGTACAACAATGGTTGGTGGTTTCTTTCTCACCCAACCAAATAATCACCATTTAATGACCCTGCTTGGGTAGGATGTTTGCCGACATACCAGATTTCTGCGAGCAGCACCAGAATAGCCAGTAAGTTACCATTGTGGTGCTCTTTAAGAATTAAGAATAACCGTTTCGTCCCAGCTTTACGTGTGCTAACACAGAAGTCTTCTTCGTTGCTAGTGTAGTTTGGGGTAGGTTTTGGTTATCACTGTCCCCGCGCTTGACCAACGCTCCTTTTTTTAAGGGGTAATTGGCCCCAGGCGCCAGTTTTCCCCAGGACAAATATACCAGTGAGTGATGGTGCCGTACTCCTCTTATTTTTACTGACAGCCATGATAGTGGTACACTCCAAGTCAGAGACCGGCCACGTTCAGCGCTGATGATTCTTTCAGGTCTTACATATTTCTTCCTGATGGGGGCCCTAGCACCACTGGTTGGATGGCTGATTAACAAGCGATGGCCGAAAAGCATCTTCAAATATGTCAAGTGAGTCGGGATTATTTTCGGAGCGGTGACAACACCCAACAGTGCACATTCGTTCAGTATCCCAGTTGTGTTAGCAGGCACAGGTTGGATCCCACCAGCAACAGCGGTCAACTATATCCCCTGGGCACTTATCGGATTTATCTTCAACTACGTGATCCGGAAACGTCACTTCAACTGGTGGGCAAAATATAATTGTGAGTATCCCCTTCGATCCACTCTACCTACTCTTCCGATCACCGACGGCTCCCATCTTTTCGTAGATGTACTCTCTGCTGCACTCGACTGCGGGACAGCGATCGGTACCTTGATTGTGTTCTTTGCGTGAGATCAATCCACCCATTTCCCCTGGCTTCATTGACAGGCTTTTTTTTTAGCCTGCAATATCCACGGCGTGGGACCATAGGGAAAAATACGATTGAGAGCTGGTGGGGAAATACTGTATACATGAAGACGGCAGATCAACAAGCATTGCCATTGCGACAAGTTGCTCCAGGAGAATTTTTTGGGTTAGTCGCTGTGGTTGAAACTGTTCTTAAGCCTCCATAGAGCTAACATGGTCACTACTTTTTCAGACCTAGATCGTGGTGACGGGTCAGGTATTATCACTTATTGTGGGATCACTGTTGTTGTAATTTTATTAGTGTATTTCGTATACTCGGATTCTCTATAGACACCACACGCACACGTACACAATCTAATCTGAACATTATATCGGACACGTCAGATCTGCTGTTGTCCTTGCATCGCTACCGTCACAATGTCATCGAGTAATGAGACGCTCCCTTCATCCGCTTTTGAATCGCTCCTTCCAAAATTATTGACTATCCTTCAAGTCACTCAACGTCCGGAAGGGACAACCAACGTACGAAATAAGCAAGATCTGTTGCAGGCTGTAAGTCAAGACGAATTCTCTTCTTGGGGGACCCCATTAATTACTAAACCCCTCCACAATAGATTCAAGCGTTCCGCGAAGCTATGAGCCATGCGCGCGACGTCGCGGGTGCACTTCCTGGTGGAGAATTGCTCATAGAGGAGCAAGATGAAATAATTGCTATGCTCGAGAGGTTGCGGGCAAAGAAACGGTACGATCTGAATGAAACTGCTGGAGTCGCCAATTCGGTTGAACGAAAAAAATAAAAAATCCTCGTGATCCAGATTACAATTGCAAGACTTTTCAGGATAAGGTGATTGACACCAAGGGGCACGACGTACCCCAGTACGGCGTCGGTCAGGACCCGCAGATGGAGGTAGACTCCAACGCGTCCACCCCCGCTTGACGTTCCCTACACGGCTTTGCTAGTTCGACCTCGGGAAACATGACGTGAAGAGGGAAAGGTGTGCTTACCACTGTTGTCGATATTTATTCATCTGTACGTATGGCAAATGTTTGTTGGTCCGCCGGTCCAATGTGCGATCACTAACCAACTGGCGGACATGATCTCCTCGCCAAACAACCACCGCTTCACGCCCCCATTTGTTCTACTCCTTCACTTTCATCGGCCGGTCCGGTCATATCAGGCAGCGCCTCGTTTGCTTCACTTCATTCACTCTTTTTCTGTGGTTTGAAATTGGTTATGCTTTGTCGTCTTTTGGCTGGCATCCTTCTCGTCACTTCTCGGCGGCTCGCGGTGCTCGCACAGGCTTCCACCGTCGTCTGGAACAGTCCTACTCCTGGCGACAGATTCAGCTCGGGGGACACCATCATCGGTAAATGGCAGACGCCCGGAAAGGTCGTCTCGCCTTCTTTCGGGCTCTGTACCGCCGGCGAAAACCATTGCGGGGCCACGGTGTGGCCCGAGGTTAAAGAGAGCGCGGGATACTATTTGGTGTCCCTGTACGGATGAGTCCCACGTCTAAAATCGAGCAAAAAAGTCTTTAATTGCTGAAAACAAAGTCATTTGGTAGAGCCGTTCCGGACGTAGACAAAGAGTCGGCTTATTACCTTCGGATGAAGGACGATTTTGGTCACACCTACTCTTCGCCGATATTTACCCTCACATGTGAGCAGCCCCGCTTTATTCTTCTCCCGTTCTCTTTCCCTTCTTCATTCTCGATAAAGAAAAAACAACGAAAAAAAGCCGCGTTCTGACATACGAACACCCGCTTCTTTTCACCCTTAATAGCCTATCCCCAAAACGAGAATAACCCCGCAACACTCCCGCCTGATGTCGCTGCCCAACCTCAATCTGAATCCGACCAAGCGCCGATGTCCTCCGTCACAACTCCTTCCGCCTCCAACTCATCGAACCCTGCACCGGCAGATCCCGCGGCACCTTATGCCCCGGACCCAAGTTCTGCCGCCGTACCGCACCCACTCGCGACCTCGGGACCCCTGGTCGCTGCAGCGCACAGCGCACCACCGGCTGCAGCCCTGGCCGTCCCCCTCTCACTCGCGGGGGCGATCATCGTGCTCGCGGGTGGCCTCGCGCTACACCACCGCCGGCGCCTCGTCGCTGAGAAGGAGCGCGCACGCGAAAAGCTCGCGCGCAGTACCTCGCGACTGCGCTCCACCGGCCTGGCTCTAAACCTAGGTTCAGGTGGCGGCGGCATATACAAGGGTGCGGATGACGTGGACGCAGACGTGGACGTGGAAAAGGCGCTTTTTGCGCGCGGTGGCGCTTTGTTCCGAGGAAGGGGTGGAGAATTTGTTGCCGATCATACTGCAGACACGTATTACCCTCAGGTGTCTGCCGGGGCAGCCCCCCTTTACCCTTACTATGGACCCGAGCCGCGTCAACGGACGCGACATCTGGCCCTAGACCTGTTGCCAGCGCTCGGCTATCGACGGCCCCGTCCGCCTCCTCCGCCCCTATCGTCTTCCTTCGCCTCGTCATCACTCCGCCGTGGGTATTTCGGTGACGTCGACCGCACCCGCACCCGCGGATCCGGATCGAGAAATAGCGGCGGGTCGCTCTGGCGTTCGCTGTCGATCTCACGTCATCGTCGCAAGGTCCCACCGCCTTCGACTTTGGCCTCCTCCCCGTCCATGACTGAGTCGGTGACGTCGGAGGTCCTTACATCGTACTTGCCCTCGCCGGATTTCGTCGACCAGGGACACCGCAGCCATGGTGCTGGCTACTTTGAATTCGAAAACGTGCCGCTTAGCCCGCCTCTGCTGCATACGCGCGAGGCTTCGGAACCTGAGGATTCGCGCATGAAGGAGTTGCGTGGGGTGTATGAGGCTGTTGCACGCGCCTTAGGGAGCACGCGTGTTGGCTAACCCTTTGTTTTATATATCCTATATATATTGATTGCATGTTATTGTTTATTCTTCTTGTCGACTTCTCAGTGCCAAACAGCTATCTCCGAAAACTGCCGCTACATCGTAGGGTAAAGAGAACAAAATGTAATACGACCACAAAGTGTGGTGGGGTCTGATAGGTATAAACTAAAAGATGCATGTATCGCAGACGGGAGTAACGAGGATACAGAGACAAGTACAGATAATACCGAGTGTTGACCAAGATTTACAACGGGTAATGAGGGAGTGTTTTGAAGGGTATCAGCGCCATGATTACTGAAATAAGAAATAATGGAAACGAGCGTGGTGTCAGAAAACAAATCGAGCAGAAAAGAGGAAGGTAATGAGAAGTTAACTATAGTCTTTTTGAAATGATGTGGACCATCCCGCGGGTCGCGATACCGTTAGGAAGGCATGTCTCCTGCGCGCATGACGAGATCTCGTAGTGTTGTCGGGAGGATAGTTACAAACGCTGAGAGCGTTCTGCGCATCTCACCGTCGTGAACATAGTTTGGTTCATTGAAAACCCTTATACCCGAGAGTTGAGGACCATCATGGAGTGGCGGGGTGCCTTCGAGCGCCAGGGCGCTCCACTCGTTACATGCACTTTGTGAAGTGTCGATCGAGGAGACACGAGGGACGGCAGGGAGATCCGACCCAGGAATGCGGCGATTAAGGTCGACGACATTCGTGCAGAGACTCGGGTGCCGCGGGTAGAGCAGGAGCTCAACACCGCGCACCTTCCCAGAATGTTGAACTTCAACGACCAAGATATCTGCGATGCCATCGCCCCGGGTACTACCAACGAGGCGAAGAGAGGTGTTGTGGTGAGCATCGCAAAAATTACGAAATTCGGCCCAATCGGTAGCACCAACTATTACCTGCTCACCACCAGCAAGTAACAAGTCGTTCGGGGGCTCATGCATTGTCCTTCCCTGTTTGAGATAAATACCTGCGGATTGAATAGCAAATATCTCAGGGGACGGGGAATCTGGCGGTGATAGGGTACTATACATCTCAGCGCTGACAATCGTGCCGTCTTCGTCCGCGATGAGTACCTGGGACTCACGCCCGGTCTTGCTCGTGTGTGTACTTATTGATGGAGAAACGGTGGTCGCTGCAGTCGAGGTCGTGGCGATTGAAGTGGATGATGTAGTCGTGGATCCGGATGCTGTTGAAAAGCCTGAGATAGCAGACTGAGCTGACTTGGCCGAAGACACGGAGATTTTCTTCCTGGCTTTGTTGGACTGCATAGAATGAACCAAGTAAGCACTCAGTTCTAGGTTTGAAAAAACTAATGCACAGGGCCATAACTCACGTTAAAGACCAAATCGGGCTCTACCTCAGAGTCCGTCATTGCCTCGGCGGTTTGGTCGATGGCTGGATCTGCCTGGGGAGACAGGAGACAGGACGCCGCCTCCAATGCTCGCAGTCTTCCTGTCCGATCGTGCTTTACTTGTCCAGCCAAGAGTGGAAGTGGGAAGGGCGTCAAAGGACGATTCTTCTTCCGAGGAATGCGCATCTCCGGAGTCCATCGGAAATCACGATCTTCCGCACGCGATGACGCAGCCCTGTACTGATCAGTGAAAGAACTTGGAGATTTATCTGCCCGTGCATGCGAATGCAGTCGCTGTGCCGGTGTCGATTTTTGAACTGGTTTACTCAAATCCCTTCCTGAGCGTCTTCTACAAGGGGGTCCCTCTTTAAAGTGTCCCTCTAAGGGCCCCGGGGGAGATGCATCACCTACGCCGACAGGAGGTGGGCAAGGCAGAGGTTCTAATGGTGGAGGAGACAACGGAGGCGGGTACGCAGGGGGGGGACTAGGCGCGGGAGGTGTCACTTGTACAGTAGGAACAGTGAAGGGCACGGAATCTTGAGGTGAAGGGGGGAGGGGAAACGTCAAGGAGAGTGGAGACATGTTGTGTCTCTGGGAAGGGGGGAGGGTGGTGCAGGAAGTGCCCTGGCTTTGACCGGATGGGGAATGATAATCTCCACTCTCTCTTAGTGCACGGGCCGAGGGGGGAGGAGAGTCTGGACCAGACGACCGCCCACTGGGAAGCACCGGTAGTGAGCGGGAACCCGTAAGGTGCTTACGCGAATCGCCGTGGGTTGGAATAGAAGTAGATCCGGGCGATGAATCGGGGAAGCGGGATAAAGTTAATGGGGCAGGTGCAACCTCATCCTTACGGAAAGGGTCATCCTCTGGAGTAAATGAGCGGTCCTCGGGTGGTTGTGCAGCGTACGGATGAGCATGACCATTATCTGAATAGGGATGATAAGAAAACGACGAAGGGGCCAGAGCCTGAGAGGTGTTTGAGGGTTGGGAATTAGGAGATACCAGCTTTGTGAGGGAAATTTTCGTACGAAGCCTGGATATGGGTGACGCTTTGGACTGTCGCTGTGTTTTTATAACGGCGAGGGAAAAAGGGGCGGGGGAGAACATCTCGTTAACTCAGAAAACGAATCGGAGAAGTCACTCACTAGATCTGTTCGAGAATCGGACCTGAGGGTATCGCGTTGCTCTGCGATTGAGCACGAAGTCGGGACTACAGACGAGATGCTCGAGAGATCTGGAGAAGTGTGAGCAAAGGCCGAGGAGAGTCGCAAGTTGGAGTGCGCTGCTCTCCCGGGGTCTGTCCTACGAGAAACTGAGAGACGAGATGGCGACAAAACACGCCGATCTACATTATCGACGAGGTCGTCATCGTCGTCAAAAAAGGAGCGTCGGGGGTCAGAACCTGGCGGGTGGCGGAGGGGAGGAGGACATTTGCGAAAAGTGCGATTAAAGAGAGACCTTGCAAATGGAACTGGGGTTGAACGGTCGAGGTGAGGGAGAGCAGGTACAAACGACTCTGCGGGGTGCGAAGGCAGAAAGAACGACTTGAGGGAGCGAAGAAAAGAAAAGGGAGAGCGTCGAGTGGGCTTGGGAGTAGTCATTTGAGAGATATCCATTCCATCCCGGTCATCTTGGGCAGCGCACGACCTTAAATATATGCGATTGCCTCGATTTCCTTTTCAGATTCAGATTATATATAGCCTTATATGGTTCTGTCAAAGACGATCCAAATTTTATTAGACTTCTCTCGTCCGCTCTCCGCGGCTTTCCTCCTTCTCGTTTCCATCCCGCTGACGTCCCGTTGTCCATTCGACAACTTGCAGCCCAGCGACGCAGATTCTTGACCCACTTAAGCTGCTGTAGTACCTGATACAGCAGTTCTACGATCCCTGCTTCTTCGCGTCGTTCCGAGAGCGAAGAAGAAATGAAGGGACCAAAGATATCCTTTCGCTTCCGTTGGACCCGTTAATCTGCTCAGGCTGTTATTCGACTCCATACACAAGACTTCTCACACAGGGACAATCATATCATCTTTGACAGAGGCACCTTCTGTGTCATTGACAAACAGTCTCGAACTTCATTTTACTCTGTCGGTCGTTTGGTGGTGTCATGTCGACTGCTCGAAGCGCGCCACATGAATTAGTAGGAGAAGAAAAACTATAGTACATCCCAGTAATAGAATTCTAACAGAGACTCGGATAATTCAGCTACTCCTACAGTAAAACACATAGACATGGAACAAGACAGAGGGCTCATACAAAAACATGGGATCCGAAGAAGGGCAGAAGGGAAAACGCCGGTGTATCGCTTAAGAAAGACAGAGTATGACAGGTTCGCTGTTACAGCGGAACTAGTGATTGCCCACATGTTCAGCGCTCAGCTCCCAGCGGCAGAGAGCCTATCAAATGTTCTGTCAGGGTATTAGGCACGGCAATCTCACCAAAACCAGAGTTCCCGATGACTGGCCCTCTCTCCGAATACGATGACTGTCCAGGCCCAGATTCGCACCGTTGCCTGCTTTGTGTCGGCCTGTCGGTACCTCTGGGCAGTTCTAGTTGCTGCTGCGTAGCATTCTTCCTGCCCCGCCGACCACCTAGCCCTGCATAACACCCCGCGGGAACTGCCTCTTCGCTGTACTCTCTCCTTGCGAACACCGGCTGTAAGGCTACGGCGAGCCTGGGACTTGGGTTCCGACTTGGCAGTGAGAATCCGATTCCCAGCCCGATACGCTGCACACCTCCATCCCCGTCACTAAGCGCGAAAATTTCCTCGCGTGGAGTGGCAGTCCGCGGAGGGGGTGGTGGCGCGCGCAGCAACGGCGATGGCACTGATGGACTTGGGAGCCGCGGACGCGGTAGTAGCACATTCGAACGCGACTTGCGCAGGAGCGCACGCCCCTGCTCACGTAAACGCCTTGTCAGTGCCGTAAGCGTAGCGAAAGGCAAAGTGGGGGGATGAGCGTGGGCCTTTCTGCCTCCGAAATCGTGTTCATGCGAGGGTTCCATCTCAAGTGAGGCGGTGCTCCAGCGGAATGTCGTATCCACACGCCGCGAGCTTGCCGTGTCTTCCCATCCACCTGTCTCTCTCTCCTCAGTTGGAACAGACGGTGGCGGCGAGCACCTGAAGGGGTCCTCATCTAGGCCGTGCCACGAGAGCTCTGGCGACTCCTGCCCTCCATTCTCGCGCGAGTGAACTGCAACTTCCCTTGCCGCGCCGGCACAGGAGCTACTACGCCAACGCAGTAAGCGCGCCGGGAGGCGGGCTCGTGTGAGCCCCGGGGTAGCGTGTAGCTCCGGTTCGCTTGCGCGTGGCGTGATGAGCAGTGGAATGGGCAGCGCGAGTGCATCTTGTAAGCTGATCTCCGGGGACCTACTAGAGTCTTCGCTTTCCTCCCACCCCTGCACATCCTCGCTGAGAAAAGTGCCAAATTCGTCGATGCACAAGCTCGATCCAACGCCCGTGCCACAGCCCGCCTCGCTCAAATGAGGGGGAAAAGACCGCTCCTCCTGATTCTGTTGCTGTGATCGTAGTGTAGGCGTATCTCCTCCACTGAGAGTGCCGAGGAGTGACGGAGGCGATGGGTTATGTGGCCGGCCTGACGTCAACGGCGCTGTGTCTGTATGCGATAGAATAGCAGAGTAGCCCGAGGCGATCGTGGTGGCACCCGGAGAGACGTGCCCTACCGCTCTGCCGATGCGCGCCGGCGTCCATAGAAGAGAACGCTCAATTTCCATCTCCGTTCCCAATGAGCTCAGAGATGAATCAGGAGCAATGATGGTGCTGGGTATGTCCGTTGGCACTTCAGACGACAGGTCTGGTGTGGGTAGTGTGATCGGGATGTCTGGACCTTGTACCAGTGAGATGTCATCCCAATCGCTGTGTCCACGAGCATCAGTATCCTTGTGGTCAATGGGACAATCATATCAACACACATGTCCGCGAACCATTCGAATGCTTTAATCTGACCGATGGTAGGTCTCTTGGAGGGACTGCGGTCGAGGCACTGAAGAAACGATGGCACTTCTGAGTACTCATTCCCCCGCCTCAACTAGAGCCTCACCCTCGTAATCAAGTGTTCGACAGCTGTGTCGGCGACCTCCAACGGGGCGATTGGTAATAAGGAAGCGCTCGTAATACAATCCCGGACAAAATCAGGGCGCTCTTCTTTGCCGTGATACCTCGGTTGCTACACCAGGCCGGGTATGACGTCAGCTTATAATGAGGAGGCATGCATTAGACATACCCGCCCAGTAATCATCCATATCAATACAGCCCCGAACGCCCAGCAGTCTACCTTGGGTCCTATATGCTGTCCTAAGAGTAATTCAGGAGCCATGCACCACTCCCGTGGACTCGTGTCCGGGCCACCCTGTCTGTCCTCAACAGACCATGTGACGCTCTGGCATGTGGCAAGCACGATGGAATGCTCAAAGCCACTAATGCAAACGTGCCCATTTACGCGAAAAAGGATTGCCGATGGCCGGATGTCGTTGTGTATGACGCCGGCATTGTGTATAAACTCAATTCCTGATGCCTACCCAGGCTCAGCGCGACACCAGCAAGGACAGTGAAAAAATAGCCCACAATTTCGCACGCCCACCGCTTCGTGCGTATGTTGTCTACGGGACCCTCGGCTTGTATGAGCCCCATCAAGTTCCCACCTCCACAATGCTCCAATACGATGAACAGTGTCTGTCCGTCGTCCCAGAACCGTGATGCCCGTTGGACGTATGGGTTCTCCCCGCGACCTTGCACGCAGAGCACCTCCAGCGCCGCGCGCTCAACGAGCCCAGCTTGGGATAGCGGCAGTCGATACGTGCGGATCGCGTATAGAGCGTGGCGAAAGGTAGATTTCCTGGTGGATGGTGCGCAGCCAGAGGCGACTGCCAGAGAAAGGTGGGAGGTCTGCGTGCGATGCAATGTCCGCAGAATAGTATAAGATTCTTGAGGCACGATGGGCAGAGAGGGTGGCGCAGAACCTGATGGGAGGTCCAGGAAAGCCTCCAGAGTATCTTTTTGAACCAGAGAGGGATGCAGACTAGATTCCACCGCAGAGCCAAAAGGGAGGGTCGGGAGGGTAGGAGCGACGGACGAACCGACGAGAGCAGAAGATGGCTTTGGCTTTGGCGAGATGACCATAACCTCCTAGAATCTACTGAGCGTGGACGAGACCGAATCCAGGACGTGCGTACCTCAACTTCGTCGTCCTCCCACTCGGAATCAACGTCTCTGATATTGGTCAGTTGCTTGAGCAATATTAGCGCTTCGTATTTTCATATCGGAAGTCCACACCTCAACGTAGTAGCTAGTCTCGGCCCTACTTGATACACGCTTGGCATCCTTGACGGAATTTTGAACTGTGTCCGTCGTATCTGCCAGTACGTGGCCCTGGAGGGTATCGTCCCGCGCAGCAAGATCAAGGAACGTGGAAAAAGATGCCTGGAGGAATAATCAGGATCACGCCGTACGCCGCATGGAAACACATACGGAGAAAGGTACTGTGTCGAAAATATCCGCACTTAAGACAGGCGGTGTGTCTAGATACGTTTGGGAGGGGGGTGTCACAGACCCGCACTCGGAATGTTGGGGAGAGGGAGGCGAAATGGTCTCAAACGAGTTAAACGGCTGACATATGCTTCGACTGAGAGCGCAGACCTACCGGCGACGTTCGAAGGACTATAGACCTACGGGAGCCAGGAATCGTGAAAGGCATTACTCTGACGGAAGAACTAGAGAAAAGAGTAGAAACGAGAGTGTTGGTTTCGTTCGGGTTCAGTGCGAGTAATGCATCCGGCGGTTGGATTCCATTGCATCATCGCTCACAAAGTGAAATACAACCAGATTGAGCTGTAGTATCGTTGGCAAGATCGTAGAGAATGAGACTCCGGTGGGACTATTGCGGCCCGACGTGGGGACGACACAACAAAGGGCGCTATCGTAATCTACGAGAAATAATCTAAGACTCTTCTATGCTCGACAGACCGAGCGCGGCCCGCAAGGACCTTGTCCATTAGCGGAGCAACTCGAATCAGTACCGTTCTGACAGGAGAGAGACATGTACTCTTCGGCAAGGGCACTGGGATTGGAGAACTGTTGCTGACAGCTGCTGGTGGAAAGTGCGGGAAGCGCGAAACTGAGAGAGATAGGGAAATCAGCTTTACGTGGACCGAGAGAGGTGAGGGCAAGGTCTGAGGCGCGAATGCGACAAATTCCCGGCGAGGGCGGAACGTATCAGAACAGAACAACGCAACGAAAGTTACTCTGCCTGCGATCGTCGTTACAGGTGACAGTGCGGGGCCGATATGATGCCGTCACACCAGAGGGAGATATTAATGCGATTCGGGTTTGACGTACAAGGTCTGGATCCACCATAAAGCGAAAACGTCCTCCTGAGGTTCAGGCAATGTGTCTGTCATTTTGAGTCGCGCACCATGCTCTACACCGTGTTTCTACGCCTCTGGAGCGAGAACGAGGAATCCATCGGCAAATCAACAGTCCCGCAATGTTGGTCCACTTTTCCAGAAAGAAGCTGTCACCCAGCACCAGGGATAAGTAGAACTGGCATAGTACCATACCTGAGATCCGGCACTCATTACGGAACTACGTGTGTGCATGGTAACCCGAGCGGCAACGCAACTTGGCTATGAAACTGCGAAGCCGCAAGCACGATCTACGAGAAGCCTCAGCTCGACCCACGTGAATACGTTGGTGCAGATGAAACCGATGGCTCGCTGGGTGGTAACACAGAACAAGATCGAACAAATTTCTTAGACCTTCAAGCTTCAAGCTTCAGTATCAAGTACATTGTGTCCCACCGCTGCTTCGCAGGCTCCGGGGCCATGCCATACAACAGCAGAGCGCGTCAACTGCATTCGAGTCTGAGATACTTTGTGAGGTCACCTCTTCGAGAATTTTTCGAAAATGGAACTAAAAGCCAAGAATGATTATCAGAATTTGATTCGTTCTCCTTCGAAACAGAACACTTATTGGCAACACCCCGGGCCTAGGCTCTCAAGCTAATTCCTGAATGGAGGTGTCCATTTCGGTTTTCACCCTACTCAAAACCATTCGTAATATCGTTCAACCTAACTCGAGAGGCCACTGGAATGCAACACGTTCAATACAAGGCCCTAAAGTACAAAGATGAGCCACTGCAAGGAAGACTCCAAAAAAGTGTGAAGCGGAGTATTACGTGACTGTCGTTGTGGGATAATAGCAGGAGTATGTATGACCCACCACAGATACCAATGGATGAGTACAAACAATGAAATCTAGCCAATATGGAATTACCTCAAATCATCGGGATACGGTGCCGTAGAGAGAATGGCTGGGCTATACTTCCTCCATCCTTTCGATGTAGAGTGTTTGTGCATTGGTGAAAAAACTGTACCGCGACCCAAATCACTGGTCGTATCCCCATGCCCAAGGTCGCCAATCTTCATAAGTGCCGCCCGATTAGAATCTCAGAAACCAGGTCACGTTATCGATGAGACGGCGTAAACGCGGATAGATCAGAAAGGGCATATCCAGTTGAGCTACCAGCCAGAGTCCAGCGGACCAGAGACTCGATGTAGCACAAGGAAGAAAGCGGAAGTAGTAACTCGAAGGCCATGTGTATTGGCTGATCCGAGAATCCCAGTGACAGTAGTCGAGAACAACCCAGCCTAGGAAATGAGACGCAGAAATAAAAATAGCTGCGAACAGCGCCCAATACATCAGTCCAAGCTCTGTCGGATCGGACAGATGTGAGGGAATAATGCCACTGTTTGAATCGCGTTGAATCTACAAAAAAAAAAAATTACTACGATCGAAGAGAGGAGATACTGCCGAGCCGAGCCAGCTCCTAGGCGCCTTGTCCTGTACCGAGGTCCCAAAACTGTAGCAAATAACCAAGTCAACATAGGTAACTTGAGCCACTAGACCGAGAAGCACAGAGTAGACACTGTACAAAGCATTGGCAAATGCATATGGAAGGGGATTTTTTAAAAAGAACAAAAAACAAAAAAAGTAGCGGCAAGGTAGCGGGAGAGGAAAATTACATTATGTAATTGGGTAATCGGGAGAAGCAGGACAAACCATTGAAGCTATTGAAGCCTTGATTGAAGCACACTGGCAGGCAACTGCAGCAGAGTGAGGAAGGAGACCGGTCAACTGCAAGCTTATCAAGGCAATTCGTCTCACACATTCCCCAACTCTGGTCTGTATGTCGCGAGGTTTCTCGGAGAGTTCCACAAGCAGACTGACTTTCTTACCTCAAGACACGAGCAGGCCTGGGCCGCCTGGCCTCATGAATCAACCAAGTCACTGACCCGTGCTTCGGACGATTTCCTACGCTAGTCGCGACAGGCTACTACTATAAAGTACGTTACTTGAATTTATCCTTAACATCCGCCTATCGTTCACTTTTGTAATTCTCATGTCACGGGACATCCTGCCCTCCAGTAGCTTGGAATTCAGTTCCGATGTAGAATAGGAGGCCTCCCGGCTTTACCACTCCAATCAAAGTCAACCAGCACCACAGATTCGTCCTTGCAGATGATATTGGCATCGCGCAATGCGGCGCAAGTTATCGTGGACTAGGTCCATCGCATGAAAGTTGCCCATGGGGTGTTCAAGCTCCTCTATCCAACGGTCTCAGTGAGAATAGACTTGCTCTCATAATTGTGGTGGAAGGCTTGACAAACTCCATCGCCACAGCAAACCACAGGAGGTCGTTCGTAACCAAGAGTCGACGGTGCGTGACCTACCTAGGCGCAAAAGTCGTGCAATTCGATCGAGTACCGAACACAAACAAACCTTATGAAGATGATTTACTATAGTTGATAATTGTAATTTGTTGACCTTCCCGGTGCTTCAATTGCAAGTTTGAGGCGTGAAAAAATATGTTCTGGCTCAGGAGCAGAGCCTTTGTACCAAACAATCGTGAGAGCTGAAGAAAATAGGATGGAATGGCGGTTGTGGGACATGTGAATGTTAGCCAAAAAATAAGTGGACCATCCGGGAAATATAAACTCGGGCTCAGCGCTCACCGGCCTTAAGGAGAAGTAATTCTATGGCACAGATGCGGCCATCACAATAGCTGTAGTCACTAGAAACGCTCTGTGCGAATCTCCTCTTTCAATCGGGCAACCTTTTTGTCCCAAATTTGAGACAGTGAGACCCCCTGCTAGCCGGGAACTTATAGTATTTGGATCGTCCCTTTTAGCTTAGGACCGAATAGCTTGTTTTTGCAACGTATCTATCTATAAGTAGTGACGGTATTTTGAGCAATGTCACAGTAACACCTTGGTGAAATCGATGCACATGCGCTTAACGTTCCGCTCCCGCGCAACTGTCTCGACCATCTCCCGCGAGATCGCTATCGTCATCGCGGCGCCCTCACCGTCTCTTCGGACGAGCAGCCCGCACTCATTCAGCGCAAACGCGGCGTCTTCGACACGCAAGTTCGTAGCACGCGCCAGTTCAGCGAGTGTACAGCGTGCCACGACATGCACCGCCGCGCTCCCGTCTGGAGCGGACACTGTCTCGTACGTCCTCTGCAAGTGCGCCGCAGGACCCGCCCCGGTCCCAAGGATATCGTGCGCCGCAGGAGACGCGCTGCCACCTTCTGGCGAGCTAGGTGCCGCGGACTCGCCGTCCCAGCCCTTGGTGCGCTTGGCCCTTTTCTGCGGAGAATGTGGCATCGTGTCAACTTCCATACGGAGGTGCGAGAGGTCTGGTAGGTGGCCGACGGTCTTGATTGGCGGCAGATCTGGAGGAAGTGTGGATAGGAGTTGGCTTTTAATATTGGAAGAGAAGTAAGGGTCAAATTGGTGGAAAGACAGAGAGGCCAAGAGCGTACCGGAGGAAACGGATGATGGTGGAGACCCAGTATGCTAGATAACTGCGAAGGCCAAGATCGGAGAGAGGTCGTTCGGGTGTGCCAATGCGACCAGTACGGCGAGAGAGTTCATAGCCTAAGTGGGCATGTAAGTCAAGTAACGAAAGGCGGGAAGAGACTATCGCTTACTGAATTCAATCAAGAGCATCCCATAACCCTTCTTCTGATACGGGGGGAGAACCACGATGCATGCGAGATTATAGTCGTCATATGATATCTTTTCCTGCCAAAGAGTTGTAATGATATCTGGACGATTCAATAAGTTGTTTACCTTGGAGAAGAACCCAAGAACGTGGTCTCTTTGTGAGTCGGCGTCAGTGAAAATATAGAATAAGACTACCCAGACATGTTGAGCGGGACAGTCTCGAACGGATTTGCAAGTTACACTCACAATTATCGCAATCGAAAAACAGCGTCTTGATATCGATGAACAACTTCCCAAATAACGAGAGATTCTGACAATATAGCTGGACTTCCCGTATGAAAAGAAGTCGCAGTTTCGTAGCGATATTTGCTTACTTTTTCCTTTGAACCGTCCACCTCCCAGATCGTGTGTGCGCCTCGCTGGTACACTTTCCTACCTGGCGGATGCTTGAGCGTGCACTTCCTCTACGTGGTCACACGAGATCCATAAGTCAGTATGCGCCTCCTCCATGAGCCAAGCGAGCGGGGACTGGGTCGCACCATATGCACCTCCCACGATGTGCCATCGGCCATGTACTTGAAACACCGGTCGCATACCCACAGAATGCCGCCCGGATTATCTCTGTTGACTGCACCCGCGAAGAGGTCCATCGTGCGTCCATGTCCAATGACGTCTTCGCCTTCCCCGTCTGTGAGTGGGTACGGGGAGAAGTACCTGCGGCAGGGCGACGCGATGGCCTGTTAGTTCCAAAAGCCCGCGAGCTTCCAAGAGGCAGTGATGAAGAGGTGAGGTTGGAAGGGCCCACAAAACTCTCACCAGGTTTTGATTTGCCAGGACCCAAAGTTGACCTTGTCAAAGTTCCGCCGTGCGGAAGCCGTCGTGGGCAGAACCGGGGGCTGCGTTGCGTCTCGGTCATGCGCGTTGGTGGGCGATTCCATGCGTCGCCGCTTGCGTGTGCCCGTGCCGTTCGCGCGGAGCGGCGAGTTCGCGTCACAACCTGGGGATGCAGCATTACGCGGTGGGGTGCACGCGCGGACGTTGTCTGCTGGGATCCACTCGTCCATGCGCTTGTCGGTGCCGATGTAGTGAACAAAGACCTCATTCTGTCGTCGGTCGAGAACGTGGGCTTTTCCTGTGCTCGTTTTCGTCTGGGGTTGGTGTTTGGAGTGGTACAGGACGACGACTTACGGTCAATGCTCCCGATTTTGGTCACGTTGTGCACTACAGTAAGACTCATGGTGGTTGCACGGACGAAATGAAAAAAAAATTAAATTCTTATAAGTGAACTGCAACGGCGTGTTTGGCTGGTACTGGAAACACATATTCATCACATCATCCTCATACACACAGAAATACATGCGAACATGCAAGTGGCCCGAAGTGAATTCGCGGTGGCATGTATGTGGCATAGCGGGACATAAAGTGGGGCGAAAGTGGGAATGAAGATAGGACCGAAATGAAATCTCTCATGCTTTGGACCCCTCGTGCTCCACCGCGAGAATAGCCTCCCTCTTCTCCGCAATACGCGCAGCACGACGCTCCCGAACAGCCTACAAGATTAATGTGAAAAAAAGAAAAAGGTAACGAGGAACAGAAAGGTCGCACCTTGTTCTTTACACGGCGCGCTTCCATCTGGTCGGACAGGACCTTGGTACGGGACTTCTCTGCCTTCGCTTTGTGGATATACTCCATCAAGACCCGCTTGTTCTTGAAGACATTGCCCTTGGATTTTTGGTAGAGTGAGTGGTAGCTGCAGTGGAACGGAAGTCATGAGATTAAGTGGATTGTCCAGTAATAGAAAATAGAGCGTACAGGTGCTTGTCAATCTTACCCGCCTCGCGGTACTTTCGGAGCAATCTCCGGAGAACTCGCTGCCGCCTCATCCAAAGGACCTTTGTTGGCATACGTGCCTCAGCGGTACCCTTCCGCTTTCCCACGCCGGTATGGCGACCCTTGCGCTTAGCAGCAAGGAGTGCAAGGGTGCGAGCACGAGAGTGGACGGTTGTGGGCTTGATGATGATGCGGCCGTCCTTGATGAGTTTCTTTACATGCGTCCGCGAGTTGGCATTACCAATCTCTGACTGTTCATTTGGATCGAGCCAGATTTTACGCTTGCCGACGTTTGCGACGGATGCGGCAAGCTGCTTTTGTGAGCGAAGGTTGACCATCGTGGTTTGTCTTGGAGATATCGAGTGGATATCAGAGGATAACGACAAGACCTTGACGCGAACTAACCTTGTTCTTGAGTTCGAGGAGGAGGAGGAGTCCGTCGGTCACACTCCGCGCCACTGCGATGGCTGAAAACTTTAATTCAGTCCAACTGTTATAGTTATTCCCACCGTCATCCGGCCCGGGTCTCGGCGTCTCTTGAAACGGACTAGCAGCAGTCGGTCTGCGGTCGGTTTCAAGACCGAGACAGGCGAAGGGCAAAAAGGACGCATTATTGGCAAATGGACCTGATGTGATGGACACGGGTCCAGTGGAGATGGACTTACGCTGGGTCCATAAGGTGTGAGTAAATTGGAAGAATAGGCTCGCGACAGATGGGGAATAATAATAATTTTTAATCGCGAGCGATATCAGCTCAAACCTCGTGTGGGTGTTATCTGGCGGTAATTATATAGTTATTATTATTATTCGGCGGTGAGTAAGTACCGGGTTACGCATCCACCGGACTTTGTAATAGAGGTGCACCACCTCCTTTACACTGACTGCGTGGTCTTATCCACCTTAAATTCTCCCCTTTCCTTTCCTTCCTTCCCTTTTCTTTTCTCTTTTCTTTTTTCAAAGTTGCCTCGAACACTCGAACGTGACCTTCGCCATGATCGCTCAATAAACCTGCTCCCAGAGTTCTACCCCTTCACGACACATCCAATACCCACGGTCTTGAATCCCAACCAGTCTTCGTCTCCTCGAACAACCCTCCCCCTCAGCACCTCCTCTCCCCACCGCAGTCTCCCTAGTTCACGAATGGCTCTCGTAGACGGCCCGGATACTGCCCAGGTCGCCGCAGAAGGAGACAGCCAGGACAACTCAGAGCCCCCAAATCGTGATAGAGGGCTGTCCGTTACAAGCCCTCGCTCCCGTAATTCCTCCCACAGTAATGATCTCATTGCGCCTGTGGCAACGGCTCCGTCCCATCAGAAGCCCTCTGAGCTTCATCCGCATGTTAACGGGGGCGTCCATCACACACAACGGCGGCCATCTACTTCGTCACCTCATCCTCGCGAGTCCAGTCACAGCCACAAGGACTTGGAACCCCTTCTCGTAGCCCAACCAGCCATTCAAGTCCAGGCCTCTCGCTCAACAACGACTTCAACTTCCCCTTCACCAACGAGTTCGCCTTCCCAATCAGAGAGCAATCCATGGAGTGCCCCTCCAACGCGGCCTCCGAGCCGGCCACCGAGCCAAGCTCCGAGTAGGGCGCCCAGCATGTCAAGCACTAGGCCGGATCTGTCGTCGCTGTTTTCGTCACTCACAAAGTCCAAGAAGGATAGAGCTCCCCCGGTCACCCCTGTCGAACAGAGCCCCGACCCACGTTCCAAACCTCCATCCGTTCATTCTACGGACGGTGGTGGCACCAAGTTCAATCTCAGAGATCTCCTCGGACCAGCGCCCAAACTCTCCCGCAAATCATCTGCGCGTTCCTCAGCCAGTAGCAGAAAGTCTGACTCCGAAGGTGGTCCAAAATCGACTGGCGGGGAGAGCACGGGTTTATTGAAGAAATATGGCACTTGTGAGCGTGTTGCCATCGGAAAGGGTGCTACATCCGTCGTGCGCCTCGCACATAAATGGGACCGAACTGAAGAGAAGCTATACGCTGTCAAGGTTATCCAACTTCTCATTCATTGCGATTTTTATTAATCTTATCATGATTGGCAGGAGTTCCGAAAGCGACGGAAGAACGAGTCAGAAAAGGAATACGTGAAGAAACTTACCGCCGAATTTTGTATATCGTCCACCCTACATCACATCAACATCGTCGAGACCGTCGATCTCGTTCAGGATGAGAATCAACACTGGTGTGAGGTCATGGAATTCTGCCCCGGTGGTGACCTCTACGCCGCGATCAAGAAAGGGCGGATGTCTCCGAGCGAAATCGAGTGTTGCTTCAAGCAAATCCTGCAAGGAGTTTCCTATCTCCATTCTCAGGGAGTTGCTCACCGCGACCTCAAGCCTGAGAATATATTCTTCAATAACAAGGGTCACTTGAAGGTGGGTCGCCTGACGCGCTAGGCATTATCAGCTGTTCATCTTGACCAGATAGGGGATTACGGAGCGTCGACCGTGTATCGTCTCCCCTGGGAGGCGACAGTACACATGTCCTCTGGTTTATGTGGCAGCGAGCCGTATATTGCGCCTGAGCAGTTTCTCGGGAAACGTAAGTGAAACATATCTGAACCCCTTCTGTCCATGTTCTGATCACTCTGTGTGGCCCTCACAGCGTACGATGCTCGACTAGTCGACATTTGGGCCGTCGGCGTTGTATACTACTGTTTGCACTTCCAAGAGCTTCCCTGGCGTGCGGCACAGGCATCTGACGGTTTATACGCAGCATATGCGTCCGCATGTGCCAACCCTCAGCAGAGCGCCACTCCTCCTACGATCAATAATCTCGATCCTCGTGCCTGCCGTTCTCTGATTCGCCGCATGCTTGAGCCGGACCCAAAGCAACGCGCGTTAATTGAAGAATGCATGTCGCATTCGTGGGTGCACACCATAGAGGTATGCCATTTGGTTCCGAAAGCGACGCATATACACGTGTATGCGCAGAGCCTCGCGCAGACGGTAATGCGTGGGTGAGGAGATCGTCAATCTCGGGGTTTCGTTCACTTTTGTTTCTTTCACTTTCTTTCACACTTGATTTTTCTGAATCGATCTTTTGGTCTTCACGTCTGGTCCGTTTTATCGACTCAGCATACTTCTCTTATTATTTTTGGGTTGGGTAGCCCTGTACCACTCGCGGTGTGGACTAAGCACCTATTCTTTCTCACAACCACGATGTTCATCGATTTACTGTACGAACAAATCGCGATGATTGATCGAAGCGATGTTCGAGATCAACCCGTTTAAACGGCACCAGACAGCCTTCGAGTCACCAGGACGGACAAAGAAGAGAAGCTGAGGCAAACACGAATGGCAAACCGTCTGGCAAATTTTCCCTATTACCTGACAGTTGTTTCTCATGAGAAAAAAAAAGAGAACGAAAGGGGGTAGACAGTGTTACAAAGGTACCCCACACCCCACCAGAAGCCTGCATCCTCGTTCTGAGAAATGCCTCTCGAGAAAATACCGCAAAGTACGAACGTGCGTGCGACGGTATCCCTTATTCCCGATAATCCTTGTTACAGGATTTCGTATTGCTACGCGTCTTGTCGCCATCACAATCGCATGTCGAGATGTTCTCGAACATAACACAGCAAAATAAACCTATTTATTTATTTTGGCTGATGCCACGCGCAACAAAGCGCACGCCGAGCTATGGCTTCTACGTGTAGCAGTAGCACTGAAACTGTTGTCAAAGTGTGCATCAGGGCGTACCTGGAAAGTCCGCTTACCACCTCCACCTATCGTACAGCCACCCGTAGCCCAGATTCAAAGTCAAGTCGTCGATCATTCGGTCTCTGTTCCTTCGCCTCATATTCTCGACTGCCTTCCTATACCCTCAATGACTCAGTACTCAGCTATAATCTGACTTTCGCCTCCATGCCTCATCGTTCTCTGCCTCGCCATCGTTTCTCTCCTGTATCACCCGCCCTTGCTGTCTTGACCCCGGACACCTGCACGATGCCACCCAATGCTCTTGCCTCGGAAGCTCTGCCCGAGCTCGCCTTTCATCGTATCGCCCGTACCTCCGTTGATCACCACGAGTGTCTTTCATCCTGTCTGAACTATTCTA
Organism: Lactarius pseudohatsudake; assembly: GCA_021525015.1. Taxonomy (NCBI): domain Eukaryota; kingdom Fungi; phylum Basidiomycota; class Agaricomycetes; order Russulales; family Russulaceae; genus Lactarius; species Lactarius pseudohatsudake. The sequence continues at coordinate 735,258 of JAKELH010000003.1, read as the reverse complement.
TTTCACTTCACCACTTTCGTTTCCCACACCATCACTTGGTCGGCTGTCTCTAGCCACCCAAGACGCCGTTAGAGTTTGCGCGGATCGTCGCGCTCGTCGTTGGATTCGGAGGAGGTTTTGTTTTGTTGTGCGTCATCGTGTCTTGGTTCTTTTTGTTCTCGCCCTCCGTTTTCCTCGCTTCGTCGCTTCCTTTCACATTCACTTGGATGTTTGATATCGACTCCCTCGTATTCGCACCCATTTCCCGTTGTCTCTGTTCGCTGCTCCTTGCCGCACCTCGTTCATCCCATCGAACACTCTACCCATCCTCCTCTATCTCTCTCTAGATATCCGTTTTCGAACGCATCGTACCGACCGCATGTATATAAACCCGCGTTATGACTCGATAATGATCGCCGCTTTTGACCCCTGAACCCTACCATCTACTTCTAATCTGCACACTCGCGTCACGCCTTCAAGCCCAGTCCCGAAGACCAGCCCGCCATCGCCCTCAGCCCCCGCCTTCGTTGTTCAGGCCTCTACCCTCGGATCCCTCGCCATCGTCATCGCATCCCGAGCCGCTGACCTCAGGTCCTGCCGTCTCGCCTTGCATCGACCTAGCCGACTTCGGAAATCGCTTGCATCGCCATAGCCGTCATCCTTAGACTCTCTTCCGACTCTTCCCTGTTCCTCTTCGCTCACATCTTCAACTTCAATTCTCGCACTTTTCTCCCCGCAGCTCGGAAGGACGACTTTCTTCGATCCGGCAAATCCTGCAAATCCTTACCTACCTTCCTTCTTCCCTAACCGCTGTGGAATCCGTCTCCGCTTTCGGACTTACAGGGACTCGGCTTCGTACAACGGATGGCTTATCGGTGATACAGGGGCCAGTTCGGTTACAGGAGTGCGTACACAATAAAGACTGGGAAACGAGAACAACAGTGAGTTGATGATCAAGATAACACTTCGAGCTTCGAGCTTCAAGGCTCGGTATACACGAGGACTAGAAATCGTTGTAAAGTGCAATGGAACAGTGGTTCGACTTCTATCAGGGTGTGTTTGATGGGGCTTCAACGTTTTAACACATTCCTCATCATTTGTAGTTCGCCACACCTGCGAGGTGGGACTTGCGTAGACAAAGCTTCATCCGATTCATCCTATTCTAATATTAAGTGTCAAATAAAGGGAGCAAACAAAATATCATACCAGATGTTCCACGCAAGTGTGTCTGGTACTACTTGAAAAATCAATCAGACGGAGGGACCCTCCTGGAAGGCGTGCGACGTTTTGTGGTTCAAGGTCTCCGTGTATTATCCCTACTCTATGGAGGTCTCGTACCATCCCATAGAGCTGTTTTCTGTAGGAAAATTATTAACGATGTGGGAAAAATCACACCAACACGACTGCTAGTACTCACAGCTCCGAATTACTGAGGTCGCTCCAGCCTTCAAGAGTGCAATTGCACAGTTCGAGAATCAGGGCGTCGAGCCTATCACCGCTGTAAGCCCCATGGCAATGCGGGGTGATGCGGTCAAGTAGTCGCCCAGATTTGTATGCCTTTTCCAAGGCAAGGTAAACCTCAAATTCGTTGCACAACCGTTGTCGGAGCTCTGAATCAGAGCTTCGCAGAAGCTCAACGATCTTGATTGCATACAGGGTGTTACTGTTGTCGAAATGACCTTGCCAAACACTGCCGGTCGATCCATAACCTATGTGGCGGGTCAACCATATACGTCGTGTGCCTTTTCCATTCTCGGGAAGAACAAATGTGTTAGCAGGTAGCGAGCGAAGATGGATCCACAGTTGGAAAGATTTAGGGAATCGTGGGGAGGACGATGTAATCTGCAAGTAGACGAGTGCGTGAACAGGAAACGATCAGGTATTGGACAAACCATTAACTCTGCAACCTGATGACTAGTAGTCGCACGGGCACAAGTATGTGGGACCTTTGATGAAGCTGTCCTCAAGCTACCCTGATAACCTCCTGAACTATCCTCAATGTCGTCTTCAGGTAGAGGCCCGCCCCCTTCCATGTCTTCCAGAATTTGATCAAGTCTCATATTGGGATCGTGTATGCTGGACTCGACAGGAAGACGTCTTACAGTGGACAAGATCGCGCCGAGAAATGCTCGGAAAGGTAGAGAGCTATTCTCAATACTGAAACTAGCTGAGTAGGCAAGAAAGGGATCGTTTCTTCCTGCTTTTTTGACGAGACGGCAGATGACCCAGTGATTATGGCATGTAAGAAATAGCCATTGTATTTTCTTGATGCCTAGGTATAAGGCAGCCTGTACAGTTACATACATCGTCAAAATCAGTGCGCATTAAGAGTTCACGCGATATTCACGCGCTCACCTTCTGGAGAACGTTCACCACTAGAGGTTGCTTGGGAGCCCAGTTCAACTTGAATCCGTGTAGCGGTAGTGAATTGCCCACCGCCTCCATGGCAGAGGGTGATTTCGCCTCGATGAGAACGACAGGTATGTCATCGACTAACCCAGTAAAGTCAGCACCCTCCCGATGTCGACCTTCCCCGATGGTGTCCTCCCTAGTGAGGTCTAGGTTATATCCACCAAATAGCTCCAAACAGTCGCCCGCGACTGTTAGAAAACCCTTATCTAAAAGAGTCCGACTCTGTCCAATGTCAGTCATAAGTGCTCAGCCGTGACGGAGTTCCTACTTGGACTTCAGTTCGATTCCACATCCAGTTTCGATCCTCCACCTCTTGATTGCCATTGGTAGGGAATTGTAGACGACGCCCAAACATTGATAGGAGCCGATCTTCCCATTCGTGTGGGAAAGGTGTGTCCCCAAGGATGTCTTCAAGAGACGTACAAAGCTTCTCGGGAAGTCTGTCGTCTCGTATAGCGTGTTTGGCTTTCCACAGTGGAGTAATCTGTCCAGCGATAATTTCAGATATCTCGGCTGAGTTTGGATGCCCGCCTCTATCTGGCAGACGAGGGAAAGGAAATGTAGCGTGTTCGTCCAGAAAGTTGTTCCACGTCGTCATGATTGGGGTGGGTTGTGTTGGTGGTTGAAGCTTGAAGCTTTCGCACCAGTGTTACGCTGGTGACGCCTCGGTGACGTCACCGCCGATACATTTCAGTGCATGGGAACTGAAATACAATAACACCACTACCGGTTGCGATGTGAGTCTTTAGTCATATACGAGTAACGCTGCCACACTCCTGTCTCTTATGAACCAACAAGTTCGTTCAGCTCGTTACGCCATTCACTCTTCTTTAGCTCAGCCACCCATGCGTCAAACCTCGGGGCGGAACCCGTGTTGGCAATCTTACTCAATGCCGCGACAGCGCGGAGCGTGCTCCTCTGAAGCTCGGCCGCGCGTTCTAGGTCTTGCTTGACCGTGTCCTTGCCGACCGTCGGGCCTTTCATGCTGGCCTCGAGCAGCGGGGTGGCCTCGCTCAGACGCTGCGCGACCGCAGTCGGTGCGAGCGGCGCGAGGCGGAAGAGGATCATGTGACAAATGACCTTGATCTCATCTGACACGTCCGCGAGTCCGACGAGGACGTGCGTGAGCAGCTCGTTCAGGTCAAGTTTCGTCAAGGATGTGTCCAGCTGTAACTATTATGAGCACCGGTAAGCAGACCCCAGGCGGACGGCGTGTACGGACCAGCGTGTAGAGCGTCTCGTAGGCCGTCTTGCGTGCTTCAAGACCATCATCGACCTTGTGCTGCCATGGACCCATTTGCACAGTACGGACGAGTTCCGGTCGCATAGTCGTCTCGCGATACAATGCGGGGAGCAACGTGTGTAAGTGATCGCGCAGAAGATGGGGCTTCGTTCGCGCTGCGGCATTGAAAACGCTCAAGGCAAGTTGGCGCACGTTCTACAAAGATATTGTGTTAAGCCAGAAATAAATCGCTATCCAAGATTAATCACCAGTTCTATATCATCCATGAGTGAGAGGAAGTCGAGGATGTATGGGGCCAGAACCTCGTCAAAGGCGGAAGACGAGTCAACAAAAGTGTATCTGATCGCAGACAGAACGGTTGCGCGAGTAGCGGCGTTAGGATCACGGATGCGGGCCTGCGACGATCGTAAGCCCGCATTAGTAATGAATCACTTTGTATGCGTACATGAACCTGCGGCAGGTATCGCGCAGGATGAGTGGTGATAAGTTTGCCAATGCAAGCAGCAGCGACGCCGCGTGAGCTCTCATCTGCGCTTTCGGAGTTTTCAAAGAGCGGAGCCCACAGTGTGTCCGCAAGATTCTCTAAATGACTTGTGGATGTATGTGTTACCACTTCTTTCAACGCATGGAGCGCAAGCAGTCGTTTGGAGTCATCTTGCTTAACGAGCTGGACAATAAAAGGAAGGAACAAGTGAAGATTGCCAATCGCGATATTACCTGCCAATAAACACGATGAGATCGGGATACCAATTAGCATTGGAAAACGCCTGACCCGCAGCGAAAGCTGCTGCCGTCCTGATATCTTCTTGGTCCGACGCAAATAATTCAATAGCGACGTCGAAGACATCATGTTGAGGGGACATATCGCTGAGTATGTGTCAGTAATTGCTAGATGTTTGATGGGGCCGAGCGCACATAAAGCGACCAATTTCCCCGAGTATTAAGAGAGACATAGAGAGCTCTCGTACATTTGAACGCTTCTGCGAATAATAGCTTAGGTGGGTATATCCTGATCAGTGGGATGGAAAGACCTTGAGATTTTTTGAGAACTCAGCGATTACACCAGCTGCGATTACTTGATGGCTCTTAACGACTTGAGCGACGCATTTCGCAACATTTGGAAATGACACGTCCCCTTTGAGCTGTTCTGGAGCATTTCTAGTGAGTGAGCTCACAACGTGCGTCGCTATTTGGAAATCTGCCTCAACGAGCGCCGCGAAGAACGCTAGTACTGAATCAAGGGCAGCACCAGAGGTAAGAGGCGAGCACGAGATGCTATAGACGTCCGTCAACACCTCACGCTCAACCTCTGGGAAGGTGGACTTGGGTGAGAGTTGCAATAGTAGCGCAAAGAGGGAAAGCGCGTGTGACTGGAGTGAGATATCCGTGGTTGAGACGTATGACTTGAGTTGGGGGATCAGAATGCGTAACAAATCAGCCGGCACGCCGCGCTCGTATCTGTCAACTGTGAGCGATCGACAATCAAAGCTGTACCATACAAAGAACACACCTCGAGAGAAGCACTGACAAACAATCGAAGACTTCAGCTTTGCCGGTCCTTCCGTTCTTCGTGAGCAGTTTGGTTGCCCAGTCTACGCAGCCGTTGACCCACTGCTCCATAACATCGGCTTCGCGTGCGACGCGAGTGACGACCTTAACTGCGCCCTCCGTGCGGCCGGTGGCGCGACAAACGTGTTCCCACTCTTGACCGTCTTTGGCTTGCACGGTATCCGGTGCATTTATCCACAAGTCTCCTATGATGTCCTCCGCGCATGAGCGTACTTCTGCATCAGTTACATGATTTGCAAGGCGCGCGATAGCCTCTTGATATACCAATTCAACCCAGTCTTGGCTTTTTACGGGCTTCAGTGCTCCAAGCAAGGCGGACAATGCCTTGAACGCCTCAGATGCAACGCGCGGGTGCTTCTCGCCAAGATTCTTGACGAGGACAGGAGTCAACACCGGCAGGGAGTTCGCGAATGTGGGCGGAGGGTGTGAGGCAAAGAATGAGGAAGTAAATTGCAGGCAAGAGATGTGAAGCGTTGAATTGGATGTCGACGGAGGTTGTGAAAGGATGGTTTTGGATATAGAAACAATCAAGCCAGTTTGCCCCGAGAGCGAACCCGGGAGCACTTGCAGCAGAGTATGAAGAAGTCCAAAGCCAGCTTGCAAAGTCCCACTGGGCGTTCTTGGGGACTTCAACTGGTTCAAAAGAGCCTTGGCCAACATAGGAACCTGAGACTGTAAGAGAGAGTACGCCGTCTCCTCGGGGTCTGATCCGTCTGGGGTCCGTTTTCGCTTCACGCCGACCGAGTCCCTGGACTGGGACCCCGCACCATACAGCCTAGTTTGTGTGAGAAGGGTGACGTAGGTTGCCCACACCTCCAATCGCACAGTTTCTTCGCGATCGCAGAACCGGGAAATAAGGACTGGAGATACCTCTTTATACAGAGGGACCAATAACTCCGGCCGAGTCGCGATGATTGCTGCTAAAAGTTTCGTAGCAGAGCGACGAATTTTGTACGACTGGTCTTCCTCGTCAGACCACCTAAATGACGCTAAGTCGAAGATAAGGTGTGATAGGGGATAATCTTACTCGTCGAGATCCCCATCGGCGTCTTCGTCTTCGTCCAACATCTCCTCGTCTTCGTCGTCTTCCCCTCCAGCATAATTCTTTTTAAACACGTCAGTTCAACTTCAACGCACAGAGACACGCATAGAAACCTCACAGGATCAAATTTGATGTACTTGATTGCAACTTGTATGATGGTACCCAGAAACTGGGTTACCTCGGCAGGTATTCTTAGCACGATCGATTCCAGAGCCTGAAAGAATCAGTACAAGGGAAAAGAAATACAAGTACGAGACCATCACCTGCAGTGCACCTTCTCGAAGTTCCTCATCGTCCAAATCAACGACGCGAAGAATGCCAGGGATAATGGCCCCTAAACTAGAAGCGAGTCGTTGTGGAGATGCGCGGGCAATTGCAGCTACAAGATTGACTGTTGTTCTCTGTTTTTCCAGAGGAGCAGAAAGCTCTAAGCTGGGGCTGATAACTGTCGACAGCAGCTGTGCAGACAATTCAGGAGCTGAAAGTGGGACAAAGTGGGAAATTGTAACGATGGCCCGCTTCCGCACAGCAGGTCGCGAATGAGTGAGCAAAGGCGTGATGACCTGAATTGGTGGGGGAGAAAGGGGGAGGCTTGAGACATAGGTGGGGAAGTGGGTGACCAAAATGGACAAGATAGAAAGTGTCTCGATGAGAGTATCTGGTGGGATTCCTGGCTGCATAGAAACGTTATCAGATCGTCTGATTGGAGGCCAAATTGTACGCGTACAGTCGCAAGCTGGGTCAATAACTTAGGGGTCAGCTTTGCGCATGCCTTTGACGCGATGGTGCCTTCGGTTGGGAGCTCAGCAGTGATCGTTTTGAGAGCTATTAATTCGTGTCACCTGGGGGGCAAAAATACCTATTCAACTAGAATGATATATACCTAGACCAGAGATATCGCGGAGTTCTTCATCAGAGCTGGACGAAAACTCGGTGAGCTTGTCCACGACGAATTCCATTTGTGACTCCCGGATGATTTTGATTAACTGTCCTAAACTTGATCCACGGTCAGGCATATTCAGAATCGAAATGGACATGCCGCACCACTTCACCGCCTGATTCTTGACCTCGGAAATCTTGTCCTCTACCAATTGTAACACCTGTCCTAGAACCTTAATCTCTACCGATTCGTCGCCAAGGAACGATTGAGGATCCAGTTTGATCTCCTTCATCAAGTCGCTAAGCCCCATATATCTGTTCCAAAGTTCAAGTAAACGGCCAACTACGTAGAACGCTGGGCAGGGATAGATACCGAAAGTCCTGATCTTGGGATTGCATCTAATGCGACGATTGACATACACGCGGAATCGATACACAGGAAAGATATGCGTACCTTCTCTATGAATCCCGTCATAAGATATGCTTTTGTCATGGTGGATAGATAGAAATGTAGACTCGGACAAAGTGGCCGATGGCTGCCGTGGTTCGCGACAAAGACACGTGAGATCCGGGGAAAGCCACACAAGTTGGGCGTGGAAATAACAAATTAGCAGTGGCAGACTATGATACTACTGTATATTATAATAAATCGAGACAAAGGCTAGCTACAACCAACCGGCCTGGCGAAGTAAGGTACGTGTTTGCGATGTATCCGGCTTAATCTCCCCATTCAACGGAGCAAAATGCTTCCTGATTCGCCTGCGGAATACGACGGGATAAAACAATCCCTCTCCCTGTATCAGGACCGATGTCAATACCAAGACATTTCTCACTTGGGAAGGGCGTAGATACCTGCCGGGTTGGTCCTCGCTTCACGCTCTTGCTGGATACTTTGCCAGAATACCAATTTCCCCCTTCAGTCCGTATCCATACGCTATCTCCCATCTAAACGACTATCAGTATTCCTTGCGTGACGGGTCCTTGTGCTACTCGTTTCTCACCTGGAACGTATAAGGCCACGGATCATCAAGGTCTTCGGGATCCAACTCCTCAGAAGCTGCTTCCAGGTCAAGTCTTTCACCAGTGGGACCAGACTCGTACTCATTAAGGTCGTTTGGTGTATCTGAGGATTCGCCACCCTCGGGAATTTGCGCCTGGATAGAAGACCAGCGCGACTCTCTGGACAAGGTCGAAATCGAAGTATTGACACCAGTGTCGTACTGTTGAGATCCTGCAAGCCAAGTCCCCTCCAAACGAGTGTTCATCTGTATCACAGATTTGTCGTTGATACACAGAGTAGTGCCGTTTATATTCGCAAAATTTTGAACCTCAAGATGATGATGTACGGTTGGGGGCAGGCGGGAAAATAACGATCGGTGCAGCTACATCCGGAGACTATATATACCCAATGCTGTGGCTTGGGCACGGCTGAAGGAGACACAGCAGAACAGGCTTTTGTTCCTCAAAGAAAAGCGCCTGATCCACGAGTCATCTAGTCATCGACCAAAGCGACAAAAGAAACGGTGCCAGATGCGGTGCAATCAATCTCCGCACCTGCAGACCCAAAGAAACACAGCTGCCTGAGTCTATTACATCCAGGTAAATATGAGGGTCGTCTCAGCGAGATGGAACAGAGCGGAACAATAAGCATTACCCCAGCACGTGACGCGCGGAACAGTCCACCGGGATGACAAGTCGAAATACGACTCTGCAGTAGCCCGAGACCACTTTTAATCAATTTCTATGTCACATGGCGTCCTCTGTGTTCTACAAATTCAAGTCTCAGAAGACAGAGTCCAGGGTGACTTTCGACGGCACGGGTATATCAGTCTTTGATCTTAAAAAGGAGATTATTCTCGCCAATAGCCTCGGAAAATCGAATGACTTTGATCTCGTCGTGTTCGACGGCTCATCGGGAGAAGGTCCGTCTGTCCATTCTCGATATCTTCTACGAATTGACGACCTGGTTCCTCGCCAGAGTTCAATGATGACTCGCAAATCATTCCTCGGTCATCTTCAGTTGTAGTTAAACGAGTGCCTCCCACTCGTCCTGGAAAGGGTAAGGCCGCGATGTATGTTGCAGGTCCGGGGGCGACAGCGACTCCCGAGTCAAGGCCAAATAGCACGTCGGGAAACACATGGTCTGGCAAGGGCTCGACGTCAAGGCGCTTTGACAAAGAAGCGCCATCGAAGTCGGTTGCCACCGTGCGTTCGCTCGTGTCCCCCACTTCTCCTCCCATACCGACCGAGCAGCAGCAGGCCCCCTTACAGGGTCTCAGTGGTGGTAAGGACGACGAAGCAGCCGCGATGGCTGCGATGTTCCAGGCCCAGTCCGCGAACTGGGAGGAGACGCAAGAAAAGATGTCGCAGTGGGTGTCGCTTCTCTCGGTTCTCCCACAGCGGCTTTCTATTCCCATTAACTTGCGACATTCCACCCCCTCAGTCAGACACGTGTCTACACTAATTCGCGTGGGACAAGCTTCGGTCGAGGAGGCAAGCCGTTTACTCCACACCACCAGCAGCCCGAGAAACCACTCCCCCCTAGTTATGTGTGCTACCGTTGCGGACAGAAAGGTACGCTTGCATCGCGTTGCAGACGGTGGTTGGCTGACTTTAGTTTTAGGTCACTGGATTCAAGAGTGCCCAACGAATAACGATCGTGAGTTCGACAATAAACCACGCATAAAACGGACGACGGGAATCCCGAGAAGCTTTTTGAAAGCGGTCGACAATCCAGGTGGTGCGCGGATAGGCCAAGGAGTCATGGTGACACCAGAAGGTGGTTACGTGGTGGCCCAGCCAGATTCGTGAGTATGCTCGACCATTGCGCTCCCTCATACCCATGGTACCTGCAGGGCATCGTGGCAGCGGCAAACCAATAAATCCAAAAGTCTCTCTGAAGCCGAAGTCCGCGAGCGCCCTTCAAAGGACCCAACGATCATATGCTCTATCGATAATAGGATCTTCCGCGACGCTGTCAAGACCCCCTGCTGTGGGACGGCGTACTGCGAAGATTGCATTCAAACACATTTACTCGAAAAAGACTTTATCTGCCCGAGCTGTGCGTCTAAGGTCCCATCGCTAGACAAGCTCGCCATCGATAAACCGACACGGATGAAGGTCGCCGACTATATTGCTAGGGAAATTGAGGCGAGCCAGAAGGAAGAAGACGGTCTCACAAGCGAATCCACGCCTATCGGTTCTGTCTCCCAGGTGACCATTCAAGATCCATCTTCCCCTTTCACTTTATATTTATTGCCTTTTCCACACTTGGACGCGCAGACACCCGTGCCGGACGACCTCCAGTCCGGATTGTACGCACAAGAGGACATGCCGGCAGACTTGGCGATGTCTCAGATGATCGTTGACAATATCCCTCAGCTACAGGCACAAATCCAACAGATCTCGCTGATGCTACAGAACAGCGGCGCGCTGCCCGCACACGTGCGCCAGCAGACGGAGATGCAGCGCCAGCAGCTACAGATGCAGCTCGCGCAGGCCCAGACGATCGCGGCCGCGCTCGCAGCGGCGCAGTCCGCCTCCGCCATTGGTCCGGCGGACTTGATGATGCCGATGGGGATGATGCCTATGATGAACCAGGGTTTTAATGTTCCACAGATGCAGATCCCACAGCAACAGCCCCAACAACAGCCCGGAAATGCGGATTCGGCATATCAGCGTCAGCCAGTCAATAACCGTCGGAGGAACATCAAACGCGAGCGGCCCTCGGACTTCCTCGAGGTCGCAGGACCTGACGCGGAGAAGGATAATAAAGTCGCACGTTATTGGGAATAGATGGCTAGTCATGTTCGTTCACTCTAGTATCCTGGCTGTATTAGGCCTTGCAAATAGACAATTATCCCATACATTTGTTGATCTATCACTATTCGTGAGAGAACGACGCCCACAAACACAATTCCTTATGGTATCAACAGGGGAGACGTGTGGATGTTTCAGGCTGTTCTCACGGGCGTCGATACTTACACTCGCACGCGTGAAACTAAATATGCCATCTGTCAGGATTCAGGTCAGGGACCATGTATCTAAGGGACGGCGGTGACTCACTCGGACGGAGTCAGCTAGACCGTGACAGGGCGTACTCGTCCGCAGTGCTCAGTACCGGCACCGGGTCCGCGCGAGACATAAGCGGACTCTGTCTCTTAGGCTTTTCAGTCGGGCTCTGCTAGCGCCCCGAAGTGAATGCCAGAGGGACTTTCCGTGATCCGAAGTAACCAGGTCGCCGGTTATCCGGATGCACTACCCCCTGACAGGCCTGAGTGTTCATGCGCTTGCATCGAAACTCGTGTTCGCATCCGGGCAGACGTGCTGCGAAGCAGTATTAGCATCCGTAGATCACAACAGCAAGTACTAAACACGATACTCTGGCATCACAAGTGGCGCTGGTTGTTCTCAGTGCGGGTGTAGGCGCCAATCCATCTACCGAGCCTCTCGTATCGGAGTCCCAACTCACCGTCGTTCAGGGTTGTGGTCGCCATGATCTCGAGCAATGTTTTGAGCTTCCTTGGACATCCACGCCAGCGTCTTTCCAGAATGCCGCAACGTCGATCAGCTAGTCAACAAAGTAGTGAATGTCAGTTACCTTGACAAATTCGCGTAAGACATCGCGTCGGAGAACGTCTTCTGCGTTACGCCAAAGTTGGAGCGCGTCCTATGTTCGCAAGCATTCGGTCAGATCGGCCATGCGCTTTGCCTTGTCATCCTCAGAGAGCTTTCCCGTGCTAAGCGCAATCGCGGTGTCGGAGAAGAGGTGCTCAAGGTCTGATGACAGTGTTGATTGGATGCGGTTGATTCGCTATGGGGATCAAGCTGTCGGGCGGGGAGGTATTGACCGGAAGGACAGCTCACAAATCCATTGGATCTCGTCAACGAAAGTAAATTGCGTGTCGATTTGCGCTTTGGTGACATGATATAGTAGATGCGAACGAGATGCCTTGCACAACTTGCTCGTGGGCTTAGCCAACTGGGTGGGTATGAGTCGGCGGGCGGGCGGGACAAAGAGGGCCGCACTGATCATCGCCATCTTCACTCAGTCCACAGAGAGATTTCAAGACGAGCTCAGGAGAAGATGGTCTGTCTGGTGAAGTGGCGACTCGAGGCGAGAGGGACGGACTTCGAGATCTTGAGAAGTGCAAGTAGGTCCACGGTGTGGGAAGCATGAATGGAGGAGCATTGGGCGAACATTCTCGTCGTGCAGGTCAGACCTTTTTTAGCCTTCTCTGAACGACGTCCTGAACAAGAGAGTCGTCGACGCGATTCCTATCAGGTCCTGCTGGCTATGCGGTGCATTGACAAGATGGGTGGTGTGAAACGCACCAAAGATTGAGACTTGAGATCTCCGGATGGCCATTTCAATTGTTCCGACCTCGTGCCTTCTTACCCTCTAGGTCCATAATAAACGCATTTCACTTAATGAGTCGGACAAGCTCTTTGAGTATTGCAATGTAATCTCGCAAGTCGGGTAGGTTCGTATGCACGCGTGAGGCATTCCTCCACATTGTAATTTGTTGCCATGAAGGGATCGCCGTGCGAGCGGGGGATAGAGAGGGAGGTCGTGAGGTCGGGGGTCGAGAGAGAATGTTCGCGTGTTTCGGGTTCATCGGTGAACCGCTCGAGTTCAAAAGGTCACGAGGGGTGCTCAATATCGCATTTGCGTGGTTTCACGAAAAGAGACAACGGATGTGAGCGGCAAGGACCAAGGCGACTACCTAACTCGAGCACGAAAAACATACTTTCAGACAGTCACGAGGGTGGTTTACTCACACATCGGGGCAGTACAACGAGGGCTTGCTGAATGCAAAGAATTTTGGTAGCCAGTGAAGTGATACAGACAAAGAAATAACAGATATTGGTGGGTGCTACAATCGATGGAGTTCGTATCACCGCCGAATACCTCTTGCCGCCGACGGGACACCGCGACCACGACGAGCTGTAAGAGAGAATTAGCAACAATGTATCGAAATTAATCATTGAAGAAACGCCACCATTGGCTACAAAGATAGATACATCAGTAGAGCTCTGAATCTGGAGATGGAGACGGGACAAACCTCTCATGATCGTGGCACGTCCACGGGCGGTGCCTATACCCCGTCCCCGCATGGCATTAGGGCCGACACGTTTGAACCTACGGAATTTGCCTAAGCCAGAGACCATGAACATAAAAGATCGGACTACATACATGGGTGCATTTTGCAGCATGTCAGGGACGATGAAGAAACGGACCATGCTTCCTCGGATATAGACTTGATCAAGCTGAGAGACGCGGCCATCCCTTCCGGTCACAGTAATATCTTTTAAAGAGATGTTGAGGTTATCCTCCGCTGTCGATCAAAAGATATCAGTCGAACAATCCAGGCTAATCGGGCAACAAGGATGGCCTACCTTCGGCGAGTTTGCCGCGATAAAGTTGCCCCGTCTTGAGCTCGACGGTGACTATATGTCCGAGTGACTCGTGTAATAGCTTTACAGGAACTCCTAGCCCTGCAGACATCGTGGTGTGTGGCGAGGCGCGAGTGTGACCACAGGTACGTGCGAAAGTCACATCACAAGACGCAATTCCCGAAGGGCTTAACCCAACTCACCAACTTGAAGCGCTCAGCTCAACTCCTTCCGTCATGTCAGGCGGCACCAACCTCGACGTAGGCCATTTCAATGTGGCACCCGCACCTAGACTGACTAGGCTTTTACATCAGCGTGCGATCGAGCTCGTTCAGATCGCAATAGACGAAGACAAGAAGCAGAACTACCCCGAGGCGTACAAGCACTACCAAAATGCACTCGATTATTTTATGCTCGCATTGAAATGTGGGTATTTCCTCCGCTAAGGAAGGCCTGTACCAAGACAGAAATAAACTTTGAATCTGTAGACGAGAAGAACGAGCGGTCGAAGGCACTGATCCGAGGCAAGATCACGGAGTACATCAGCCGCGCCGAGCAGCTTAAGGACCATTTGGCCCAGACAAATGAAAAGCGCGCTCGAAGGGCGATGGGAGCGAATGGGATGGCGAATGGGGGGGCCGGTGGGGAGGGCAAAAGGTGCGTCCTTCTTCCCTTTACACTCTCACCTCGTTCAGAACGAGGGCATGTAATACGCGCCATATGACAGGAAGGACGACGACGACGGAGACCAAGACCCCGAAGTAAAGAAGCTCCGCGCAGGCCTAATGAACGCCATTATCGTCGACAAGCCGGACATTCGCTGGGACGACGTCGCGGGGCTCGAGGCCGCTAAAGAGTCCTTGAAGGAGGCGGTCATTTTGCCTATCAAATTTCCACATCTGTTCACGGGCAAGCGCACGCCTTGGCGCGGTATTTTACTCTATGGGCCACCGGGTACGGGAAAGAGTTACCTCGCCAAGGCGGTGGCAACGGAGGCGAAGAGTACATTCTTCAGCGTTAGTTCAAGTGATCTGGTTAGCAAGTGGCAGGGTGATTCGGAACGGTATGTACCCCTCCCCTCCTACTATGGGTAGAAACACTTCATCCACGTCTGATGCCGCAGGCTCGTCAAACAACTCTTCCAGATGGCGCGCGAGTCGAAACCTGCGATCATCTTCATAGACGAGGTGGACTCACTCGCCGGGACTCGAAACGAGGGCGAATCTGAGGGCTCCCGGCGCATCAAAACGGAATTCCTGGTACAGATGAACGGCGTCGGCCACGACGATACTGGTGTGCTTGTTCTCGGTGCCACGAACATCCCATGGCAATTAGACCCCGCCATCAAGCGACGGTGCGTTCCTTTGACACATCATGATTCCGAAGTTAAGGCTGTCCTTTGAAGATTCGAAAAGCGAATATACATCCCGCTTCCTGGAACAGAAGCCAGAATGCGCATGTTCGAGATACACGTAGGATCAACTCCTTGTGAACTCACACACAAGGACTATCGCACATTGGCTATTCGCTCTGAAGGGTACGTTGGTGGTTGTTTTACCGCGTTTCTTGATGGTTCAGTTCCACCTGTCAGATACTCGGGGTCAGATATTGCTGTCGTTGTTCGCGACGCTCTCATGCAGCCCGTTCGAAAAGTCCTCTCTGCCACGCATTTCAAACCCTTTCAGCCAGACCCGGACTCGGCCATCGTTAAGTGGATACCCTGTTCTCCAGGAGATCCGAGCGCCGTCGAGAAGAACTGGACTCTAGTAGAGAGTGATGAACTACAAGAACCGCCGTTGCGTTTTACTGACTTTGTAAAGTCACTGGAGAGTGTACGACCAACAGTCAGCCAGGAAGATATCAGGCGACACGATGAGTGGACTAAGGAGAGCGGTACGTTTGTGGCCGTTGTACACTCTCACTTTGGCTGATGGGCCTGAATTCTCAGGGGCTGATGGTGCATGACGACGCAGAGAAGGAATGACACGGTTGTAATAGACATATTTTTTATATCTGGTTCCGCGGATTTCTCATTCATGACCATGCAGTTCGTGTCGTGTAATATATCTATCGTCAATATTCAACTAGGGGTCGACTTTGTCGACTGAAACCTTGCTTGTCTGAGACCACTGGGAGAGTAATTATATATTGTGTCTGAAACTTGGTCTGAGAAGTTAAAGGTGGACATATATTATGAGATAAGGAGAGTAATGTGGTGTTCCGTACTTATTTTTACAGGGATATATCGCGAAAATTTAGAGACGGCAGCAGTGCATCGACTAGAGAAAGACCCACCGCGGTGCAAGACGACGGCCTCGTTAACTAATTCCATCAAGTTAGTGTCCCAACGATTATCTTTAACCAAAGAAATGTCGCCAGATAGCATCAAATGCCTGCTTTCGTTCCACTGCAGCGTGCCCGTTGCCAAGGACGGACTTGTTCTCGATGGCACGTCGGGAGAGGTATGACATCACCTACAATACTGGTTAGTAGGACTTAGCATTGTCGGGCAATGGGAGGGTATACCTCGGAAAGCGCCCCATATGGCACGTACTTGATGACGAAGGGCGCCCGAGTTCTGACTGACGCAGCAAGGCGGTCTGTGAGAGTGTCGCTCATACCTTACGAACCACACACACCCAATCAACGCCCTACCCCACTGAACTTCAAGGTCGATCAACATACCGTAAAGTTGAGCAAGCGCGACACGTTCCGCGGCGACGTCATCCACTTTCACAGAGCCGTCCTTCTCGTGCGTGGCGATACCAGCATCAACGAGAGCATCCAACACCTTCGCGCAGCTCCCTGCGTTGTGCGAACCGAAAAGCACACCTACCCTTGGCCCAGATCCATCCGAGTTGGTTACCGCTCGCACCAGCTCACCAGCGGCGGTATCATAGCACCTGTCTGTGTCGGCCTTGTTCAAGAAGACCGGCGGCCAGGACACGTGGGCAGCGAGGGGGAGGGAGGGAGAGTCGGACTGAGCTTCCTGCTCATGGTAGGCACCACGGACAAGTTTGACACCGAGAGCGTAGTGGTGAGAGGTTGCGTCTTGAAGGGACTGAGTAAGATATTCAGGTGTCCTGCACATTGATGCAATCTAGAATTCCGAATCAAGATGAAGAGAATATGGACTTACCGGCGAAGGTAGGCTTGGAACGTTACATAGATCAACGGTGGTGGTACAGGGCGTGCTGGACGAGAAATTATATGCGATAACCAGCGCGAAGACGAGGGTGGGTCCTTGTTAAATTCGCGCATCAGGGACAGGGAAATTGAATCGATAGCAGGCTACGAACATGATTAGCGTGAAAGAAATCTGGGTGAAGCAACAAGTCGGGCTCGCCTGATACCAACTATATTCAGCGTCCACGATGAGGCGCACATCCCGTTCTCTTGCATGACTACAAATACGATTGAGATCGACGAGCAGCTCGCCTAAATCGGCCAGATCCTGCGCTGTAAGTGGCGAACTAGACGGGAGATCATTCGACTTGAGGACCGCGAGATCGTCCGCACGTGGACAACCTGGAAATAGCACGGGGTCGGCTGCATGGAGCGAAGAAAGATGCGCCGATAGATGAAGTAGCGTGTTCGGGTTGGGCAAGAGGGCGCTCTGGGTGCATAAAGTGACACGTCTCGGTTACGTGCATCCCAATGTTAACATTCAAAGAGCCTTACCAACTTGATGGCAACCCATGTCCTTCGGCCGGAGCTTTCGTCAGCACGTGCTTGGGAATCTTCAAAGTCAGCTGCGACATTAATGGAACGGATCATCTCCTGCACGATGCGTTTGTGCACCGGTTCACGCAGAGAGCGAGCCCCAATAGCCGCGTCGTCCGCGTCTGCTTCCACGCTATACGCAAAAATTGCACCCTTATTCTCCGCACGGAGCTGACGTATCAGTGGTATGCATGAGAGTGCGGTGCTGCCACCAACAAACTGTTAAATAACGGTTCTTTGAGTCAGCGCCGCCGCCATGGGAGTTCAGTGAGTAGGTGCAACCTGTGTGAAGAACGTAGCCCGTACGAAGGCCTCAGTAAGCTGACGTAGACCGGGGACGGAGGTGCAGAAGGCGAGTAAAGTGGGAGAAGCGTCGACGAGCCCAGGGATGGAACATAGGGAATAGACGACATACGACGTTACGAGTTTGGACAGTGGAGTAGCCGCACGCTCCGTGGAAGGCGATGAAGCGTCTGTGTAGACAGTATAGCCCAGCGCAAAGGATGCAGCCAACGCCCCGCCGCCTGCCATTGAGATCCGTGAAGGACGAAGGGCACTTCCCGAAAAACTCTGAGAACCTCTATAGCATCGCCGTGGAAAGCGTGTTAAGCGTGTTATGAGAGCCGGTCGCTTCAGTGATTGAGCCAGCATGAGATGCGAGGAAAGACCGCGGTAGACGACGAGGACATGGCGAACAGTTTAAATAGAATGATGGCATACCCGGAGCCTGAGCAACTCAAGCTCAAGCCAAGCGACGATTACGTTGATATCCGAATTGGCTAACCCTAATCAACCCTAATCGATCATAAGTGCATAAGTGCTTGTCCGAGTTCCGAGCCGTGGCACTTATCGAAACCCTGCCAGTGAGGGATGTCAAAGAGAAAACAAACTGACGAAGAGGAAGAAGTGGGCAGCGAAACAGAATCGGTCTGTCGTTACTGTTTCAACCCCCAGGAGAGTGGTACCCTCTAAAACTTATTTAGTAGGGTCGCGTCCAGGTCGACTTCGAGTTTTTTGACCCCAACCCAGACATAGACTTCGTTGCCCTCAAGCGCCTCATTGGACAGCTCTTCCAAGCAGATGCGGATATTTTTAGACCGCATTTGCTAGCAGAGCTCATTCTATCGCAGCCCCTCGTTGGAACCACCGTAAAAACTGACGGCAGGGAGAGTGACCCATATGCTTTTCTCACTGTACTCAACATGCATGTCCACAAGGTCCTTTTTTCTGTCGTTCGGTTTTCAGTTCACATATCTCACTCGTCTCAGGATCACCCTTCAATAAAAGCTTTAACGGAGTACATACTTTCGAAATCTGAAGCCGACCCCTCCCTACACCAAACACTCCAGCGTATCCTCTCTCCCAATGCGTCGTCTCACCTTGGATTCGTTTTCAGCGAGCGTCTTGTGAATATGCCAGTGGAAATCGTTCCACACATGTACCGCATGCTCGCAGACGAAATCCAATGGGCTTGTGATGATGGCGAGCCCTATCATTTCAGCCATATTTTGGTGCTCTCGCGGACGTTTACTCTATCCGAGGAAGAGACAGAAGCAGCAGTGGCGTCGTTTCAGCAGCAGAAGCGTCGAAAGGGTGCACAGGACCCGTCTACCGGGGGCGTGTCTTCGTTTCACCACGAGGACCACTACACCCAGGAGGTAAGTCGTGCTTCACCCACGCCCTCAGGTACGTGGCTGACCTCATTGAACTGTATTCAAAAGCTTGCTTCCCACTCACTCGATTTTTCGTTGTCCAACGCGCTTCCACGTGAAAAAGAGTCTTTTGGACTGGAGCAAGGAGGTCGCCTCATTCTACTTCCTGCGGACAAGCTTCCACAGCTTATCTCTAATCTTGCGGCCACGTTTCTCCCGTCGTCCTAATGTTCTTATCTTAGTCGTACCTCTTGTGGCAATGTATAAGCTAGCGTGCCTCCCTAGAAAGTCCTAGTCAGGTACGCAGGGCGCTGCAATCAGAAGTCCCACTATCACCACCCCTTTTCCTGTTGTCATCATCGCGTTAAATCCCAAAGGAAACCGTCCGTCACCTCCGCCCCCCTTCATCCGCGCGAGAACAGTCTTCGCTCTAATTCTCCACCACACCACCTTAGTACTGGCTGCCCCTGGCGTGATACACGATGGGCTGAAACCGAGTGCGCTCCACTCGGAGCCGCCGTTTCATGCCATTCGTGATCACACATCCCAAGGATGCTGGAGAAGAACGTCCGCGGAATTTCTGATTTCCATTTCCGTGGGGTCCTGTGCTCTCGTGCATGGCGACTGCCTTCCCTTCCAGGTATTAAAAAACGAGTTGACGCGTAACTTGGTGAACACGGCCATTCCGGATGAAGGGGCGTAGCTATGATCCGAAAATCCATGTCTATCGCTCGCATGACCACCGTCTCGGGCGCTTGGGGCGGCGGGGAGCGCGCATACTAGCGTGAGGGCACCCCGGTGTCTGTCGGTATCGGCGCAATTAGTTCGGAGATCAGGCATGATGCATAACGACTGGGACAGCGCCAATTTATGGTCTCGTGGAGAAATAGGAGGTTCTGGGGCAGATGTCGGGCCTGCTTTGTCGTACTTCACCCAACGTACGTTAAACTTGAAGGAAACTCGTCCAGAAAATCACTTCTTGTTGTAGTACGACTCAGTCTAAAACCAACTATTCCATCCGCGGATTAATATATTGATACTTCGTACTTCGTACACAAACTCCGGGGCTTCGTTCCCTGGAAAAGCACCGTGCCCTGGGTTATGAATATCGACGAATCTGAATCCCAGTGCCAGTAGCGTACTCGGAACGCCAGTGAGTCAAATCCGGAGTAATATGACTGTGAGCAAGGAATTTTTTTCTGTTCTTTGATTTAGCATTTCCATGACACGCATCGAGAAAGGCATCGAGGCACAGTCGTCTTGGATAAACTAGGAGGCCACAAGGGCCGGCGACTGGCGCGATGCAAAGCAGATTGGGTACAGATTGGGTACCAAGATCATAGGGTAGTATTCGATTGGTGGCCGATCGCCTCGCGACCCTGAGCGACCAGCCTGTTGGCAAGTTATGTCGGACATGCCAATTCGCAAAAGAAACTCTGCAGGCGGCCAAAGACGTTTCTGGTCCACACCTGATTTCCTTCTGCGGTCACACCATGAAAACGTTGTGCAAACGGCAGGACTGTAGGGTTGTCAGTACACCCCAAAATGTTGCGGATCCATTCGCGAACCCAACGTAAGATGGGCCCGCCGAACGCTCTCCGCCTTCACATCCTTCTGGAAGGGGGACGTGATCCGAGCGAAACGTGCAGAGCCGACGCCGCATGTAGTTGGAAAAAGTCAAACATCTAATCGATCTGCCACCATATCGGGGCGTGTACTTCCATGTGCCGAACTCTGAGATGAAAAACTCGTGCAGGACAGCAACTTAGTGGGAATGGACTGCCATTTAAGCCTCGAGTCGGCATCTGTTGGTGAAATGATCACGGCATTTGGGAACAATAAGATAAGTGTCCCAGATTCATTATTCGTTGCGGCCAACAGTCCCAAGATGTCAGATAGTAAGAAAGGTAACGAAGCTATGTTGTTGCCTGTCATTGTCGAGCCCCGTCGGTCGCGTGGAGTCAGAGGCGAACAGGTTCCACGAGCATGTTCATGGGACCTTAGATAACTCAGACATCCACTTTCTTGTGACAGGAGGATGGAAAAGCCAGTGTCGAATCGCAAAGCCGCGATACGGCACGCTCCACAGCAACAGCTTTTCGGAAGGTTCAAAGGGCCGCGGTGGCACATACAGCACAGTACCAGTACGCCGATGGATGCTAAGCGAGACGGGCGGTTAGTTTAGTTGGCCACAAGGTTGGCCACAATTAGGCGAAATTGAAATGATAAAATAAAGAAACGAGGTTACTTGGACAGGAACGTCACATGCACGTACACTTTACAATACTTTGTTATCATTGCGAACTTACCGGAAGCTGGACTTTGCGCCAATGCCTTGCGCTGGAAAGTCGCTCGCCCGGCGATCTGGCGGGATCGGGTGAGTCAATGCCTGATGCTCGGGCTGAGTTCCTTCCGAACCATGGTTGCAAGCTTGGCTGCAAGTCCTCGCCTCGTCCGCTAAGCATTTTGCAAAATGCCAGCCGACGGCGCCGAAAAGTGACACAGACGGCAGACCCTGACCAGCTTTACTTTCAGTTCAGTTAGCTACACTTGAATTTCTACGACATACCTCAGACCTAAAAAAATTACCTGGGACCTGGAAACCCATTATCACTGGTAGCCTGGAACTCCCAAACGACATGCTAATTCCGCTGGGTACACACCATGATTGCACCTGCCACCCACACAGTGGCAATTGTTACCGTACATCACGCGGCTCAAGTTCGAAGCCCAAATTCAGTCCGACCTTGCCCTCGCTTATTTCATTCCCAACGCCTTGCCTAACGCACGCCGTGTGGGGCCGTCGCTGTACAGTTTCCGGTTTGGGGCAAAGCTCTTTCTGCCTGGGTCCTTCTCTGGTTGTATCTATGGTATTCGACCTGAACGCGGAGTTGCTTTCTGTTTGCGTTTTCCGGCAACACCGCGTGTATTCGGTTCGCGCAACCCGCCCTGCATGCATTCAAGTCGAGACTTTGCACTCTCGCCTCGTGCCCATTCGATGGGAGGCTAGAACTATTCTCTCCAGCGCAGCCTGATATGGAACCTGTGCTCGGAAATGCGACAGGTCTTAGGGCGTTATCTTTCCGCATACATCGGTGGCCCCGTGTTCAACATTATTACCATTCCAATTTATATGCCGGAAAGGGGGTATAAAAGCCAAGTGCAGTCGGTCCTCGAACGTATCTTCGCTAGTATCAGATCCTCGACGTCGTACGGAAATGTTCAACAACTCGACTGGGCAATTACAACCTCAAATTACGTCTGGCAGCCACGATTCCTCCAATCGGAGCTCGCGGACTCCAAACGAAACACCCTCTTCCAGATCTGCACTTGAGGTAGGACCTACTCTGCTGCTCCGAAAATGTGCTCTAATATTCCCCTCTGGTCACAGCTTGAGGCCACACTTCACGAGGATCTCCTAACAGATTCACGAAACCAAGGCCACGGACAATCCCTCGGCGTGAGTGCCAGTCAGCGTGAAGTGATTGGTTTTGACCACTAGAAAAAAAAATGCAGCGAGGTGCCCACGGATATCCTGTCCCCTATCTACCTATGAACACCAACTTCTGGAATGGCGCCAGCTGGTTTCCTGGGCCCAGTACTGGAAATGCCGCGGGTAATGCTTCTGGGAGTGATGCCAGTGGGTATCCATCGGCGTTGGCGTATGGCCAGCCCATGCCGGTGAGCGTGCTTTTCGTACAACCTGCTAGTGAAGGCCGTTTCCTCAAGTTTGATATAGCCCAATTTCGAGAGCGGGCAGACCGGTGAACATAGGGGAATGTTTTATGGCGGCCCACCGGTCGCAGTCGCCACCACCAACCCGGTCCCCGGTGGCTACACAACTCATCCCCCCCGCCCCTCTGCGAGCGCGTATCCCACCCCAAATTCCCAGAGGGAGTCTGCTGCCGTCTGGCACTCTTACTGTTGGATCAACCGTGCGGAGCGCGACGAGATCCATATGACGATAATTCTCAGGAGGTCTCCACCAGCATAATTGCTCCGGGGGCAGCGATCACCATGACATCGTCACATTTACTACTACCCCTACAACATTTCAACTACAGAAGTCCTTGTATTCACTTGGAAATATGACAGTTATCACGTAGCGCCCGAAGGGACTGACCTGGTTAAAGTGGCTCTGCCGTCATTATCTGCCGTTCACACGCGTGTTGCGCTCGACACTGGCACCTGAAAAGGTGTACACTTTCGCATTGAAATATAATCGCGCCATTCACGACCGCTGGGGGTGAATTGATAAGAGATGCCCATCAGGCCATTCAACCTCGCGGCGCAGAGTACGGCATAGAAGTAGGCCAGGTGCCGTTGACCTCAGTAGCGCTGGACCTGTACCCAGGCAGACACGGGACTACGCGGGACCAGGGCAGACCGTGATTCGAAACAGAATGAGACCTCGGTCGGACACCACATCTTTGCACAACCCACCACCAGTCACGACTCCAACTCAAATAACCAGATGGAAACAAAGCAAGAATTAAAAAAAAAATTCCCTGCCAGTGCGTGACTAAATGTAACCGGTGGCAGTTCTACGATCATCTTCGATAGCGACAATGCACGTTATTGCTTTTACCAGGAAGAAGGAACGATTTGAATTGCCCAAGTTCACCGCTAATATGGCTGCTCAGGCTCTCCTAGAAAACCAGTAGTAGGGTGGCCGTGGGGATATAGTGTGGGCTGTGTGCTCACAGCACGGGAATGCGGCGAGCGTACGGGAGGCGGGCGAGTTTGGCAAGCGCGGGCAAGTGTGGAAAGCCTGGCGAGGGGGTGGAAACTGCAAAACCGGTGTTTTTTCAGAGACCAGGGGCCTTCCCTTCCGGATTGCCTGTTATGTTATTGTCACCTTTGTTGGTATAAAAACCGAGTTTACGCGTGTCTCGGCGATATACCCTTTCCGGAAGAAGGGGCGTTGCTTTGACCCGAACCTCCACGTCTACTATTCGCATCAAGATTCGCCTGACCGCTATCCACCCTTGGCGCAGTGGGGGCAGTGAGGTGCGCACGCCTCTACCTGAGAGTACTCCCAAATCTGTCGCTCCGTAAGCGCTACTCCAGTACTGTAGTTCGGAGATTAACACGAAGACTAGGACAGCGCCATTTCGGGGGATCTGCACCGGTTCCTTAGAGGAATAGGAGGTCCTTGGGTATATGTCAGGCTTGCTTTGTCGTACTCCACGCAACGTCTGGCTCAGAGGAAACCAGTCCAGTAACCACGTCGACTCGGTCCTTGACACGGTCAGAAACCAACTACTAGTATTCTATTTGCGGATTATTTTCGCAGGGCTTCCTTCCTGGAAATGGTCCGTGCCCCAGATGGGGCCTAGTATGCCCGACGTACCAGTCCATAAATCGGGGTAATATCAGAAACTTGAATTTCATTGGGCAGGGTGATCTTTCTTCTCCTTCGTTATTCAGTGTTCGCATTCTGCATGCAACACGCATCGAAGCGCAGACGCGGTTGCGTAGGATGAACGTCGTTGAAACTAGGATTCGGAAGCTATATTGCGGCACGATGTAAGTTTGAAATTAGGTACCAAAACAGGACATCCGACGAGTCGTGTTAACTTGCGATCGCTTCAGCGACCACGGGGCCCGGTAGCCGACTTGCGTCCGCCGCCGGTTCGCACAAGATTCGCAAAGAATCTTGCACAGGCGTTCTGTCCTCACCTGATATACCCTTTTGCGGCCAAACCATGAAATTTAAACGTTGTGCACATAACAGGACTGTTGGGTCGTCAACCCACATCCAAAGATGGATTTCACTTTCACAAACGATCTCTACCTTCACATCTTTCACCCTTCAAGTTCTGGAGGAATCCGTGATCCGGGCGGAGGGAAACCACCAGATCATGGGTGCAACTTTGAATTAGGAAGGAAGTCAACGTTTATCAATTCTTTCCCCGTTTTCGTGGTGCGTGCTGATAACAATAATTTACTAGTACAGTAACGAACGAAAGCAAACTGCCATCAATGCCTCGAATCGGCACCTGTTGTTGTCATTGTGGCTTTCGGGAACAATAAGTGTCCTTTTATTCATTACAGCCAGCTGTCCCATGTCCCAAGACGTCATAGTATAGCAAAACAAGCAACGATGTTATTCAGTGGCAAGCGCCGTTAGTCGCATAAAATCTAAGGTTTGAAAGATTCAATGCCAAGCTCGTCCACGAGACCTCATGCGTCTGTGGGATCAAGGTTTTTTCTCTGAAAGAAAGAAACCTTGCCACTCCAGTGAGTCCAGTCACGGAAATGCCGCAGAGGGAACTCCAACGCGTTCGATAGAAACGGCCTGTCATATGTCACATGGTTCTCAAGGTACCCGCTAAGCTAGGGTTGTCCAAGGGGTTGTCGGTTATGTTGCTGGCGTCTTGGCTGGCGTGCCACAGTTAGAAGATGAAATGGAAAAAAGGAACGTGTATCATGGGAATGAACATGCCACATGCACTGCGTACGTGTCGAACCCTTTGGTGTTCATCGCGAACTTGTCGGACACGCTGAACAGTCGCTCCCAGCGATTTGGCGAGGATCGGCGAGAAACAAACAACGTTGTCTAAGGCCACGATCGGGCCCAAGATCGGGCCTCTCCGAACGACCAAAGCTGGAAGTCGTCGTCGTCCGCCCGCCAAGCACTTCGGCCTCTGCTCGTCCCTTTTGGCGCTAAGGTTCGGATCTTAGGCACGAGGCCACGGAATTCACTCACAGGGATGCGTTTGGCGGCGCCGTCGAAGACTCACTCGGAATGACTCAGACTGTAGACTCTGTCCGGCCTGACCTTGGCTACCAAGTTGGCTACACTTAAATTACTACAACGTACTACCTAAGCCCCCCCAAATGACCTGGGACCTTGGAACCTATTATTACTGGCAGCCTGGGGCTCTAAAACGACGTACTGATCCCGCACGGTGCACTCATGCGTCATGATTGCGCAGCTAGCTGCAGTACTTGTACACTTGTTACTGTGCATTACACGGCTTTGGAACTAGTTTCAACTCGACCTTGCCCAGTTGCCCTCGCTTAGTTCATTTTTCACGCACGCTGGCTGTATGGGGCCGTCGTTGTACAGTTTCCGCTGTCGTGCATAGCTCTTGTCGCCGAGATTCTTCTCTGGTTGCATCTGTGACACCCTATTGGGATGTGGAGCTGCTTTCCTTTCGCGTTTTCTGGCAGCGTCGCGTGTTTTTCGTTCGCGCACCACGGAATGAGATTCGCGTTGCAAGCCTTAAAGGATAAACGCACACTTTCCTCGTGCCCATTCAATGGGAGGCTAGAGCCAGCTGCTCCAACGTCTGATAGACTGACACTAGAACCTGTGATCGGAAACGCAACGGGTCTTAACAGCGTTATCTTTCCGTATACGTCGGTCGCCTCGTGTTCGTACTTTTCTACGATTTCTATCTAATCTCTATGCCAGCTCAGGGGTATAAAAACCCCAAGAGCAGTGGGCCACTGGCAGTCAAACCCAAATCTGCTACTTTCATAGCCTCGACGCCGAACAGAAATGTTTAACAATTCAACTTCACCACTGTCTTCTGGTCGCGATTCCTCTAATAGGAGCTCGAGGACTTCAAACGGCACACCCTCTTCTAGGTCTGCGCCTGAGGTGGAACCTACTGTACTGCTCCGCAAATGTGCTCTGATGTGCCTCTCATCACAGCTCGAGACTGCACTTCATGAGGGTCTCATAACAGACGGACGAAACCAAGGCCGCGGACAATCCCTCGTCGTAAGTGCCGGATGCGTGGGGCGATTAGTTCTCATGATAATAATAAATGTAGCGGGACACCTGGGACACCTATGGAAATCCTATCCCATTTCCGCCTATGTACGCAAACGTCTGGAACAGCGCCAACTGGTTCCCTGGGCACAGCGCCGGCATCGCGGGTAATCCTTCTGGGGGTGATGGATATCCCCTGGCGTCGGCGGCGTATCATGGCCAACCCATGCCGGTGAGCGTGCTTTTCGACAACCTGAGGGCCCCCACTAACCGTCAGCGTCGGTGTAGCCCAATTTCCAGAGTGGACAGACCGGCGAGAATCGGGGAATGTTTTACAACGCCACCTCCAGCCCACTCCCCGGTGGCAACACAACTCATCCCCCCCGCCCCACTCCGAGCGTATACCCTACCCCAAATGCTCAGGGTGAGCCCGCTGCAGTCTGGCACTCTTACTGTTGGATCAACCGCGCGGAGCGGGACGAGGTACACATGACGATAGTTCTCAAGAGGTCTCCACCGGCATGATTGGCCCCGGGGTAGGCGATCAAATCGCCACATTTACTACCACCATTACAATGTTCCCACTACGGAAGTCCTTGTATTCACTTGGAAATATGACAGAGTATTCATGGAATGCGCCCGAAGGGGTTGACCAGGTTAAGGTCGCTCCGCCGTTCACATGCGTGTTGACGCTCGGCACTGGCACCTGAACAGGTGTACACGTTCTGATACATAATCACGAGGGATAAGTTGATAGGAGATGCCAATCAAGCCGCTCGTCTCAAATGAGCGGTAACCTCGCCGTGTATTCCGTGACGCTAAGCGCCATAGACATCTTACTCCGGGTGTGGGTATGGACACTGGGACGACCCGGACGGTTGATAATATCGAAGAGGCGGGGACAAACTCAGATGCTGCTCAGTAATGCGCCCACCAGAATCAGAGCAAGTCAAATAATTATATGACAGTAAGCAAGATAGCATAAAAAAACACCGTATGTCATCGTGGCACACCTCTGTATCCCATGCGTGGGAGACTATCGCGCTCCGAGTCCCATCTTCAACAACGCACCAACTATGTCCACATCGTCCCAGCGTGTGCCCGGTGTACCTTCAGCGGCTGACTTCTTGGCCTGAATATGCAAAAGGGTGTTACGGAAATGTCGCGTGATCATCTCAGGGGTCTGAACGCCTTCTAACAAGCCTGCAGGCGCACGCTGCGAGGGATGTACATCAGGTGTGTTAATGGTGTCGACCGACGCTGTGACCAGTTCGACCAGTGAGTTGACAAACTTTGGCATCACCTGAGAAACACGGGGTCAGCTAGAGCAGGGGGAGATCCCGACAAGCACAGCAGGTACGCACAGCGGTTGCACCGCGGTCCAAGTAAAAGAGGTACTGATCGAGGGTATCAACATAGAGTTGCACCATGACGATTTCCTCCGTTGCAGAATTAGCAATCCGAAGTGACTTCTGAAGGCATTCGAGGACACGCTTGCTGTCTTGATGGGGGTACTGCAATTTTCGTAAGTTATCTGTACTGTTCAAAGTGACGAGTGCCTTGCCGCTTTCGGTGCATCCGTTCCGTCTTCGTCCTTGGCCAGTGGTGGCGTGGTAGGCTTCTCAGGTGCAGTCGCATCCGCTTTCTCCGACGCGGACCCAAGCGTCGTCTCCTGCCACCACATATGACTTGCTAAATGCACTGCGCTTGCCTGGTGTGGTTTCTTCAACAGCTTCGCGCCATGAAGAGCGGCCTTTGTGATCAGAGTATCGTAGTTATCTGTGCCAAATACCCGCGCCCCCTGAAGCGTGCCGATGACGAGCGTGATCGCCTGCAGCTGGGCGCGAGATTCTGAGATACCCTCCTCATATACGGTGAACGCCTCAACATATAGGTCGTAGGCGAGGTCCTCGAAACCACATTCGTCAGCAATCTGAGCCGCAAGGAGGAAGAGTCGGAGCGCGATGGTCGGTGCGTCAACTTGGGTGGCGAGGATTGAGGTGAGGTGTCGAACGAATTTGAGAATTGTTTCGACCTTCGCCGACCAGTCGTCTTCGAGATGTTCGCGGTTTTTGTATCTTCGGCAGAGTTTGGTTGCAGACGTGATGACAGCGGGGAAGGTGAATCGCATGCGTTCTCCGCCGGCTTCGAGGTGCCGCTGCGCAATTTGAAGGAGCTTCGGTGCACAGATTAGCATCTAACCAGTTGAACCAAAGGGATCTCTCACTTCGAACTGGGTACCCAATGACTCTGACCGAAATAGGTGCACCATCCTCGCGATCCAACCCTGTTCCTCTGCTACATCCTCCCTTTCGCCACTGCTAAACGTCCCGCGACGTCCGCCAGCACCTGGGGGTAACGGAGTAGCGTCCTGCTGCTCGCGAATCAGGACTTGGCAAAGTTCGAGGATGCCGTCTACATCCTCAGGATCCGCGATAACAGTCTCGTTCTTAAGTACGCTGGAGACTATCGCGTGGGCGAGCATTCGGCGGGTAACATAGGGCTGTGCCGATAAAAGAGGAACATAATTGGGGAGTGCAAGAAGAGTGAGCACGGATTGATATGAATTAATCGGCGCAAGCAAGAGGCTAGCAAGGTGAGATGTTGTCTGTTGGCTGTGCAGATCCGGACTGCGAAAGCTAGTCAACGTCTTTCAGTATCGCCATTTAATTGGTAGACGGACCTATCCGTAAACTCCTTGATTTTATCACGAGCAAAGCCCAGGACTTTATCAACATATTCAAGGCGGTCGGGGTAGCAGCTGAGCGATAAGTTGGTCAGCGAGACGAGCAATGCGGTGACATCCTGAATAGACAAGTCAGGTCGGGCCTATGAACTTTGTGAGAAAAGTCGTCTAAAGCTTAAATAGTCAAGAATACCTTGATAAGCTCGACCACCTGTTCCCAGAATACTTCGAATAATTTCACGTTCTCGGGTACGCCTCGGAACTTGCGCACGGGTTCGCCTACCTTCTCTTTCCCCTTGTCCAGCTTCTCACCATCACCATCACCCGTCGACGCCGGCTTTTCTTCGGTGGGTGAAGATGAAGGCGGGCTTGTTGGTTCACCCCATTCAGTTTCGTTCTTGTACTCATGCACAGGACTCGTGGCACCGTTGGCACGTGCCCGGGCGCGCTGCGCCTTGACGCGTTCCGCAAGACGTCGCGCAGCAGCTTCTTCTTGCAGTTTCGCTTCCTCAGCATCCTCATTTTCGGCCTCGCGTGCGGCGTGCGCAGCCAATCGGTCAATTAGAGCGATGACGATTTGTTTGATGTTGACTTTGGGTTGTAACTGTGCGGTAGCGGAGAGGAACGGACCAAGAGTATGGAGGTGGAACTCATCCGTAAAGACCTTCGAAGGACTACTGGTTTGCGGGGCTAGAGAGCGGGCAACGGGAAACGTACCTGGATGACAACCTCCATAAGGTATTCCTGAGCAATAATGTCCTTGCATTGGACGACCTGTTCAAGAATGGCAGGGAGGATGCCATTTTGGTAGAGGTCTAGGTCGACACCATCGAGTTGTGAGAGGCGAACAAGATTCGTGCCGACCAGAATGCGAAGCTCCTTGCGCTCAAGTTCACGTCTCTCGCGGTCTCTGGAGTGGCCTTGGTGCTGAAGGCGCACCCAGAGCTTGTTCATTTCAATGAAATTGGTAAGCTCGAAGCTGATTGAATCCTCCAAATTGCCGGCTGGCCTGCGAATGGTGGCTAGTCAGAAACCGAATATCGACTGAGGCGAATCGACATACATACCCTGTGTCTAAACCAATTGGGAGGTGATCGCGTGTCTGGCCGCTCAGATAATGTCGAAGAAAGAGGCCGCGAATAGGGTGGAGAACGCCACGCGACATTTCCATCATGTCCTTCATGATTTCTTTCACAGGTGCTTCGGGAACGGACATGTAGACCGAGCCAACAGTAATCATGAGATACAGTCGCGGAACGATATTCCCTGCGTATTGGACGAGCTCATAGAGGTCAGCAAGGTGATGTCGACCCGTTGTATGGGCGTCATAAAGGTAATTGGAGAGATGTCGAAGGGCATCGAACACAGCCATGTCTATAACCATATCAGTGGGCCACTCAATACGGCGACATAGAGCACTGACAAAGTTCATAATACTGTTTCGGGGAGAGTGATGACGTCCGTAGTTCGGCAAGCATCAAGCTTGAACTCTTAAGCGCATCCATGAGTTGGTCTAACTCCTGCCACACGGTCAGTAACTACCGCAGAGTGCGCAGAAATACGGTGAACGGGAGACGTACGAGGTGTCTTTTCATCTGCTGTACTTGTATTTTGACCGTGTTGAGGGCGTCGCCCAACAACTTGGCCTCTTCCGCAGCCACTTCTGCCATTTATACGGAGATGTGGTCGGTGAACGAAACAACGCAAGTCTCGAGCAGACAAAATGAAAGACTGCCCCAAGCTGATCACGGTAGAACCCTGCCCTTGTAACCTGTATTATCTAATATTAGAAGTGCTCCGGGAAACCGGGCCGTGGACATGTCTGGGTCCCTTGCCCACTCTTTCAATGCGTTTGCTCCGGAACTAGCAAAGGAATGAACCCACGACGCAGCTCCATTGGATGGGCGTCGTCTTTGGGGACCTTGTCTGGGACTGGTTGGTGGATTGTTGAGTACCCATCACGGGGCGTTCAATCAACATGGAGAATACTCTGGATGGTCTATTTCGAAATGGGCACTACGACCAAGTCAATACTTTTGGGAGATATTCCGACTGGGGGGTGGTCGTGCATGCTAATGTCACATGGTCGACGAAGTCAAGTTACCGTTCTTTGTTTTTTATCATGATCATGATAGCGCAAATTCATTCGTTCACCGTTGGACTTTAATTTACCGTTCTAGATGTTAAAACGCGCGAGCTGGCCTAAAGTTTCGCCCCAAATGTAGAAGCCATTTCCCTCCGCAATGGCATTTATGAACGTTACGTCTAAGCACACCAGTTGGCCTCACATGTTGACAGTTGTCGCGGTGCAAGGGCTCTGTGTTCGAGCTCGAAATAGAACGTCGTGTCGCGACAAGAACGTCAAGGCGTCCAATACAAGTCAGGAACGGCATACAGGGTATAAATGTTGACCGTATCACCGACATACCCCAGCTACACAACTCACAAAATGCTTGCCTAGTCTATCGAGGGCCTACACCCCGCACCCAACATTCTGACGCCTGATCATGACGGCAGTTACACCCTTGCGATGTCTGTCACGAACGGGACAATGTCGTGCTAAACTTGTCGCAGTACCGGGGATCGTGTTACATTCGGCGCAGCAGCGATCGCGAGTCATGTTTGGATGCCTGGGTCCTACGCAAGTCCGACTTGATGCTTTCAGGGCAAGTGTTTCGCAAAGACGTTCCACGAGAACCCAGAGGGGACTTCTCATCGAAAGGAGCCGGGAGTGATGAATGAGTTGAACCAGGGTCAGATCTGTGAGTTGGGGATAATAGACACTAGTATGAGAGAAAGAATTGATATTGGGTGCGGGTGAGTAGAGTTGAGTGTACAGTACTAGCCTCGACCATACATGCTTAAATATTATTATCCGCAGCGCAGGTGGCAAACGCGAGGCGGTTTTACAGTTAGCAAGTCACTGAGTTCGGTTCACCGGCGGCGTGGGGGCGAAAGAGGGCGAGACACAGCAATCGCGAGACGTATTGAATAAGGGCGATTATGGGTACCCTTGAAACAATAAACCAAACGATAGGGTTTCGTGTGACGAGCTGAAGAAGACAAAATGGGAGTAGAAACGGTCGAGAAATGTGGGTAGCGAGCTTGCGGGGGCGAGGATGGTGCGAGGAATGGAACCACGTGCATGCGTAACTTGCCTGGGTGCTCGGGGGGCAGTCAGTTGTTGCGGGTGCGGTGACGCCGGAGGGCGCCGCATGAGCGGATGTCGCAAACGGCCCAGCCATTCATAGGACGGCTCTGAACGGGTCCGACCCCCCATGTTCCAACCCTGCCAGCACGGCTGTACGGACGGTAGCCAGATACTCCTTCAACCTGCGCCCGTTCTCACCCGCGAACTCTGTGTAGAGCATATATCGCGAGTCGGCAACGACGTTTGTCAGGCGCAGTGCGCGTCGGACGTTTCTGTGCAGAGCAACAGGATTAGGACGTGGTAGCGCACGGAAGAAAGAAGATAGAGACGCACTCGGGTATGTGCGTACGTGAAGAGACAAGGAGCGTGTGTAGGCGCAATATGAGCTCCGGAACAAACAACTGTCTTATACGCCCCAATTCTCGCGCGCGGCGGTCGGCTATAATCATACCGTCTCATGATGAACAAAAAAAAACACACAAATGGCGTTCTGGACAGGACGTACTGGCAGGCGTCTCGGTCTCTGGCACAAGCCAGTCCGTAGTCAGCAGCTTAACTATCTGCTCATGCGCGCTGGACACCAAGCCCTGTGATGGCCGCAGGTATGAACATGAGGACGCCAGGGAAGAAGAAAAAGAACGCGCACCGTGTAGTCTCCGAGCCACGCCGCGCGCGTGTCCCGGCTCAACTGCGGCGCCTCGAGGGTCTGGCACTCCGCCACCCGCTCGAGCGTCTCCCACGCGATGAAGAACTGGCGGTAATCCAGATATTCTGCAGCGCGTTCCTCGGGCGTGCCGATCGCCGCCAGTTCAGGGGGCAGCAAATCCAAGAGCAAGCGCGCCACGTCGACCCTCCCGCGAGCTGTTCACAAACACGATTGAGCATACGCCACGCGTGAGGGAAAAATCCGCGCACCGAGCAGGTACCTCAAGATCACGTTCGCCTGCTCCAGCGCAGTGTCGTACGTTTCGCTCTCGGCGACTGTCCACTCGATGGATCGCACGAGTAGCATCTCCGCCTCTTCCGCGGGCTCCTGTGCCGCCCTGGCCAGATCTGGTAGCTGTCCCTTCACGGACGACGGGAGGCTGTCGAGCGCCCGCTCGATCGTGCGCTCTGCAGTGACGATGGCTACGCGTGGGACGTCTAGTCCGTGCTCTCTCGCGCGCTGTAAGGCCGTGCGTCGCTCGACGGGGTCCGCAGAAAGCGCAAGAGAGGTCAAGAAGAGCGCGTAACGCTCGACAGCGTTATCGCCGAGCGCGCCGGCGTACATAGCAATGAGGGAGCGCTGCCCCGCGTTCTACCATCGCAGGTCTGTCAGAGAGGCTCGCAAGGAGGGAGCGAGAAAGACGTACCTCGAGGACTTGAAGGTAGGCTTCGAGGATGATTTGTATAGCCAGTGGGGAAACGGGGATATCAATCATTTGGAGGTACAGACACAGGTGTGCGAAGAAGCGCGTCATCGTCGGGTATCTGCCAGCGAAGTTCCATGGGCAACGTGAACATCTGTGAGCTGAGACAAACCAGTAAAAAGACTGACTCTGCTGATTCGCGGTCGAAAGCTCCATCCCGGAGCCTGGACGCAAAATCGTCGAGTAATGCGTCTGTGCGGTTCAGGATAATGTGCAACTGAGATACATGAAAAGGGTCGTCAGCGCCGGGGCCCTCCTGCGCCTGCACAGCCGAAAGGGCTTGCAGCTCTTGCTCGACGTCCGCACGCCAGGTGTCTTCCTCTTCCTCACCCGCTTCTCCCTCCTCTCCTCTCCCAGAGGGCTCCCAGAATCCTCCCCCGAGTCGCGCGAGCGCCTCGCTGAGTCGCTCCTCGCACAAAACGGAGATCGTCGCCCAAAGCGCGTCCTCCCACGTGCGACACGCGGATTTTAGTACGCCGGAGGTCTGGACAGAAGGCGCGAGCGCAGCGTACAGAGCGCGCTCGGCGGACGACAGGCGGGCGTCCAGGGCGGCACGCGTGCAAGTGGCCTTCCATAAGACGCGTCGTTTATTTCCGTGCCATAGGTCAGGGTCGTCTTCCCCGTCTTCCCCCATCTCATCTTCCTGTCGTGCTGCGGCTGGTGGAACAAAAAGTCAGCCTAGATTAAGGGAACTGGTGGCGACGTGAGGGCTCACAGATCGCGGGCCAGGAGAAGAGAAGAGAACCGCGGATGGTTGCCGCGCGCCAGGGCTGATGCGCATCGCGACAAAGTTTTATCGCGTCTTCGATGTTCCCCGCGCGCACATAAGCAAAAAGCGTATGTGCCAGTGCTTTGTCGTAGCTCTGAGGAATATCATATCGGAACCGACAACACAGACAACAAAAAGGGTCATCACGCACCGCGTCGTCGGCTGCCAGACCGCGCCCAATCTCGGCCTCCCGCACCACAGAGTCGGGGTCCATCTCGCGAACCACACTATCCGCCGCGCGTCCGGTGTTCCCGGTCCACAGGCCCTGGGTCACGCGGTACTTCGTGAAGCGCCAATAGCCGGTCGACGCGTCTGGGTGTGGCGGCGGCGGCGCGGTGTCGTGGAGCCACTCGCGCACCACGACGAGCTCTGAGAGCGCGCGTGACGCCGCCAACGTCGCCTGAGCGAGCGTGGAGGTCGGCGTGTACGGGTTGGTGGCCAGGAGAGCGCGCGCTGAAGGTTGGGGTGGAGGCTCGGTCTTGCGAGCACTGTAAAAAAGAAAGAAAGGTATGTTGGTTCGATATTTTCGCGAGTCCGAGATTAAAGTGGACGCACGGCATAACATCTTGGAGGAGAGCCCACGTGCTGCACTCCATCCTTAA
Organism: Lactarius pseudohatsudake; assembly: GCA_021525015.1. NCBI lineage: Eukaryota > Fungi > Basidiomycota > Agaricomycetes > Russulales > Russulaceae > Lactarius > Lactarius pseudohatsudake. The sequence continues at coordinate 700,020 of JAKELH010000003.1, read as the reverse complement.
TGCCTCGATCTCCTCTGGCGATATGTTTCCCTCCTCCCGAAGGTCCGATAGCCTAGAATTCCGGATGAGCGACGACTTGTGAGTCTTGGTCGCGACGGTACCCACTGTTGTTCACATAAATGACGAAGGCGTGGCGCAAAACCGGTTTGCGGGTCCAAGAGAGCCTCCAAGTTATCCTTTTGTGTTTGACATAGAGCAAGAATATCGGCGCAGGATGTGTAGAACGTCTCAGACATGGACGAAGTCTGTGAGTGTGTTGACGCAGTGTTGACACAAGTGGCCCGAATTACCCGCTCGGCGTCTACGTCTAGTGCACGACATGTAGCTTTCACAACTAAATTCTTGGGCTCGACTATTGTCTTCGACCTTACCGTAAGCTACAATACAAATGCGTGGAACTATGATACAATCGATTCGTATTACATGACCCAATATCTCAAATAGAAGAGACACCCAGAGATTGTAACAAAGGGTGCGTGGATGAGATTATTGTAGAGTAGTATGTTGCCATTGGTGACTTGTGTGTATGTTGACCTAGAAGAGTCCACGACACGGGTGTAAGCTTTACCCTCACTTCATCGAGGACGGTGCTTACCCGTTGACTTTATAGCTGCCTGATGCTCCTGCCGCGCCCGCTCCAAGGTTTCAACGAATTTCTGCTGCGCAGAATCCGAGAATTTCTTGCCGTCCAGGCCATGACAAAGTTCCTCAAGGGTCTTCTTCGCAACGTCGAGATCTTCATGAGGTGAGTCCGTGAGGTGGGGGATAAGCGGGAGGACACGCGTGATGAATTCTGTCACCGCCGTCAGACGCGCGTCGGCGTACTGGAAGGCATCAGGTTGCGCGACATGGTGGCGCGCAGAAAGTGGGTCTCGCTCGTCGAGGATTTTGGCAAACGCAGCGAACATCTCCCGGCGCCTGTCCAAGTCCCGACTGCCTTGCGAATCTTGGATGTCCTCCAAGAGCGCGCGCTCGAGGATCGCGATGGTGCTCAGCGCTGCGAACGCGACCGCGGCGTCGTGGTCCTGCGCTAGCTGCTGCAGGATCTTGCTGATGGGCTCTGGCATGTCCACCTTGACCCGTTTGGACATGAACGCGTTCGACATCTCCCAGATGGCACGCGTGCACGTGATCGCGCGTCGTCTGCGAGCCGTCTTGTCCATCCTCCCGTCAGCGTCGACGCACGAAGCGAAGAGCTGCCCGATCTGCTGGCTCAGCTGGATGTCCTCGTCCCCCCCGTTGAGCAGTTCTCCGATGTCAACAATGTGGGATCCACTGTCGTCTGACCGCAAGTAACCCGGGATCGCGTCGAGAAATGCTTCCATGTCGCTTTCGTCGCGACACGAGCTAAGCGTCGACCGCAAAGCCTTCAGGTCGATCTCGTTCTTTTGGTCAGCCTTGTTTGCCATGTTGTCCGTGATGCCATTGCGCATTCGCCTCCAACACTCCTCGATAAAGGCCCGAGTATGGTTTGACCATGAGAACAGGGAAAGGAAGGCAATAACGAGGAGATGGCCGAGGTACCAGATAATGGAAGATAGCGGGGTCTGGAAGGGGCATTGTTGAAAGATGACGGGGAGGCTTGTGAGCACGACGTAGGTAGTCGCAAAGATGGAGACGGCCGTAAGGACGGCATAGGCGACTTCGTGGTTGATGATGAAGAGAAACTCGACAAGGCCGGCGAAGAAGAGGAAGATTGCCGCGTGCATCAAGAGCGAGATGTTCTCGACTATCCAACGTGTATGAAACATGTGGATTCCTTCGTGGAGGTACGTGCGGATCCTGACTCGACGCAGGGCCGCTCTCTGTCCTTGAGAGAGCCGGAGGTACCTGCGAGCCCACTGCTGTACCAGTGTGGCGGCGAGGGCACAGGAAAGACTGATGCAGAGACTGAGGAACCACATGATGTTCACGTGGACGGCATAGGGCTTGGGTGTGAATGGGTCGCTGGTCAGCAGGGCGAGCTGTGTTCCGTTGGATATCGCAGCCAATTGCTGTGTGACTTGTTGGAGGAGCTTCACGGTCGCCTCTCCAGAATCGGGTTTGAGGGTCTTGTAGCTTTCTATCAGAAATGCGGCTACTGTCGCGGAGAATACACCAGTCTGGAAGCCAGTCAGTGCGAGTCCATAAATGCAACTAGGTTGGGCTGGACACACGTAAATTAGGATCCCATCCATATCTGCCTTCCAACGCTCAACCATCGCCGTGTCATGCTTATCTGCTTGGGAGATGCAGAGTGCCCACATCTTGGAGGAGGGGTCATGGAGGTCTCGGTTGTCTTCGGCCAGGAACGACGGTCGTTAGGATATGTGCATATGATGTTGGGAACAAACGCGGGCACCTTTCACTACGTCTCCCTTCTCCTTGTCTTGACCAAAGGATTTATCAGCGGGATCCATTGTGAGAAGAGAACGTGAGGGGAAGGTGCAAAAAGCGGGAGGTGTTCGGTGGCGCGGATAGTTGTAGTACAGCGCCCCAGTCGTACAGCCAGCGGGCGATGACTCGGGCGTCTGCGAGCACAGGACCGCCGACATGTCAAAACCTGGATAGATCGCATCACTGCAAGGCACACGCCATTAGGCCTATATCGGGGCGAGGTACTAGCGACAGCGGTCTATTTGGACAAAACGGCTTATTATTTTGAGGCGTGCAGAGACCCCGTCTGGACGGATACAGGAGTCCGCGATATGCGTGAAGTTTCTGCGTGCTTGTGCAGGTGGACAATGTCAAGGGGAACCTAAATCTGTTGCGTGAGCGTGGGATGAGACACCGAGTGATCGAAGGGAATACAATGTGCGTATCCAAGCACCCACATGGCAACTTATGGCATGATATGCGTCATGGGGGACTGGCACATGAAGCGTTTCCTGCAGTGGGCTCTGTTGGGAGGGATTGCCACGGCTCTGCAGAAACACACTACCTCTCTCAAAGCGATTCGAATCGACGTTCGTCTGCTTCCGAGTCATCGATAAACCCCTTCTACCCTCTTCGCAGCTACTATCTACAGTTCCAACCAGCTACTTCCCGACCGGTTCGAATTTCCCCCCGTAACGCGGACTGTCCTTCCCGCTCTCACATCCTTTGAATTCCATGCCTCGCGGCTCAGATCGACAGCCCCAAATGTTCAACATGTTCGCTTTCAAAGTTCGTCAATCGTTCAGAAGACCTCAGCTGGATAGACGTTTCTTTTCCCCCCACTGAGATCTGGCTTAAAGGGTTTCTCTGTTAAGATTCGCGTCTCGGGAACTTCCGCACGTATTCAGCTAATTCTCCCCCCGAGCTCTCCGACATTCACCATCTCTTCCTCAGTTTGCGTAGTTCAACTCCAGGATGGGAAGACGAAACTAAATGTGCAACTCCTCCGTCCATTCACCACGGTGTACAAGATGGTGCAGGCGCTGTATGCGGGTGCGGGGCAGAGCACGTTGCCCTCGCCTTCGAAGACGTTGCTGGAGAGACGGTCGCTGAATTGTTACAGCCCTTGACATGCTCAGCTTGGAGGACCATGCCCTCCCCTTCCGAGTTTGGTACTGCCCGTCGGATCTCTGGCACCGTCAGGATTGTTCGACCAAAAACTCGAGTGTCGTACTTGAGCGTATAGGGGAAAATCTTATACTGGCTGGAGAATCTTTTTGTTCTACATGCAATATGTAACGACACGAGCGTTCGTCAAAGTGTAATATAATGGACTCATGTGTCGTCGTAGATTTAACGTCTTGAACATGGAGCGTGCACAACAGTAGCACCAAACTATGATGCACTGAGAGCTGAGGCCGAGATCTGTAGGACGTGTGAAGCAGGGGGGGATCGAAAGGTGCCATCATGTAGCAGGACTAACAAACATCGGGGAGGTATGCACGCCTTACCCACTGCTTCTAGGAAGGTACAGACAGGGAACGGTCAGTGTGAGCGTCTCATCTGAGACCACGGAATTATCATCGAATTTGGCCTCTAAGAAGTGTGTACATCTTATTTTTCTTGGATACCAGGACTACACTAGATGTCCGGCCGTCCATTGTACTTTCATTTTTCACTCAAGCGGGGGTGGGCCACTGTCCGAATCCGAATCCGAATCCGCACCTCCTTCCGGTGCTGGCGCGCCATCATCACCAGCACTATCCAAGTTCAAACCAGCATTACCCATACTTGCCATCATCTGTCGGTCGAGTAAGCGTCACGCTCGATTGAGGGCGGAAATACCGGCACACCTTGCTAAAGTCCATGTCTCCACCACCCAGATCGCCGAGACCTGGAATTCCGCCCATACCTGGCATTCCACCCATACCTGGCATTCCACCCATACCTGGCATTCCGCCCATACCTGGCATTCCACCGCCCATGCCCGGCATTCCACCACCCATCATTTCTTCATCAAGAGCAGTGCTGGGACTCTCCTGCTCGTCCTCATCCACCCACTTGGAAAAGTCGGTCTTGATGTACGGGCTCTTTACCTTGTCTTTGGTGAGGCGAGGCCAGTACTCCTGTTCGAGAACCTTTTTACGAAGGTTGAGCACCACAGAGCGTGACGTTAAGTGTTTTTTAGATTCCTACGGGGGGGATTGAATGTGAGCACATGACAAGCGATATGTATCAGATCAAGTACCTCAGGTATTATCTCCTTGTAGAAATCGACTTTGAATTCGAAATCAGATTTCTGTTCTCCTGGTCTGAACACAATGAATAAGCCGCATGAACATGGTATCCACGGATCAAGGGATGTAGCAGACCCAGCCTGTGCCTTGAAAACAAGTCCTGTAGGTTGAAGGTCATACTGGATAGATGATGCGACGATATCTGGAAGGTTGACAGTCACGAAGAGAAGATTCTGATTGTGTGTAAGATTGAGGGGTACACCAAAGACGATGACTCGCGGATAAGACCTTTTCTTTGTCTGATTCAGAGCTTCGTTGAGCCCAAAGGACCTCAGGGTGTTTTGACATGTTCAAGCCAAGTGAAGATCAATTGAAAGAACTTGAACACAAGCACGAGTTATCCCCTGTGTATGACTAAGCAAGTCACAGCTCTCCTACGACGACAACAATGTGGTCAGTCCTCCGATATTTCGACCTTTCGTTCTCTAAAATACTTCCTTTAGGTGCACTCGCTGGTTCATCCCGCTTTTAATACTCCCTCTTCCATCTGCGCCACCCTTCTTCCTCATCCTCTTCCTCATCTCGATGATCATCCACGCACGCCCATGGTATGTCTCGTCCCATTGTCGGAGTCTTCTCAATCTCATTTATCTCTAGTTTTTATTGCATCATACTCCTCACCGCCCTTTTCCTCTCCTCTTGCTATTGGCAGCCCGTTCCGCTCATATCGTCCGTGTCCAGTTCTTGGGCCACAAACGCGACATTTGCGACCGTCCTCGCCTCCGTTCTCACGTCGCCTATTGTCGCACCACTGCCGGCGGTCATACACCTTGCAGATCGGTGTTGGTGCGACGTGTCCTCATCTCAACTGTTCGAGCCGTTTGACATTGCGCGCTGGGAGCGCGCGAGCGTCGAGCAACTCAAGGAAGAGTTGGAGCGTGATGCCGCGCGGATACGGCAACTATCATCAAGCGCAGACGAGACAGAACTACTGAATGAGCCAGACAATAGCACACAGCTGCAATCCGACTCGACATTTCAAACATTGCCATCACCCCCACTCGAGAACCCTGCCGGGTCAGCGCCGCCTAATGGCCCTCCAGTGGTATCTAGTGTAGACTTACCCCTGTTGCGACAAAATATGACCTTCGACCGTACGGATTTTCGATGGTCCTCGACTTTGGTTGGACACGAGAGGAGTAGAGGGAACGCTATAGTGTATTTGTATCCTACGATAATTGCATAACTTAATCCAACGATTTACATACCCTTTTGGGGATAGCTTGCCTCTGCTCTCCAGGCCGAGTGGTCGAGCCAGTCGGTCAACCTCGTCGACTAGACCACAAACTCACTCCTGAACCACGATATCCTCAAACTCATGGCTGCCTCGTCTTCGGGGAACAGCTCAGCCCAATCAGCTAGAAGCGCTGCGCCAGGTGTCGTCCGCACGGAAACCGCGTCAACCTCGTCGTCACATGGCTCCAAGTCAACAAGTCGCCTCGACGGCGTCTCGCGCACTCTATTCGCGCCTTTTCACCACCGCAAGCGTGACTCGCACAAGATCCTCGCAGACCGTACGTGTTCCCATCCTCTTCTTCCCGTGCCGTTGAGCCCACACCACCGTCCGTCTGTCGACGCTGGCCAGTCGCACCGGTCATAATGACGCCCAAGATGATGGCGCACGCCCAAACCGTCTCTGCGCGGACGCGCGCCGTCGGCGTGTCGTCCACGCGGCCCACGCTCGACTTTGCCACCATCGGGCGCACGCCCCTCCGGCTTGGCCTCGGCGCGCGACGCACGACCTCGCGCGAGCTCCAGGTGGTCGAGGCGGCGTCGGAGCTCCTCGCCGCGCCGCTGCCCGACGCGTCGCCGGATGAGGAGATGGGCATGCCGAGCCTGCTGCGCGGCTTCGAAGCGACGGTGCCGAGCGCAGACAGCGCACGTGTGCGGCGCCGGGCCACGCGGAATGTCGACGCACCACGGCTCGGGCTGAAGCGTATGTCACTCGGCGCGCGGGGGCTCTTGGCGGAGCCTGCAGCGGACGAGGCGGAAAGCGAGGAGGACGTCGTCGTCGTGACCCGGGAACGGGGGCGCCGCGGTCGCAAGAAGCGTGGACGAGAAAGTCTCAGTGCGAACAAGGTGTTTGGACGCGAAGAGTTGGAGCGCCAGACGCGCGAAATTGCCAGGGACAAGGAGAACCTCCACGTTCGGAGGGTGAGTTTATTTCTCTGCCTTGTATAGCGTTCTGATTGGCGACGGTGCGGATAGAGTCTCCTGCACAATGATATCACAGAAATTACGAGCAAGATCGTGGCACTCGATGCAATTCGAGCTAGATTGGAGGAGGATCTATTTAAGTTACAAGAGGACGAGCTTGAACTCGATGACGAACGTGAGTGGCTGAGCTGATTGCGAACCTCTGTAACTCATCGAGACATTACAGTGCTAATGGTTCAGGAGAGGCTCGAGCTCGAGACCTCGCAGAATGGCCAGTCCGGCTCCAGACATGCCTCACTTATGGCTAGCTCACGGAGAAGAAAAGGTAGCGCAGCCCTTTTGTGAACGCGTTGTGCGTTACTCAACAAATCGACCCAGGGCCGGCATTTTTACCCTCAGAGCACGACGAATTACCGCCGGGCGTTGCCTTCATGGTTTGTTGTCCTTTCATATCCACACCTACATGAACTAAACCGGCAGCTTAGTCTCTCGAGTGCGGGTCTACTCCAATAACGTCGCTGGACTTCTCCGAACCCTACGGCACGCTCGTCACGGCATCACAGGAGGACGCTCACCCACGCGTTTGGGATCTCCTCACTGGTGAGGAGGTCGGTCGCCTACGCGGGCACGTAGGCACGATCAAGGCATTGCAAGTAGAAGCGCACCTTTGCGCAACGGGCGCGACGGATGGCGCGGTGCGCCTGTGGGACTTGCGCCGCGTGGACGGGGACGCCGAGGCGTCGGAGTGGGACTTGAGCGATGTGCTCGAAGAGGCGGAGGAAGACGGTGAGGGCGGTGGCAGTGTGGTCGTGGACCGCCCGCATTCTGGTCCGAACGGCACGGTGCGCGCCAGTCGAGCAGGTGACGACGACGACGCACCCGGAGCGTGTGTCCGCGTGCTCGAGGGACACAGCAAGGGTGTCACGGCGCTGTATTTCGAGAACGACACACTGGTGCGTCGTCTTTCTCTCTCCCCCTCCTCTCGGAAGCCGCTGAGTGCGGCGCAGGTGACGGGTGCGTCTGACAAAACCCTGCGCCAATGGGACCTCACGACCGGGCAATGCGTGATGACGATGGACATCCTCTGGGCGATGTCGCATCCGTCCACGCTGCCCGCGGGGCACATGCCTGGTTTCCCCGTCGCCGGGGCCGCCGCCGCCGCGGGCGCATTCGCCGTGCCGACCCCACCGTACGCTGACGGGAGCTGGGATCTGTACCAGGACTTCATCGGCGCGGTGCAATCGTGGGAGTACGCACTCGTGAGTGGGAGCGGGGACGGCGCGGTGCGAATGTGGGACATGCGCACTGGGCAGGCCCACCGGACGCTCCTGGGACATACGGGCCCCGTGACGTGCCTTCAATTTGACGAAATTCACGTCGTCAGCGGAAGCTTGGATAGATCCGTGCGGGTAGGACCTTCATTCTTGGCGACCAGGGACCTCTTTCACACATGCCGTTTAGATCTGGGACCTGCGCACCGGGGGTATCTTTGAAACGGTCAAGTATGACCATGGGGTGACGGCGCTGCAGTTCGACAGCCGTAAGATCGTTTCTGCCGCTGGAGAGAATGGGGTCAAGGTGAGGAGGTCCTCTCGGCATACGCCCGGAAGAATGAATGAACCGGCCAAACTGACGCGCATCACACAGATTTACAATCGCACTTCGATGCAGCATTCCACGCTGACAACGAATGGGCACATACGTCCAGTCGAGAAGCTGCGCTACATGGATCGCTACCTTCTCTCAGGCGGTCGCGACGCCACCGTGAAAATATGGGCGCTTTGACCACAATAAGTTAAGGCGCCTCGCCGTTGGCAAGGTACATTCAAGCATGGACAAAACCAAAAAAGGACTCGAGCACGTCTCATGTATCATACACACACCGTATTCATCGTCTACCTGCTAGAAGATCACTAACTTTTCGATCCAAACTCGGGGCTTTGTGGAGTCTCTAGTTATTTGTCACGTGCGATCGAAGTACATTGATCAAAGGGCCCTCCTCTTTCACCAGATGAGATGAGAACAAAAAAAAAAACGATCGAGCGATCAGGGTGTCCATGCGGAGTCGATTCTGTACAGTAAGCTCAAGGTTCGTTCACATCGGAAAAACAATGGCCCACATCTGTCACGGTCAGGGCGAATGAGTTGTTGTCTCCGAGAATGACCATGGATGGGGATGGAACCAACCATGTCCGCATCATCCCCGACTCGCCGAACGCGATGGCTGTCACCTATAACGCGATACCGGTCCTGACTGGCCCAACCGCCTGGACTTAGAAAGATGAACAACTTGCCGTTATTGCCGTAGTCACCCACCCAATTTCTCATTATTAACATGCCAACATCCCAGCACCCTAACTTTTTACCCCCCCCTTCCCCCCCTCTTTTTCTCTTCACCCTTGCCTCCTGTTGTGACACCGGTTTTTCATTTGTCCACTCGCTGAGATCCCTCCTCTATCCAGACAGCTGGAAGCGATACCACTTTCAGACAACCGACCCCAACTCGGGCAGCGTGGAGCCCTCCCTCATCAAGTTAGATGTTCAGAACCCGCCAAGATGACCGCGTTTCTTCAAACGATCAGGCGACCGGGTCAATTTACATTTTTGCGCGCCCTGCTGGCTGGCACTATTGGTTTGTTCTTCTCTTCTTGCGAGTAATGGGACACACGTACCATGCGAAACTGAAGTCTGAGTGCAGCCCGATATGATAATTTTTGAAGACATGTGACTAGTCCTCGGTCGCAATCGTCCGCAATAGGAAACAATCCGCCTCCTACGCTCGGAGGCCTGGTCATCTTGGTTTAGTCAAGCTTGCGTTGTGGAACCTGCGGCGGCACTGATTTGATCGAGAACACGCCGATAGCATCAGACAGATACCTTGCATTTCGAAATTCAACTGTCAAGGCGCAATGAAGCTATAAGATAGCACTAACTTCGGAGAAACGAGATGCCGACGTAACAGAACTAATACAAAGTCGGCGTAGGGCCCCAACCAGTTGTATGGTCCGTGGTGGTAGAGTCAGAAAACAAAAGCAGGTATTAAAGAGAAGACAACAATGTGCGGGGTAAACACGAATAATGCAACAGCTCGCGAAATATCATGTAAGTGACGTGGAGAAAGTGGACATAGAGATCATACATGCTGGTTTAGCGGGGGCGAGACGAAAGATGGCGACGTATTGCGTGGTAGGGCCAGGTATATCGAAATAGACTTGTCATAGCATAATGTCGCGGATCTGCGTTAGTTAACAAAAGGTGGTCAGTTCAAACGTGACGAGATCAATCGGCTGGGCGTGGATGAATACCCCCGAGGCGCCACATAGGACTCACATTTTTGCTTATGATAGAGCTGCATCGCATAATAATGAGGTTTGTGTTTGACGTATTTGTTTCGCGCGATATGAGAGAGATAGATATTACTTAGATCAGAAAGACGGACAGACGGAAGCACGAGCGGAAACATAAAGACCGAGAAAAAAAGAAAAGAATGGAAGGTGTAGAAGAAGTGCAGTGGGGAGAGACAAATTATACAGCGATTGCGGTCAAAGTTACGAACGGAATAAGATAGTCTGAAAAGATATGTCATCCAGAAAAAAAGAAGGGAATGACAAGCAGCCCCGTAAGGAAACGAGAACAGGCGCAACCAATGTGGTCAGATCAGAGCAGCGATTTCGAGATTTTGTCGGAGGACGATACTGGAGCGCAGAAGGGGAGTAAGAAAAGGAAAGTTCATGACCGAACTTGTGAAATGGGGCGACTGGAAAGCAATGGAAAAAATAAAGGTGAAGGACTCACTCTATGGGGAGACAACATAGATTAATCGGTTTGTCTACGTGAGTAGGACACGTAAAACGTACCTTCAACGGCCGCCATCACTACCCGTAATAGAGCGGTATCTGTCGCAGTGGTGACGCTGATCTATCTTGAGCACTGATGGTTAGAGTTACGGATTACAAGTGACGAACTGAATGTATATTTCACGCTCTTTCGAGCGGCCAGCTTTTTGGGCCAGTCTCGCAAAGCGTTTCTTGAAGTAGTCTCTACCAGCGTGCGCGTCCCTTGGCTCACCATCGAAGTCCTGAATTGGATAGATCTCAGGAACTGTTTCAATAATGGTGACTGAAATCCCGCACCGGGAAGAATGTCTTTATGTCGGAGTGCTGTATTTTCGCCTGGAAAAGATCATCCTTGTTTAAGAAGAGAATCTTGTTACATGCGTCAGCAAGGACGAATCGTCGAACACAGTTACATACAATTGACGTTGACTTGAACCACTGAGAATAACATATCGAATCCCAGATCGTCATGGCATCTTGCATTTGGTTCTGAGAGGCGACAGTAAGAACCGTCCAACTGACCCATCAGTTCACGTACCGCGTCCTTATCCTCGACGAGACACTGGTCATACCCACTCAAACTTACCAAAAACAGTATACTCGTGACGTCTTGGAAACAGTGAATCCACTTCCGCCGCTCACTCTTTTGGCCGCCGACGTCTACCATCAACATCTCATGATCTCGGAGTTGGAAAACGGTCTCCGTTATGCCGATTGTCCGTGCGCGGCATCGAACGATGTCCTGCTCTGTGGGAACGTAGTCCGGTAGGAAGAGACGATCCAAGTCCGAGAAGAAATACGCCAGACTAAGTTGGTCAACCACTAAGCAATTAAGGTCGAAAAAAAAAATTGAAAAAGAGGATACTTTTCAGGTAGGGCAGCCTCATTCCCGCGATCCCACGCCCGCTGAACACCCTTATCATTCCATAGTGCCCTAAGAGGCTCATAAAACTGGCTCGGGAATATTTCGCCCTCGCGGAGATCGCCCGCGCTCTCGACGAGCTCGACATGCTCGCTGTTTTCGGGAGAGACCTCAAGCTCCATATCTTCCATCGAGTCAAGGACGTATTTGAGCCCATGTGTGAGGTTGACGAAAATGAGTTGCCTGAAAGATTCGACTTCTTGTGACGAGAACGGCACGCGATGAATAAGACGCATTTGCTAGATAAGATGATCACAAAGTAGGTCACAGATGAGGGTCAGACCACACACCTTGAGGATAGTAGATTTTCCCGAATCTCCAGATCCTAATAGTAATACCTAGCGGACATGGCTCAGCGAGAGTACTGAAGCTGGGAGTCACCAGCGCACCTTGACTTGTGATGATAGTTTTTGCTTCGCCTGAGAGCACACACCAATGAGTTCCCAAGTAGATGAAAGGGAATTCGCTCAGAAGACACGCATATATCAACAGGATGAACGACACCCACCTCCTTGAGCGACTTTTCAGCCTCTCTGTGACGACGCTTGTCGTCTTCGGAGACATCGACGGCTGCCGCCGACATGCAGATACCCATCTTTCTAAGTTGGCCAAGGAACCAAGATGGACAGGGCGATTATTCGAGTAGTGTGGGAAAGTGGTAGAGACGGACAGAGACGAAGAGGGAAAGGGTTTGGAGCGGCGGAGCACGTGGAAGGGAGAAAATGTGAACGTACAGGGTAGTACAGAAAAGGACGGAGAGCAAAAGTTAAGAACAGGAATGAGTGATAGGGAACAAAGAAAACAAGAAGGGCGAATGACAAGCGCAGGGAAAATCCATCGGTCATACTTAGTAACTCAATCAGTCTGGGGTCTGTCTTAGCGGCCAAACTTGCCACGATCTCTGGCTCCCGTTTTGATTTCGCCACAGTCACCGGATTTCTGATTTCATACATACTCTCCATCTTCCTGTATTAGCCCAGCATCCAAGCACCACCAAAGCCCATACGGCACCTTTACCGCAATTGATCCGCCGCCCACGCTCAGACACTGTCATCGGACTAGTTGGAGTCCGCACTTCAAGCGGAGAACATTTGATAGCCTCATATTCCATCTGTTGGTTTCATCTTCCGACGGCAACTCCCTCCGTAACGCGTATAGTAACAGACGGTCGTTAGGTCGATGGGTCGGCCGTGCTGTACCCGCATGGGCGAATACTGAAGCCCCATTTGTGCCCATCGAAGATCAGCAACCTGCAAGAAGGGGGAAAAATTCCCAGTGACTTCGGGTTGGTGCTCCGCCTCCTTCTGGACTGAAGAATGCTGTGTCAACATGTCAACAGTGACGCCCTCTCCCAAGATTCAGATTCAGGACAGCACAATCACGTATGTCATTCATTTCTGTTACAGAACTTCTGGCTTGCCAGGGTGAGCCTAGAATTTCCCTGTTCGTAATCGAATGGGCATATCCATGGATCCTGAACTCCATATGGTGGTGTAATAGAACAAGACTTTGTTAGGAACCAATTTCCTAGCAGGGTGCCACATGCCTTGAGCCCAAGAAGGGATGGTTTCCTAGGACTAAGAGAACGCGAACTTTACGTTGGTGTGGGATCACTTTACGTTATACCGTAGAAAGGACTCTATGTCTATAGGCATTTAAAATGCGAATCACGCGAATCAAATGCCGAGAACGTTCTTGTTGCCACGGGTGAATATTGGTGAATGGCGAGAAAAAGAGCACTATTGTGTCGTTTAACACCGTATTTTTCCCGAATGAACCCTTCCCAGCAGCAACAGACATGGTGTGACAAGCGCTGAGCGCTGAGAAGATTTTCTGCTTGAGCAAAAAGATGAAACGATACCGGACCAAAGGCGTCATCATTCCGTCTATCGTTGTCGTAAAATGTGATGCGAAGGTGTACGATATTAAAGCTTATGAAATGTCCGGGACTTCTGCGAGCTCAACCCATCAGCGCATATGCATCAGCTGCTGTACTCGGAACGCCGCCGACCCCCCACCTGGCACCAGCCTACCAGATGTGTGAAAAACACGACGACTCGCAACGGACTTGCCGCAATGCCGCACCCGGTCGATCCGAGTGCCAAAACGCCATTGACATGATGTGTCACCTGCGGAGCACACCGCGAAATGAAACGGTTTTTGTTTTTCCACGTCAGTTTCCATGCATCACCGGCGCGTGGACGTCACGACTTCCGAGCGCAAAAGGCCGAAGTGATGAACTGAAGCCAGATCCCCGTGCACACGTCCGCGTGGCCGATTTACACGCTCCGTTAGCTTTCGTAGAAGTAGAATCGGAGCCAGTAGAGCCGGAAATACTTGTATATCATAATATCATAAGCGACCTAGAACCCCCTGTCTTCGATGAAGCATCGATGAAGACTGACATGAGGCTACCACAATGGGATAATGCACCTCCTTACTGTAATTTGAGGTAGTGTGTGACAGCTGGTATGGCGTGGTTGCGACTCCACAGGTATTGTAATGACATGGCGGTCACGGTACCGATGGAACAGACCCATGCGATATCCTTTGCTTTGTCTCTTCGGAGAACCTGAACGGAAACGAAGCACCCAGGTACTAGCTATTAGGTTCCGCAGCATGCATGAAAAAAAATGTGCGAGCGTTTTCATCTCAGATCCCTGTAGTGAAGCCAAGTGGCCCATTATGACTGGCGGCTTGCAAGTCAGACAGAGAAGGCGCAGGTTTGGAATAATGAGATCGCGGGCTGGGTTGAGAACTGTACGTAATGGAAGTGCACGAATCAGCCTGAGAATCGACCCCTCAATCTGATGTCGGCACCTCGAATTGGTCAAGTGCGAGCACAAAGAACGGCCTTATCGTATATGAGTGAGTGACGAACAACGCGTTTGAATTGGCACCGGTTGGATTAGACAAGGCCAACGGACAGGAATGGAATGACTCCTTATTTCCATCATCGTAACTTATCTGCAGCAACAATACGTATGCCCCCCAAATTGTATCATAGCATGCTACATGTGTGCGTTCAGTGTCTCTTGAAGTATGTAGAAATACAGTAAGAGAAGGTACGCCGGGACTGCCATCTATCTAATCTGGGTTGAAATCCTCAGGAACACCGCCAAACAGAAACACTTATCCCCGGAAATAGACCTTTCTTTGCGTAACCAAAAAGATAAGTCCCTGAAGAAAACAAGCGACAATGTGCGTGTTATACAGATAGCGAGAGAAGACCACGGGTTTGTTACAAATCCATTCTATCGCGGTGTGTTTACGCAAATGCGACAAACCGTAACTAATCCATGGACATTGCTCATCTGGACCTTTCCCGCTTCTCGCAATCGAGTCCGCTCTCCAAAAAACTTGGTTGCGACTCTACAAAAATACATCCGGTCTGGATTGTCCACTTTTTGGTCTGATTGCAGTCACGACTCGGAGGCACATCGGAAGTAAATTTGCACCTCCGTCGGCACCAGTAGTTTTAGACAAGGTTTTACATGGGAACGGATAGGTAAATGGGATGAGACGGTGCCTCATAACTTCCTCGTGAATCGTTCGGCCGCCTGGCATAGAGGTAAGCGGTTAGGGACGTAAGGTTTCTTAGTTTGGACACCAAAAACGAGTACGCCTTTATCATCACTTCAAAAAAAAACCTCTTCTTTGATTATATATATACCCAGGGGGTGAAGAGCCGGAAACACCAAGGCCGTGTAGAAACCAGGGTTGGTCTGACATAGTTGCTTACGGCTGTTGCATACGCATTCAAGATGCAGTCCCTGAGACTACGGTACTGGAAAGGGGTTCGCAATAAGCCATATGTCCGCACAACGTACCTGAGAATGATCAAACCATAGCGGGAAGAATAAGTTCCCTGGACCTGGACAAACCTGGATTCCCGAACAGCCACCACAGTCGTGGTGAATGATTGCTACCGTGCGGACTTGTTCGCTCTCGGACTGTGCACGCTGGCAGCGCACTGTAATGTCCACGCTAAGCCTGGTTACTACAAGTGCAAGAATAGGAGGCTAGCCTCCCGATTCACGGTGGAAACGCGGGTTTCGGCAAGTTCTCTCGGTCTTTATAGAAACCCACACGAGACATCACTTTCTGGCACAGACACTGCCATAAGCTGGGAAGGCCCAATGTACTTGTTGGGTATTCATGGCGCCACGCTCGCCAGCGATGGAATGTGGCCGATAGGAGATTCGTGTTCAACTTTCCAGCGCCGGAATGATATGTTTTCCTTTGCAGGCTGGCCAAGGAATCCTGCATCGTTTCGATTCCTGTAATGTTCGGCTTCGATTACATATATGTATGCCTCATCATTCTGATGGTAAACTGAGGTCGGTTCTGGATCCGTGAGTTCAGCAACATCCACGTAAGGATCCCGACTCGGTTGGTACCATGATGATGGGCCTTTTGCGGTCCCTTGTTAGTCCTAAAAGGAGTCGAGATGGTGTGATAATTTTCGAGAGGGTCTCCTCTATTTTTGGCCTGAGGCGAGGGGCCCGAGGATCGATTTACTGTATCCGAGTAAAAACAGAACTTCAAGTCGACTTGTAGAGATGAACACAGTTTTCCATGAGCGTACCGAGTTGGTGCGCAAGCGAGCCACTCCTGCCGGGTGATGAAAACCTCCTCTTCACAGAACTTACAGCGGCTAAGTTACCGTCCATCGGCTGTACAACACCCATGGATCAGATAGGGAACAAATATGTCCTGCAGTTCAGCTGGAACGGAGATCGTCAAACGACGCGGCTCCACGGGACAGACATGACAGGCGAGAGCAGCCGAAGGTGACGATGCGCTTCACGAGTTTATCTGCTGAATAAAGGACGTAGATGCGATCAGTCATGCTCAATACGAATACTGTGGGAAGTATTCTCCGTTGCTTCGCGACCAGCTTATTGCCACGGCAAGATGCGTGCAACCTACTCTAAGTTACACCTCCTCTCGGTTGGCTTCTCGTAGGCAAAACTCAATTCGTGTGTCACGTATCGTGTGCTGGACCGTTTCCAGTTCCGACTTTGGTCTTGTCCATTGCGAAGCCATCGGAAGTCAGCACGGGGAATAGCAAGACCCGAGAGGCGGTGGCAGACTCCATTTCGATTCGAAACCTACCGCAACAAGCGGTGGCAAAAGGTGTTCAACCCGAAGGAGAACACGAACTGACCCCGGCAGAACCACAATGGCCACAATAGTAAGGCATCACCACCCTCACAGTGACACGAGTCTTCATATTTGTGCTACTCGCCTAGATCGACATATACTCGAGTCGGAGTTCCGTGGGCAGAGGCTCTGTTACAATTCAGCCGAAAGACGAGATGGTGTTCCTAAGTTACAAGGTTTCTCTACGCTAACTGTTCCATGAGGCGACCTAGAGCCGTATAATCACAAGGAGCATGATTTCGAGGGATTTAGATGGCTGATGAACTAGTGTTGGACCCGAGGAATGCATGCTAGACCAGCGGGAACCCACATCCGATGAGACCTTTGAATCTAGATGGGTGGCACACGGACTAGTTCATGGGAAGCGTAGCCAGACATTCCTGCACCCGGAAATGCACGGAGGCCCGATTATCTTCATGTATGGATGAGGTGTCATATCGAGCGTACAGAATAAGGGCTAAGATTTTTGCCTAGGTAGTTGGATGAGAGAGCAAATGTGAAGGCTCTACCCCGTGGAGTTGATAGATACACGAGTGTGCGACGGCTCGGATAGCTCTCCCTTCAAGGCAAAAAATACAACAGAAGCTCCATCCAGTGGTGACTGGACGTGAATGCATCCGGGCCGTATGTGGCCGAGATCGAAAAAGTCTGTCAGGATTCCTTGAGAAACGCGCATTCTCTCAATGGGCAAGCACACCCGCAAACGCCTGCGCAAGGACAAGTCTACACATGAACGCGCCATACCACTCGGTGCGGCAGTACTGTCAGATGATGATGTCGACAAAGATGATGAAGAACGCAGGCTGGAGAGCCTCCTATTTGGCAAACCGTCCGCGGCAAGACGGGAGAGAATGACTACGTGCGAAGAGAGGGCTTCGGAGTCGGACAACGACGTCGAGGAGAACGCGGAAGAGCTGGAGGGTTTGCTTGATTCCGACGTAAGTCATTCATGGCTGGCGATCTGTTCCATAGCCGGCGATCTCACTCCCTTTCGTCCCCCAAAGCTCTTTTTCGTAGATGATGGTGCTGCCTCCAAGTTCCAGCACGCGAAAGATGATGTCCTCGACGTTAGCTCGCCGGCGAGCGAAGAGCAATCCCATGCTTCCGACAATGGGGACGATGATGGCTCGAACGGTGCGCAAAGTGAGGCATCGAACGACGCAGACACACACGAAGCTTCTGAAGAGGCCCTTCCCACCTCTCCTGCTCCCCTCGCTTCTCATCCTCCCAACCACAGACCCAAAAGCCGCAAGACACCTGCGTGGACAGACCCCGACGATGCCTCGCTCGAGGTCTTGCTCGCGTCCTCCGCACGCCTCCGCAAGCTACGCGATGCGCCAGAGGAGGACGCGGTCAACGGGCGCGAGTACGAGCGGCGTCTGCGAAGACAATTCGTGAAAATGAACCCGACCCCGGAGTGGGCTACCCCCGCCGCACGGCGGAAACGGCGGCGCACAGACGACGGCGATGATGATGATGATGCGGGCCTCGATTTGGACACGCTCGTCACGTCGTCAGGTGGGATATTGGGCCACAGACGTCGCACACGTCTCGACCCAGGTGTGCTGGCCATAGAGCGGCTCCGTGACGCCAACCAGGCTGCCCAGGCAGAAGGCGAGGTCAACGCCATACAATTTCACCCATCTCCGCAAGTCTCCATGCTCCTTATCGCAAGCTCAGATCGCCGAATACGTTTGTTTAATGTCCGTGCTTACTCTTCTGCTTCATCCTCTCCACCCCACCCTCATTTCCCAATTGGCACTAACGCAAAAAAAATTAAAACTAAAAAAACGTACATAGATTGATGGGCACACGAACCCACGCCTGCAAACACTTCACATCCCTGCGTTACCCGTCACCAACGCGCAGTTCCATCCAAGTGGCTCATCGATTCTTCTCACTGGCCACCGTCCGTTCTATTACACATACGATTTGCAATCTGGGGCAACAACGCGTTCGCCTCGCGGGTTGTGGGGCACAACGTTTACAAATGGCAATGACAACGCGGACCTCAGCATGGAGACGTGTGCCTTCAATACCGGCGGAGATGTCCTTGCGGTCGCCGGGCGCCGTGGATACGTGCACCTGGTCGACTGGCGCACCGGAGGGGGCCAGGCAATCGGGAGTGTCAAGGCAAACACGGGTGTGAGAGCGCTGTGGTGGTTGCCAAATGGGCGCGAGCTCATGACACTCGGCGAGGACGCAGAGGCGTATCTGTGGGACATCGGCACGCGGCGGTGTGTGCACCGGTGGAAAGACGACGGCGGATTTGGAAGCCGCGTTTTGGCGGGCGATCGCTCGGGAAACTATGTTGCTATTGGGTGAGCAAAGTTTTACAATCGCCTCGGGGCGTTGCACGCGGGCCGCTCAAATCGTCCTCTCTCCGTGGAACAGGTCAAAATCAGGAATCGTCAACGTGTATGGCTCGGAGACGTCCACTGCCTCATGGAGGAAAAGCGACCGACCTAAGCCTTTGAAGGCAATTGGCAACCTCACGACCTCCATATCGGTGGCGCGATTTAACCAGGACTCGCAGTTACTCGCGATCGCGAGCAAGGCGCAAAAGGACCAGTTGCGTTTGGTAGGACTCTCCCCACGACTAACCGAAATGCCAGCCAGCACACTAACAGCGCGATCGCTAGATTCACATGCCTTCTCTGACCGTGTTCTCGAACTGGCCCACGTCAAGCACACCTCTTGGGCACGTCACTAGCGTTGATTTCTCATCAGGTAGTGAATATGTTGCCATTGGTAACACTCGCGGTCGGGTTTTGTTATATCACCTCAAAGATTACGATGCACACGGGGGGTAATAATGATGACCCAGAACATTATATTACGTCCGTTTCATACACGTGTCTGAGAGTTGTTGCATACCAGAGAGCGGGGGCAGAACAGACCAACCCGAGAAGCACGGCGCGGGGATCAAGCAACGGCAGAGACAAACCCAGGCAAGAGCACCAAGAGGTACAAAGGTAATCGGACCGAGAATAGCTCATGAACCATAACGATTCATGAGGTGAGTGTATGTATCGGTAATCTGTCCCCCAGGAGGCATGGGAATAAGGTTACAAGACAGGAGGGGTGACGCACTTTTTTTGCTCTGACTGCGCCGTCCGGAACATACCTACATATCCGACCACTGGCCTCGAACCATCGCCTAGCATCATCCAGCAAGCAAACACTTGAAAACATGTGTGAATGACGCGCAAAGTGCGTAAGGCGAAGCCGTACTGAAGGCACTCAATCCCCGTGTTATAGCAAGTGGTAAGCAGCCAATAACGCTCATCTAACGGGTATGTCTTGTCACCGGTCATATGACAAAGGAATGGGTCGGAATGAGTCACAATTGGGGGGGGGGGAAGAGCGGAGTGATCACCTCGTCGTCATCGCCGTCTCCTCCATGCTCCTCCAGTACAACTATAGCTTGTTCGATATAGCCGATGGCTTTTAGGCGGTCTGGGACCGTGTTCCGGGCAAGGAGCATGGTGCAGATCGCGCGCAGCCATCGCGCAAATTTTCCGACGGATAATGTGTTGCGGTCAAGGCTGGTGTGAAGTATCGCCTGCGGTCACATCAGGCGCAAGAAGAGCGGTGAGAAAGAAGGATTCAACAGTACCTCTAATGCCACGAAAAGAACTGTGTGGGTAGAGTCAGCTGATGTCGAAGGCGCACCACAAATTCGCACCATCCAGGGGGCAGTCCTGGGCGGACCACTAGACACGGCGAAATTTGGTAGATTATTCTCCGTTGCTTCGAGTCACACTTACAAGCATGTCGCTAATGGCCTCGAATGTGTCAGAGGACAAAGTTTGGCACTGTCCGACTTTCTGCCAATATGATGGAAATTGGTCCGACAAGCCTCAATAGGCGAAGGAGGAAGGAACACAGACTTGGATGATTTTGGGTATCAATTGCCATTCCTTCATCCGACAGGCGAGTTCGGCCTCGAACATTAGCAGTACGCTGAGGCATTGGACGACACGAGTGTTGTTGGAGCTTATGACACCTTTCTCTAGGGTCTTGCGCAGCCGTTCTTCGCAGTCCTGAATTTCGTGGGCGGTGAACTCAAGCTGAGTTGCAAAGACATATTAATGACACTTGGGGGGATAAAGGGGGCGGTCTGGCACCTTATCAGAACTCGCCATCTGGAGTTCCAGTTTGCGCATAGCAAACACTGCCAATCGGCGTCAGGTGGGCGGAGGAAGTCGGGAAGGTGGATTGGAATATACCCCTGGCCGAGACAGCAGCAAAGGAGGAAAAGACAATGCACAAATGCATCTCTTCATCCACCTCGAGCGCCGTTTCCATGTAGGTCTCCAAAAGCTAATGCCGTTTAGGTCACAAGGTAACCCGAGGGGAAAGAACAAGGAGTCGTGCCTCGCGTGACGCGTCAAAGAGAGGAGGCACTCTTTCTTCGGCGTTGTCCCATTCCGTACATCCTTGTATTGCACAATTGTATGCGGTACGCCACAGCCAGGAGATGTCCTTGATTATGAACGACACACGTCTCTCCTTGCGGGCTGCATCGACCAGTGCCCTCGCTTAATCAAGCAAAAATTAAGTGGCGGACTCATCACCACCCGTAAGAACTTACCTGTGGCGAAGTGCTCAGTCAACTTAATAATAAGCATGTCCCTAGTTTCGTCCGCGGTAATGAGGGACGCCGCATACATCAATAGATGGACCCCACTTACTTCTCCCCTACGTTCACGGGATCGGCTATGAGGCGAAGAACGAGTCTGATCATACAGCGGACCAAGGTGACGGGCTCGACATTCATTTCGGTCGTCTTCCGGGCTCCCACGAAGCCTATGAGTTCCTGTAACACGGAGAGGAGCACATTCTTCATATCAGATTCATGTGCCAGCCGCGTGGCCATGAGCAACATTCTTTGGTCGAAGCAGGTACCATGAACCATGTCCTTGACCGCCCGGATTGCTAAGGGGAAAGAAACGCCATCAGGAGGGGACTAAGACGTTATCGACAAAAAATCAGTTGATCCATACCATCATTTTCCCATCCTTAAACGCAGGGTCAGTGGAATTGGCCGTGCCATGGCACGCAGTCCCGATAAGTATTCTTACCTTGTTTAACCGCGACCAAGAAGGTCAGATAGTGAGTCGCGGCTTCATCCCCGGGACAATGGCGGATTATGGCCGAGGCTTGCGCGTATTCCTCTTGCTCGATATGACACAGGGCCGCCTTCCGAATACATTTACTCGCACAGGTATCTGCCACGCTCGAAAAAGCTTTTCGCGTTCCAAGCAGGAACCAGTCTACAGCATCCGAACAGCGCTTGAGGGAGCGTTTTCGCTCTCCGTATTGATAGAACAACTGTGGACAGCTCCTATCATCATGGCACCAGACGGAAAACAAGATACATTACCATGAGACACGCAGTGGCGCCAATCTTTGGGAGCTCGAAGTCGGCGGACTCCAGCACTAGAAGCTCGATGGCATCGTTATGCGCCCGTGGAAAGCTTCTACGTACAAGAACAAGTTTCCCCAAGATCACGCATCGCCCTGGCATGATCCACGTCCTTGGAACAGTGAAATATTACGGCCAAAAGGAGGTGCTCTACAAATGGCAACCCTGAGTTTGTAACAGCCCCCAGGATGGCTCGGAGACACATTTGGATAACTTTGATCACGAGCCTTTCACAGACATGTGACAGTCACGGTAAGGGCGACAATCAGCCGAAAAAGTGGAGCTTACAGATGATGCGACACCGTCCTTAGATCAAGGAGGATGCTAGGATAGCATATGCGATTAGTCGTTGCCCAGAAGATCTCAGGATGGATGGAGATGAACTTATTGATACTATCTTCCGTGAATTCCATATGCTCAATGATAGACCTGAAGGCTGCGTGCGCCGTGATCATTAATGGATCGAATTCAGTGCCATGCGATGTGGACCCGAGGTTGGGGCTCACATTCGAAAAGGGCGTCCTCGGGGGCGTTTCGCCGCTTTAGGACCGCAAGCTTCCACCAGCGCAGTTCTACTGCGGCCTTGAGCTAACAGCAGCGTTTAGACAGCAATAAGCCAGTGGGGTTTTGATGGATGCTTACGTGTTCCGGAGGTATCGAATCGAGCAACTCATTCAGGGCCGTCTCTGCGCGCGCAAGATTCTCCGCATTCAGACTGGACGAAAGGACGTATGCACGTGCTGGTGGGAACCGGGGGTTACAAACAAGAAGCAGGGACGAAGAACCGGATGAGGTGAACCTAAATTTTTCAATATGCATCGCTGAGACCGTAAGCATCCACTGTCAGTCACGTTGTCCGCCGAAAACAAAAACCCAACCTTCAGGTCAACAGCGCCGGCGGTCAGCGTGTCATCAAGGTGCTCCGCCAGAGAGAACGCCTTTTGCAACCACTTGACGGCCTCCTCGGCTCTTGCGTCTATTTTCGAGTCGTCACGGCCCTCGCTGATCAGAAGCGACTTTCCAATCTGGAGCACCTTTGACGCCAGCAGCTCACGCTGGGGGGACAGAAGGGCGAGATTTCAGGGTAACGGACATGAGGCGAAATTTGTAAAGGACATACGTCACGCGCGGACAAGTGGGCCAGGCGTTCAACGTGGCTTTCTGGGATGATCAGATGAGCACGGAACCCGCCTTGGCACAGCAATCAGCAATAGCATCTTACCGGTAATATTCCGAAGCATGTAATGAGCGACGCTGTCGTTGCCCTCCTTCCAAGCCTGGGAATATGACTCAGCACGGGGATGCATGTATGCGATACGTTTTTGCAGGGCACGAGGCTTACTGCTTCCATTCTACTGCAGTAATAGACCACGGTCGCCTGCGCTATGGACTGCCGATGAATATTTTTGGGGTCATCTGCATTTCGGAGGCATTGCTCAAACTGGAACCAATCAACGCGTGGAAATGGGTAACTAGTAACTCATGAAACGCGCCGTTACAACGCGCACCTTGGCAGCGGATGTTAACACGCTGGAAGCCAATTCGTATTTTCCCGAGTCTGAGAATATAACAGTCCGGAAAAAGCAAGGGTCACACAGGGCGTTACAAAGACTTGTGGGACCCGTTCCTGGGAAAGGGAAACACTTTACCTGCTAGGGTAGCGCCAGTCTTGCTTGCCAACTGTAACATGTGAACGAGACCTGCATGGGACGTTGGGGAAGGGAGAGCGCCGTTCAATGTCCCACATCGCAACACATCGAAAGGGAAGGCTGACAATCCACATCGAGGTCCTCGGGTAAGCCTGCTTCGATAAGGCGGAAGCCGGCGAGTCTTACTAGAGTGGGGAAGATACATAAGAGGAGATAACGGAAGCAGGACAAGACCAGTGGATGAAGGTTATTGGATACACGTACATGCCGCAACGACGGCAGGAATCTGATCACCCGCCGTGAGACGCATAGAGCTCGAATGGTTCCATAAATAAGTCCCTATTCAGGACGGATGTGGTAAGGAAGTCAAGGTACAGCGAGACGGACAGACCCTCCCGATCGAGGACATCAACCTGACAGTGGCCTAGCAAGGACCGGCTAGAATTGGAACGTAGAAGGACGAGACGTTCGGACAATGTAGCGAGTTCGTAAAGCTCGGTGACGAGAGTCGTGGAATGAGCGCTCTGGGATTCCGCGCGGTGATTAAGTTTAGTTTTGACCCTCAGAACGAGATCTTTTGTGGAATGAGACAGACGCTCGATAATGATTTATGGACACAAAGAAAACACAACCTTGAATGAGATCAAAATTTTGGGAAATTGACGGCCGTTCTTTTCGTTCGAGAGCGGCGGACATTGTGAGGGAGGGAGCGAGAGTGGCACTTGGCAGAGATCGTGTAACTCTGCGTGACATGTAACGTGTGACATATCTTTGTCACACCGGCCGACCGGAGGTGTCTCCGCCCGCGTGTACCAGTGCCCGAGTGTACCCGCGGCTACAAGGACGCATGGCCTCACTTCCGTAGTTGAGTTGGTGCTGTACTTTGATGTCTCATTTCGAACAAACTCTCCCTATCGATGCCGTTGCTCGAGCTAATGGCGTACGTCCCACACGCTACCTGCCAGCCTTCCCTTCTTCATATTTCCTTTAGAATGCCCGACGAGACGGTACATTCGCAGGCCTCACCGCTGGTCTCCTTGGAGGTCCGCTCCCTTCTCTTCCCATTCATTTCACACATGCCGTCTCAACACCACTCCGCGCTTAGCTATCATCGGCAGCAGATTAGGCCTCAGTAGAAACAAGACCTTCATTGCTGGAACAAGTGAGTCAGTCCAAGCCCCTGTGCCAACCCAAACTCCCGATTCCCTTTGAGGCCGGTCCTCCTATCTCCTCCTTCCCGTTCCCCCCAAAAATCGTCTCGGAAGTTCTCCCCTCGAGCGCGGCGTCCTGACATGATCGTTGCCTTTTCTGCCATCAGTCACCGGAATACTTTCCGGCTATCAGTTTACCCAAGGTTTTGCTGCGGCTAATATGTCACGCCTGCGTGCCGAGGTAGCAGCAGCCCAGGAGGCAAAG
Organism: Lactarius pseudohatsudake; assembly: GCA_021525015.1. NCBI lineage: Eukaryota > Fungi > Basidiomycota > Agaricomycetes > Russulales > Russulaceae > Lactarius > Lactarius pseudohatsudake. The sequence continues at coordinate 674,791 of JAKELH010000003.1, read as the reverse complement.
CGCAAGGAACTGCAACTGTGACCTGTGGCGCTCGCGGGGGCTGATTTGCCCATCTCGGACTTTTCGGTGGCCTCATGTTCAGCTTTTTAACCTCTCAAGGAACAGTTTTTATTTATTCCTTATCTACGTTGGTGGGTGTCTCCGTATCCAAACGGTATCATCATCATCATTGGGGCACTCCTGTCATATGTCTCCGCTGTCTCTCATTTCAGGGCCGCATTGTTACAACCTGTTATGTCAATTCTAAGAGGGGGTCATTGACTCCACGGCACCGCGTCTCGGGAAGGTCTCGGGAAGCCTGAGGGGGCGTGGATCGCATCGCTGGCGAATACCCCGGCAAGATCACGCGCTACGGCTAGAACGGACTCCGCCATTTCCAAACCTTGCGTGTTCCTACCCACCACTAGCCGAATTTGGCCGTCCGTGACTCGGATCGTTACGTCCACTTACTTGACAAGGTGGCGTGTTCATTCGCAACTCACCCTCCTGCGGTGCGTTTTTTAAAACCCCGGCAGTTGAGTGGGGGAGGGAAGGCCCAGAACAGAACGTGAGATGGAAACAGACCGTTTCTTCAAGTCCGCTGGCACTTTCAGTACCAGCATCATCATTTGTTCGAAAGAAAATAAGAAAGGATGAGCTCTCCCGCGGGACCGTCCAAACGCCGCCTGTATCAGATCGGTGGCACCCAGAGAACCCAAGAGTCCGAGTGGTGCTTCCTGTGCCGTCAGTGCCATGATGATGTATGTAGCCAGGAGGGATCTTTACGCAAAAACCGCAGGTGCCCATATTTTTTGCGCTTGACTCGGGCACGGTCAGTTTCCCGCTGCGTGTCATGCTTAGACCCCATATGAGACGATTTCATGAGCGGTGTGACGTGGTTGTTCCAGATTTGACAGATTTCGTGGAATTCGGCCCTCTTTCCCCATGGAGTGCGTGAAATGTCCCAGCGTCCTAGGGACTGGAGTACTGTAGTGCTTCCCTCTCCGCTCAGGTTCCCTGACTCCCTCCCCTAACTCACATAAGAATATGAACTATGAATATGGGCGTGGCGTGCTCCACGCTTGCATGTAAGGTTAAATCCCTTGCTCTCCGGAGGAGCAAGATGCATCCCTCAAACCTAAAATTCATTCGTCAATACAAATGTTTTTTTCTTCCGAAAAACTGGTTTTCCCTTCCGCCTCTCAACCCCGAAGGGATGTGACTAGACCGCGGTGCGGTGACAACTGACAAAGGGGGAGGAAACTAACGAAGATCCGATTCCAATGCAACTAGACCGGATGCTAAGGTATGGCTTGTGCTGGATCTCCTGTTCCTGTCTCGCTCCGAGTCTCAAGATTCGATGCGCGCAGCAGGTCAGCTGGGGGTCTGTTGCGAGTAAGTTAATTAATCCCCTTGGCACCGAAGTCGGACGGCGGCGGGTGTATCATTATTTGATGGTCTTAGTTTTAGCACCGCACCTCTAGCTGTCTTCCTTATTTCGATTCAGTGATTTTGATATGTCCCTTAGTGTTGAGGGTAAGTAGAAATCAAGAAGGAAGATTCAATCGAGCTCAAGCCCCATGCAATGTCGGGTCGGATATTGTATCGTATTGTATGATACGAATGATTACGACTTGGCTAATATCAATCAGGGTCCTCGCGGGAGAACGTATCGATATGGATAGGTATTGTAGAATATTTATTTTTTGTCAATTCAATTTTTTTTGTGTTTTTTTTAGAATGGAAAAATTTGCGCTGTACTTATTGGAATCAGGCCTCGTATAACCTGCATCGTGCAATGAAGCGGAACGAATGTGTGAGCGCGGCCCACACACATTCTATGTATAACTTCCATTTGGTGGTGTCAGTTGCGCCGCGTGATGACATTTTACTCAGCAGCACGCGCGGGACCCGACCCTGGTCTGTCCTCGGGAATGGACGGACTAAGGGAGGCAAGAGTAGGGCAGCGCAGATCGCGGATCAGACTCCATAGCATCCGAATGTCCCTTCCAACAGCTGTTGGCTGTGTTCATTAACTTAGTTAGCAGGGTTGACTAGTAGTTAACTGGCGGATAAAAATAAAACATTAACGAAATGGACGAAAAAGGGTAAATGAGCTTTGCGATACAGCAGCCACCGATATGAGTGATACGGGGCACAACTTATAGGAATTAGGCTTTTCTTTCCTCAAGGGGAGACTCTCAAACGTTGGGACCTCACTGAGATCGTAACTGGTGTGAGAAGCGTGGCCAGGGTTGTGGAGGATCACGAAAACGGCCTAGAAGGAGGTGGTAGGGTAGGTGAAAAGGAGGAAAGGACATCTGACACATCTAGCCCTGTCATGCATCCATCTACATGTCGGCGTTCCCCTCTCCGACCGAACGAATGTCTTCCCCTCTGGCCACGCCCTGCACCTTTACAGGAAGAAGGCGGTCGATTGGACTGGGGGGCCAACGGAGATCCTTCTTGCACAGTTCCTACATGTTTCGTGATCGTGTGGCGTAGAAGACGACCCAGTCTACTTCTGTTTTCCTCACGTCCCCCCTTTCCTCCTTGCTCTCTTCTTGCTTAATCAAAGGGAGAAAATAAATGCCGAGAATGGCAACCGTATACCGGAATAGGGAACGGACATCGGGATCTAATTTAAAATGAAGAAAAGAGGGAGGTCTTTCAAGTCAATTCGTTTCGTTTGGGCAACTCGGAACCCGGATTTTCCGTAGGGCTTCCAAATCGTTGGTTCAGATCTTCATTCACAAGCACTCTATTCACCGGCAGCTCGGAACTTCGTTTGCTACCCTGCCCGGGCGCTGAACACATATGATAACTGCATCATGTTTGCACATGTGTGTGCGCAGTTGTAAAAGAAAAAAAAACCGAAATCGAACCCAGGCGTGTGATACAGTGTGCGAGGGAACGCGAAAAATGGCATGCTATGGTTGGATGGAATGAATGAGTCCGAATGTATGCGAGTGTGTGGAAGCGGGAAGATGGATAATTGCTGGTGTACAATAAGATTAAGTGATTGCATGTAGACAAAAAGTCAATTCGTGGGCGTGGCATGAATCGCCATGACAAGAGACATGACAAGAACAAAGTGATAATTAAAGGCGACGTCCACGACGCCAATGATAATCAGGGGAGTATGCGGGTGTAGGGTAATGATAATGTACGCCGGGAGGTCCCGCGTTGGCAAAAGGTGCCAGAAGAACCGATCCGTTGGTCGCCTCACGCAAGCCTGGAAGGGGTTCCTGTACTTCAATCCCGCGCGTGTAGCTCGGGTCGTGTGACACGGCAGTGCCTACACTGGTTCGGGTCCAGGAAACCGCCGTGTGTGAGGGCAGCACAGGAGGTAACGTGACACTAAAATGATGGGGGCTCGCCGAAGCGGACTGAATGGCGTACGGGACAGGTGGGGGAGGGTATGCGATATGCGACGGCGCTGAAGTCTCTGGAGGTTGATGGTACCGCAATAAGCCCTTGCGTGATCGGCTGTCTTCCGCCATAGGGGATCCTGCCAAAGAATAGAAGTACAAGTGCTGGACTGTGTGTTAGCGCCAAAACCCATATGTCCGAATTTGTCCAAATGCCCACCTTTGGAACAGGCCTCGGTTTGGTAGGGTCCAATCGATACGACGCAATCAAAGTCTGCGGCGGAACATTCCGTACGGAGGCTGGTACGGTAGTTCCCTCAGTGGTCTGGGAAAGTGCAGGTGACGACCCAAGAGTCAACCTTGAGAAGGACTGCAGTGATTCGAGAGGGGAAGGGGTGTGCATCCCCGGCAGTTGTAGACTGCGGAATTTCAACCGCAAGACTGATTGGCCTCTTTGTGGGCCTTGCGAGATCGAATGCAGTGGAGCTAGGTGAGAAGGCATCGATAGCGGAGCGCTTGCAACGTGAGCGAAGCGGAGATTCGTGGTCAACCAACATCTCCGGCGAATACTGAGGCAATGTGTTGACGAAAGAGTGGGGCGAAACCGGCACGCGGGCCAAATGTGTCGGAGAGGAAGAGCGGGCACGAGCGGACCAAATCCTGCCCTTGGAAGGCACAGTCAACGGGGCCAACGGTCGTGCAACAGTGGATGAGCGTGGTGTTTGACGGGTCTTTCTCCATTGTCGACTACCCCTCTCTTTTGCCATCACGAGACCCTCCAGGAGACCAACCCAACGGACATATGTCTCCTTGTCTACGTAGAGGTTAAAATCGATGCCAGCGAGAAACTCGCGCTCCATTTTGTTGATTTCGTTCAGTTCAATTCCCGAGACCTCCGACCAAGTCTTATTTGTGTATGTGTTACTACGAGACGATTTAGTTAGGAAGACGTTCAAAAGACCATAGGGGTGACACATACTCGTCCACAAATTTGTTCGCCATCATGAGTGCAGCGACTGCAACGCGAAACTCACTCCCAGGATGTGCCACAGTGCCACAGTTACGCTCTTTAAGCCGGTAGACATAGTGTAGAGATAGTACAATGACGGATTGACTGAGCTGAGTGGTCTGTAGGAGCTTTTGCATGAAATGTACAAAGACGGAGGAAACGGAGAACTGAAGCCTGGCCGTCTTGGGGTTGAAGGGTATCAGAGGCTGTGAGGGAGAGGTGTTGACAGGACTAAGGTTGGAAGACTGGGAGAACCAAAGATAGCAGATCATTTCGCAAGTGTTCTCAGCCGTGTACTGAGAAGAGTGCGGACGCGAGTCGCTAAACCAGCTCGCGACATGTTCTTCCGATGGTACATTATCGGGAGGGGGTGTTGGTGGCTTCTGGCCCCAAGCAGAGTTGGTGGCACATGGTATGGAAGAACGCGACGCGTCGAAGGGAGGAACGTGAGCGGGAGGGTGGATAGCTGCTAGAGGAGGTACTATCGGAATTGGATGAGAGAGTGAAGAGAAAGAAAGCAAGACAGGACGTACGAGCAGTGTCCCTGTAGTGGTGCTGACGTTGCAAAGAAGTAATGGGTGGCAAAGTTGTTGGATGGTGAGGTTTCGAAGACCAGGGAGGGGTGATTGTGTGGAGTGGTAGGAACTGCCATGAGGGATAGGACGCGGCGATGTTGAGGACTTCAGAAGGGAGAGAAGGGAGGTTCATTGCGTGATGCATAGGGAGAGTTGAGGGGAGAGATATAACAGCCATGGAGGAGAGAACAGAACATATTGCAAAACGTATAATAAGGGGTGTGGTATATGAAAGCGTATCGTATGCGTCTGTGTCTCGACGCGACGGTGTGTGGACTGAGACTAGGGTTCCCTCCTTAAAATTTAATTATTACTTTTAATACCTTTATTTAACGACGGGATGCGGATGACAATGGAATGGCGTGGGTGGCGTGGCATGGCGTGGAGTGCCATTACCCATGATTCGAGATCGTCCACTTCTTTCTCACCTCACCTCAACTCGTCTCGTACCACTCATCACGGGATTTCCCTGGGGATTCCCCATAGTCTCTCCCTTCCCTCCCCCCGTATCAGGAAAATCACATAAGCATCCTCCTCTCCCACGGCTTCCTCCAACCAATCATCTCGGAGCTCGTCTCGTGCTCTTCTACCTCCCCTCGACAACCATTTGGATCTCTTGCCGCAACACTTGCCTCATGGGGTTATCCCCCCGCTCTCAAAAATGCCAAACTCCAGGTCCCCTCGTTACCACACTTTCCATCTCCGCGCTCTCATCTTTCTTGTCTCTTTGTGGCCAAACACCAGTTCTGTTCACTCCGAGAGAAAACTGCCCTGCCCTACCGTCCCTTCTCCTGTTCCGTAATCTTTCATCCTAATTCCAAACTGGCTTCTCACCCTCTGTTCTCCCTTTCTGCGCCTGCGCGCCCTAAATCAGCTAAACCTATTACCGCAACTTGCCGGGTAGCCTAATCCATGTCCCTTGTTTCTTTGGTATATATCGATCAGCGCTGTGTCCTCCAAGATCATGCTTGTCAGATGCGGCAACCATGGATCTCCTTCTGAGCCTAGATAAATCTGAGATCCATATTTTACTCTTCTCTTCCAACGATTCACATTTTCACATCCCGCGAACGGTACCATCCCTTTCCGCATTTGGGAACTACGGCTACTTGGCTTCCCTTTCACTCTGTGCCTAGCCCGGCATTTGTCATATAAGCCAATTGCGTGGATCTCATTTACAGATTCTAATGTGTGTGTTCCTCCACGTACGCTTCTCAACCCGTGCCCCTTCGCGCCATCCATCAGACACCTCCGACGCGCGTCCCCGTGTCACTGTTTACCGCCTTGTTTCTTTACTTATTGTTTCTCATCGTACTACATGTTCGCTCGCATACATCGATACCACGTCGCCTCCGGGCCCCGGAGATACCTCGATACCTTAGTAGAAGTCCTCTTAACATATTCGTACATGCATACCAATCCTTTCAATATCAGGCGGCTGTCGCACCCATCTAATTTCGTTTTGCCCGGACGGATGCGCACATCCGCCTCCCATAATTAGTCCTGCCATGACCCGGCCCACTTCCCCCTTTAAGGATCCTCGCACCCATGCCCCAAGCGATTCCCCGATAGTCGACGTCACCGCCCCTGCGTTTCCTCGTGTCCGGTGTCTCGCCGCTGGTGCCGTGCCCGCTTGTGTCATTCAGGTTGATCAGGTCAGGTCGCCGCTCCTCTCCCCTGTCCGTATCAAGCTAAACTCGTCGCTGCCTTTAGGGTGGATCCAGGATCCAGAATGTCTTCTCTTTGATCTGCGTCCACTGGTCCCCGCGGTTTTGCTATCATATTCGTCAATCGGCCGCCCGCGTATTGTAACGCAGATGTAAGATGTTTGATGAGGGGCCACCCATCTTAGATATATCCCTGAAAAATAAATAGCATGCCGCAACCGTTCCCCCCGACTGTTCTCTGCTGCTGTATTTTCCGTAATGGCTTCTGCCGTGCTTTGTAATAATATGAGTGGCTGACTGAACGAACATTCGCGAAACTCTGCTACAATACCAGTAATACCCGGATCGAATCATCATCATCATCACGAACAGTTCTGTCACTTAAACAAATATCACTGATCCTGATCTAGCAGGCGTGTGATCAAGCAAATTTCTTCTAAGCCTTCCCCTTTCGACGCTCTCGTTTGTGAGTGGGGGCCCCTTTGTTCCGCCGTGCCCATGACACCATTCTCCACATGTACACGATACCGTGCCGTCCGTTGTCAGAATCCGTGTCCGCATCCGTATCCGCAGTTCAGTTGCGGCTAATGCGGGTGGGTATCTCGAAGAATGGAACGCAAGTTCCCCTCTCCTCTCTTCCACAGCCGCCCAGGCGCATGTGTTTTGTATTCGCCAAAATCTCCGGTTGTACTCTGAGACGTCCTTTATTCTTTATTCTTCTTCGGGTGTCAGACATGTCAGGCTTCACCCATAAGCGCTTCCCTTCACCACCAGTCAATGTCGTTAGGCTCCTTTAGTTTAGTTCCAAAAACAAACTCTGCTGGCGGCAGGCGACCTGCCCACCTGAAAAAAAAATACCAAAAAAACCCCGTGTGCCCACCTATCTCCGAATCCATGGGTCTCGTTGCAATTGAAACGCTAGTCCTGTCATCTCACATTCAAAATTATCCTCTTTGGAATTCAACTCAACTCCCGAGAAGTAGTCGTAAAACACTTCCAGCTCCGACAACCAATGGATCTCGACGTCTGACCGTATTATTGCCATGGGGGGTTCGGCCTGATGACACCCGGAGAAACCGCTTTTTTTGCTTTGATCGCTTTACCCTCCCACCGTGATCGGGTGCGACAACGGAGCAATGACCACGGCAGGGCAATAAAAATAAGGCCAAGCCCTCATCACGCTCCGCCCGGCGCGAACAGACATTGCATTTCGAGTGGATACGCCCAACAGGCTCCGTTCTCCGTGCTTCCCGCGGCGCCCTTTCTGGGTCACGCGGGCATACGCCTGAGCCAAACACAAACAACAAAAAGGAGAGGCGCCACTTTGCGGCAAGGTGGACCGTGACGTCGTATCTGGCAGGTTTCTCGTACGCAATCGCCCAAACAAAGGCGATATTAGCCCCTTGCGTCTGCATTCATGTCGTTGACTCGGCCGAAAGGAAAGCCAATAACGCCCTTGACGAACTGGGCATGGTGGGCATGGGGGTGTCCGCGGCACGCGCGCCTTCACATCGAGATACATACATGTGCAATACACTACACATTTATCGTACACGTTGCAACTCGGGGTTCCTCCGAGCCCGCTGCCACACGTAAACTCGTGACCTATATCGCAGGCGGTAGTGTCGTTGTTGTCGTTGTCATTGTTGCGTTATTGTTCTAGCCTAGATTCGTCCAATATCAATGTCGTCCTAAAGAAAAGTGACGCCGAACTGAAACACCGCAAGGCCCCTCCCAATTCACCTATAGTAGGAAAGAAGATCGGCTCCAAGGATAGTCTGTTCTAGAACAGTGGTCGGCTCTACACGTCTCCTGCAAAATTGTGTCTCCTTCACCCGCCCGGCAGCATGTGGCACAAAGACAAGACCGAAAAGCTCGAGGCCTAGATGTAATGTGAATTGTTTTTAGTTCCTTAAGTAAGTTAAACTGAACCCCCTAATTTGAGAAGCGGTGTTCCTTTGAGCATAATAAGGGTGCAATGCAACGCGTATTACCGCCATTCGGTTGCTAGCGAGCGCCAGCGAGAGCACTGTAGTACTTTACCGTATACGAGAGATTTGACCCACAAGAACTAACTTAGCTTACTGTAATCCCCATTTGGATAGTTAACACTAAAATTTAGAAAAAAATAATCGGGATCGGCCGGTGAGCACACTTGGAGTTACTGTAATCGACGCCCGGTGGATTTGGGGTGATGCACTGCCCTGCCTCTGCCTCACCGGTCTCACCGTCGGGCGCACCTCCTCCTTTCCCCCCCAAAATGCCGAACGTACAAGGAGGAGCTTGGGTGACAGGCTGGACAACAACGAAAATATGTGACGCCTGACCCTATTCCTGGGCCTGGTCTCAAGGCGCCCCCCGTATGGTCGTATTTCGTCACGCGAGATAGATTCTGCTTAGATCGGGCGGCCGGAGATGGTTGTGGAAGTTTCCTGATGTGTACTAAGATGCCCGGGGCGGAACCGATTATTCTGGCTAAACCGCAGGGTTGTTAATTAACGTGATGATAATCAGTTTGATAGGGCCTAGCTGGAAGTAGCTTATCCTCCTTATTTTTATTTTCTATTTCCGTGTGACCGACCTTATCTGGTGGAAGCGATCTTGTGGCAACACGCTCGCCGAGGTGCGATTGTACTATGGCAAGTGGTCAGGCTTTGCGCTCGTCTTTCATTTACTCCACGGGTAAGGTCCATGTTGATGGAAAGTACACCAACTATTCTCATTGTAACCACGTGTCTACTGATGATCCTGTGCTCCAACAAGCATCAGGGGGAGTCAACGATGTGGATTGAGCACGGTCCCAATAAGACCCATCACCATCAGATCTATCTTGATTCAGGCGAGATCTGAACGGATATGTGTATGTAGCCTGGGCCTGGATGGCTGCGCCCTCCCGTGCCAGTGCTTACCGTAACGAAAAGTGGGGATACGAGAGGATGAAGCAGCGCGTGACTGATGGCCAGAACAGAAACCTGGATGTGAAAAGGTTATATAAGTAGCCGGGAAGTGCGCTCGATGATCTGGACCAGGGCCAGCCAGTCGATGAGAACCTCGGTTAGGCACTGTAAGGAGAACGCCGTCCAATCTCAAGTAATAATAGGAGTTATGACCGGAACGGGCCTGTTGTGAAATTCGAGATGAGAGGGAAACGCCGACAAGTGCTTATTTCCATGGTGTGAGCTATCATCGCAATGGTGTGCATATTAAAAAGGTGATCAACGAGATAGGCCGCGCCGAACATGGCCCGACGGAGGAATGGCATGATAAGTACAGCACCCGGCGTAGGAGTGGCCTGTATCGAACCCTGCTCTAACTTCCGAGTGAGGCGGAGTTGTCACCCATCTTGCGCTGTGCCATCGGCACCAATAAATTATGGCAATATTGAGCCAAGGGAGGTTACTGTACGGCAGGGGAACAGAACAGGAGGCAGTCACGATGTGACATGTCACGTGTTACTCGTCACAGCGTTGGCTCTTGCACGGGGGCGCTGCTGTCAACATCGTCATCCTCCCGCTCAGTAACGTGTTGCCCGTCGCCATTCGTCGGCTCCCACGACATTCACGCCCTTTACTCCTCATTCTTACTACCCATAAGATTTTCATACCCATAGTTCTTCACTCTCTTCTTATTTTCGCACACTCTCGTTACTCCCTGGCTGCGGCATGGGGATTCAATTCGGCTCCTTCAACAGCATCTGCCAAACCGCCGCGCTGGTCATTTGTCCTCTAATAGGCTCCGATCAGGGTATCGAGCCATCGTGCTATAGCAGAAACGTCGATATTGCTGGTACTCTCATCTTCCAACCTTGTGAGTCGTTGTCCCCTTCTGCGTGTGGCATACATACGGCCATCCTATCCCCATATTTTCGTAAACCCTTTTTCTCGCCTTCTAACTCCCTCTTTCCCTGCCCTGTCATCCTCAGCGACATGTTTCGTCCACGTCGTTGCAATTCTGATGACTGGGATAATGATTTATCACATACGGAGTAAATATACGGCAGTTGGTGAGTGCGACTTGCTATGCCGTCAGGCCGTCCATCCCAACGAGCAATTAATATCCATCAGGTCGCAAAGAGATTGTCATGTTCTTCTATCTCTATGCGATCATCGAATTGCTCGCGTTTTTCCTCGATTCTAACATTATTCCGACGGCAAACGCAAGCTACCCGGTGAGCCTTTTGGAGTACATCGCTTTTTCTGATCTTGCGATTGATATTTTTGGGGTGCTGCAGTGGTTCGCCGCCGCATATACAGGCTTGGTCGCCGCCGCATATTGCTGTCTTCTCATCAATGGTTTTGTTGGCTTCCAGTTCGCCGAAGACGGCACACCACTATCACTTTGGGTGCGGCCGGCTTGTCCTATCTCCGAGTATATCGGCGCAACTAAGCCTGACTTCTGGTTGTAGCTTCTGCGAATCTGTTGCCTTGCATGCGTTTGGCGCCGCGTTCTTCATCGCCATTGCGACCTTCAAGGGCTATGTGGGGTTCAAGAACAGCAAACCTACGGCGCTATGGATTATCTACATCCTCTGGCCGCTGGCCTGCACAGTTATATATGTCGTCTCGCAATTGGTTCTCGTGTTCCGCACGCTCGAGGACCGTTGGCCGATCGGAGACATCATCTTTGGGACCGCTTTCTTCACAATTGCGCAGGTTCTGCTATTCGCCTTCAGTGCAACGATCTGTGATGCCATCAAGCACTACATCGATGGGCTTTTCTTCTTCACGCTATGCATGCTTCTGAGTGTGATGATGGTATACAAGTATTGGGACAGTATTACGGTGCGTCGGATCAGTGTTCGCGTCGCACATGCACGCACTCATCGGAATTAGCGCGAGGATCTCGAATTCTCTGTCGGATCCAAAGCCACCGTATGGGAAGTGAAGGACCCACTTTTAGCGGGGCAAGAGTCGGATCCATATGGGAGAGGACGTAGCAAGCAACTATCACGGAGCACCAGGCAGCCTTGTTGGCGGTATCAGCGGACAGCAGCTGTACCAGCAGAAGGGATATGGTGTACGCGGTTACCCACCATCGTCAGACAGGTATTGACAATAAAGGACTGCGTTTGTCTTTCGTTGCACTTATTATTGATACCCTTACCTTCACACGGACAACGGCGATTAAATAAATTAGGGCAAATAGTAGACATCGTTGTAAAATTTGCATTCAATCTTGCAGATTGTATCTCGTCACGTCCATCGATTGGAAATATGTTTGAAAAAGTTTATTGATCTTAGTTATTTGTACAACATCGAAAGCTAATACAGGAGAAGTGAAAGAGCCCTCAAGCGCAAGTGCACTATCATAGGGAACAATGAAAAAACCAATTCCAATTGGTTAGTTTTTTTCCAAAAATTGCTGGAAGCCGGAGCTAACAGACGGGTTCGGATGTGTAATTTGCAATCAGCAAAAGACTGTGCCTCGGTAAAGACCTCACTGGCGACAGTACATGCCCGAGCACAAGAGATGGGAAATGAGTAACGTCGGCGGGGGCCCTTTTATAGGGTTCCCAGTTTAGGGCCGGCAATTCACAAATAGCCATGGTCCGTGCGCGAATAGGCTCCCTGCTGGGTCGAGGCCTGCTGGGTCGAGACTCGTTCAGAGTTGCAACAACCATTGGCTAATACATTTACTTGCGAAGTATAGACTATAGACGTACAAGTTCACAAAAAGTTGCCGCTCTTACTCTCCCCAAACCTTTCTGACAGTCCCTTGGCATCCTGTATGATCCTACGCCGATCTTTCTCGTCCATCAACCTGCCACCGAGAGCCATGTCCCGCGAGTGGTCCCATATCGCGGAGGATTCCTCTTCTTGCGCGTCCTTTTTGCCCTTTGCCTCTTCTCGCGCGTGCGCGTCGATCAATGACGAGCCCCGATGTTTTCGCTAGAATTGTATTTTAGTGTTTGCTGGAAGAAAGGTGGAGAGAGAGAGGAAACGCACCGTGAACTCTTCGACCTGCCGCTGCAGTTCCGCGTCGCGCTTCCGCCGCTTGTTCGCGTCTTCCTCCGCATGCGGGTCCAGGTCGGCGAGGTCTGCGTTCTCGACGCGGCGCTTCTTGCCCATCACCTCGTCGGCCACACGCTGCTGCCTCTCGGCGGGCGTCTCCGTCCAGAGGGTGTTGTCGACGACTCTGGCGGGTGCAGTGGAGCGCGAAAATTGGCGGGGTTTGTTCAGCTTTGTTGGATCCAGCGCTGTGTGCAGGACGTGCTTGAGTATAGAGGATAGAGCGTGGAGCACGAAGGAAAGACAGACGCACTGCTCAGCAGATCGGACGATGAGGGCGGTACGAGCATCCACTCGGGTCGCTGCAGCGTCTTGGGGCGCGCCGCCTCCTACCAAAGCGATGAGTAAGGGTGAAGACGCAAGGCGGCCTGCGCATCGCGTGGGGACTTCGACGCACCTCGACCGCTTGGCGTCGCTGCGCCTCCTTCTGCATGAACTCCGCCACCTGCGTCCTCGTGCGCGTTTGGCGGTCCAGCGCCCGCATGGGGTGGTGGCGGCGGCAAAGGTCCGACCTCGTCCTCGGACTCCTCTTCCTCTTCTTCGCGTCGGAGGGGGCCCCGCGCCGGGCCCAGTGTGCGCCGTGGTGGAGCAGAGGCACTCGTGCGTGCGGCGGCGAGTTCCGGTGGAAGCTCGGGTGTGTAGCTGTCCTCGTCTTCCTCTTCCTCCTCCTCATAGCGCAGTACGGGAGCTCCAGATGATCGTAGGTCTGTTTGAGGCGGCCGCTGAGCGACCGAGTCTGATGAGGGGAGCTGAGGTCCTATCGAGGCCATCCTTGTGTCAACTCTCTCACTCACTGATTCTGACTTGCGTCTCTTTACGGCATGATTACCTCAGCACTCTCTTCCTCATCGATCGATGACCGCAACCCCTGCGGACGCTGCTCTGCGTCTCCTCTCGCCCGCTCAGCTCGCCTTTCTTGACCGACTCCCCAAAGCAGAGCTACACGCACACCTGAACGGTTCCATCCCGCTCCCGCTCCTCCAAGAGCTCGCGCAAGAATATCTATCTGCACCTACGACAGCCACCGCCAATGCCGATACCCTCTCTACGACCGTCGTCGCTGCCGATGTCATCTCTGGCTTGCAGCTCCTGAAAGCGGGAGTAACACTCGACAGGATCGATGATTTCTTCGGACTTTTCCCCGCCATCTATGCGCTGACCTCCACGCCCGCCGCGCTCCGACGCGCCACGCGCGGCGTGCTCTCCCACTTCCTCGATGGCGCCAGTGGGGCAGTGGCGTACATCGAGCTGCGCACGACGCCGCGCGAGACGCCAGGAGTCATGACGCGGCGGGAATACCTCGAGGTGGTGCTGGACGAGGTCGAGGCGCGCTCGCCGGACGCCGCGGCGCTGATCGTGAGCCTGGACCGCCGGATGGACCGCGCGGTCGCGCAGGAGGTGCTTGTGCTTGCGATGCAATTACGGCGCGAGGGGCGGCGCGTGGTCGGGGTCGATCTTTGTGGCGATCCGAAGGTACGTCTGCACTGACAGTCTGCCCTTGCATACCCGACACGACCGTCCTCTGGGATGTCGACAAGGGACTCACTCGACGTGCTTTCAAAGGCGGGGAATATGGAAGACTTCGTCGAGCTTTTCCGTACTGCGCGCGCGGAGGGGCTCGGTGTTACGCTGCACATCGCAGAGGTAACGAACGCTCATTCTTAGTCTTCTGAGCGTCCCCCAGAGACCTCACCGTATGGTTTCAGACAAGGGAAAATTCTGCGGCGGAGACAGTGAAACTCCTAAGCTGTGAGCCCCAGCGCCTCGGACACGCGACATTTTTGGATGACCAGGCGAAGGAGCTTGTGTTGGCACGGCGGACGTGCATCGAGATTTGTCTTACGTCGAACATTCTGTGCGCATTCCCGCACACACGTATGCTTTAGAACTGTGGGCGACCGGCGACTGACATTATTGTCAGATGCAAAACCGTGGAACGACTGGAAGACCACCACATCAGGTATTACCTTGAGCGGAACCACCCCATTGCTGTTTGTGTACGTATCGTTCATATCTTCCCGTTATGTCTGGTCCGTCTCAGCTTACAGCGTGGACTCACACAGACGGACGACATCCTACCATTCCGCAACTCGGTCTTGGCTGAATATGCCCTGCTAATGGCTCCGAAACCAGTGGGTCTCGGGTTATCAGAAAGCGAAATCGAAACCGTCGCCCGAATGGGGATGCAGAGTCGCTTCCCGAACCCAATCCCATAGGCACCGATCGGACCACACTCACTTGCGCCTCGGGAATTGTGGCGGGAATAGATTCTTTATGGGTGTATACATTTGAGTTTGGCAGGTACAAAATTCGCAAATGCCACTCATCGCCCGCCCGTCACCTCGAGCGTATGACCCGTCACATAAGATGCGAGTGGAGACGCCAAGCTGTCCCACCCAAAGTCCATTGGTCAGTTCCAATTAACGTTTTCAGCTGAGACAAACGTACAAGAGCATAGCAGCAGCGGCCTCATCCGCGGTACCCGGACGAGCGAGAGGGATTAACGGGAAGCTCTTCGGGTCGGCGCCGCTCGTCGTCGCCGGCGCTTTCGCGCCGGGGATACCGAGGGCAACTTTCTTGCCACCAATTTCAATAGCTGCACCCTCCTCCTTCGCCGCGGTCAACCTATTACGGTCAACTTAGGCCGCCAAACTGGAAAGAGGAAGACAGGATATCTGCATACCGCGTAAGAATGTACCCAAACGCAATGGTGTTAGCGCGCACGCCAAAGGCACCCCACTCTTTCGCGATGGTCTTGGTGAAGCCTGTGACGGCAGATTTGGCCGCGGCATAGTTGGCCTGGCCGACGTTGCCGTGAAGTCCGGACGTGCTGGAAACGTTGATGATACTGCGGTTCTCGGGCGTGCCAGTCCCGGGCTTGATGCGCATGAACGGTGCAGCGGCGCGAATGAGGCGGAACGGCGCGCGGACGTGAATTTTCAAGATGATGTCCCATGCATCGTCGGGCATTGTGTGCAGCATGCGGTCATATGTGAAGCCGGCTTTGGTAAGCCGTGTCAGTGACAACGGTCGGTAGGGACGGAGAAACTAGATGAATGCACCATTATTGACAATGTGGTTCAACTTTCCATAGCGCCTGCGAAGAGTGAGAATGGAATCACAGAAGGAGAACCAAGGTGCATACTTGATGGTAGCATCGAGAATCTTGGCGGGAAAGTCGTCCGCGCCTACATCACCACCTACTGCGATGGCATCACCACCGGCAGCTTGTATCTCGTCGACAACAGATTGGGCCTTCTTCTCGTCGAGACTAGGTTTGTGAGTTGTCGCGCCCGGGCACGCGATCAGGAATTTTACGTGTACTTACTCGCTGACGACAACCTTTGCGCCCTCCTTGGCAAAAAGGAGGGCCGCGCTTCGACCGATACCCTATGAGAGTAGAGAGATTGTGAATGTGAAAGAAGAGAGTAACAATGGATAATACCTGAGCAGCGCCTATGGAAAGAAAGTTAATCGAGAAAGCGGAGCGCCGATGGAGCTAGCTATAAACGTACCAGTGATTATGGCAACCTCACCGTTCAATAGACCACGACCATGATTATTAGAAAGATGGCTAGCGACTTGCTGAAGACGATCAGAGGATGACATGGTGGATGTGGGTGTGGTTGTGGTGGACTCGGAACTCGGATACGGTGTGGATGTCCGATCATGTGACCGGATTAGCACCGCCACCCCCACATAGTCAACTACTGTACTGCTACTGCTATTGTAGTCAACCATGGAACACTCTCTCGAGTTCAGAGGCGTTCGTTTCGATGACGAGTGTATCCTCATTCCAGACCCTCAGCCTCGCTCTCGCATGCCAAGGCTGCTTATCAACCCTTTCGCTTTCAAACGGAGACATTCCCAGGATTCGTATTCGCCAACATCTTACCACTCTGACGCTCCTCCCTCTCCCACCGGCACTTTTCCTAGACCCGCGTAAGCACCCATATTTCGTCACTACCGTGCATCCAGTCATATCTTTTCCAGTCTTTCTAGAAAATATAGCCTTACTGAGAGCCCGCCACTATCTCCTCCTCCTGTCTATCGTCACGCATCCTTACCCCCGACCCCGACAACTAGCGCTCGACCTCGTGCCCCCTCCCTTTCTCCACTCCAGCGTGATCGGGTGAACCTATACCTCTTCGCCCATGTTGCCCTGATTGCTTCTCTGCGACCGAGCGTGCGGCTTTGCTGGGCGAAAAATGGACAGAAAAGTTCTCTCGTGCAGCACGTAGGCGCCGCAGCGCAAGCGCGGACAACTATTCTTGCCCACCACCTCACGTCCACTCCGGAAACCAGGCCACGATCCAGTGGTCGTCCAACATCACAGAGGACAGCACACCTGCCGCCTTCCACCCTATCCTCGTCGTCGACGAGGCTGACCACAAAGCAAGTCTCGTGACCAAGCCGAGCCCCGCGCCCGACGGCGAACAGGAATTGACCGACGCACTGCACGCCATCGACCGTCTATCCGTCCAGGAACCCGAAGATGGTATTCTCCCTCCACTGCTCACGCGCCAGAAACCGTGGCTCTCGCCGATTCCTAGTAACAACGCTTCGATCGACGATGTCTCCCGTGAGCCATCTACGGTGGCCGCGGAGGATCCCCCCTTGTATCTACCCGTCCAAGTCTCGCCTCCGCCTTCCCCTCTGCCCAAAACACCACCTTCTCTCTATTCCTCCCCTGTCGCCTCCCCGAAAATCTCATCGCCATCACCGAGCGAGCGAGGATCGCCACGCATCGGTAGTTCGTTTCGCATCCCCAAAGGGGCGTCGCTTATGCGTGCCGGTGCGGACATTCTAAGAGGTGTCAGTGTCATTGGCACAAGCCCAGTTTAGTCCATACAGCATGCCTTAACTCTTGGCCACTCATGCTACTCACTACCTACTAACCCAACCCTGTTATGTGCTAGACCCTACTAACCGAACTAGACCCTGAGGTAATAATTGTACTAAAGTAGTGTACCATGTTATGCAGCGCTTGCTTTCCATTCAATGTTATATATCACGTGACAACCCTCGGCAGGATCTAATAGTTGCGCAACACCCTTCTGAAAAGTCGCCGCTCATCGTGCATCATTTGCCGAACTCGTGTCGAACTACGAGAGAAGTATTTGTTCCTATCATATCCCATCAGGGAGGAATGAATTGCTTCCAATCATGCCAGCCACCGCAGTTGTCTCTTGATCGCAATAGCTGTCCACAATTTTTCGTGTGAACGGTACTGCATCCAGATGTGGATGACTTCGCGGGCGTTGACCGTATTCGGGATCGTTTCATTCTAGTCCTTCAGCGACAGTCCGTTCACTGAATGTAAGTTTTTAATTCTTATTAGAGCCAGGCTTTGGCATGGCGTGCCTCTACGTTAAATTATCGCGGGGCTTACTAGAATACGACTTTTGATTCCGCCCTATCCGTGCGTCGCGCATACGCAACACAACTGTTTACCTCTACTTCCAGGAAGTGAACCGAGTCCCGAGGAGATACATTCATTCTTAATGATCTCCGCGTCAACTACTGCATACTTCTTTACCTTTGCTTTTACTTTTACCTGCTGAAATAACGGGGTAACTGTATTTCATGATCCGCGCACGTACACCTCACCTCCCCTTGCCTCACCTGTGTTCATGTTTGCGATCAAAATGAAAACTCTACAGGAAATCCCAAGGGAAATCCACGTATCTCGACCCGCGGCCCGGCTGTATACGATGCGATGCTGATTCTTCCCTCCCACTCCCCAGGATCAGCCGATCAGCGTGAACCACAGTTGAAAGTTCTTGCCTCCGATCGTCTCAGTTTTCGTCAAGTTACGAGAAACGAGAAAATTGAAAATAACGATCCATGTGAGACCATTCTCGTGGCCCTTCTTCTGTGCCACGAGCGTGATTTGCTCTGTCTGACTCCACACATAGCGATGATGCAATCACGATGCCCTGCGAGCAGGAGACGTCCTTCGGACCGACTTTCGGAGCCCGGGACGGAAATCTTGCGGAGGTTATTTGAGATCTCCGGACCGGTAAACGCCCAATATACCACCACCAACAACATCGCGCTCGCTCCGTAAAATCGGGTTTTCCTTACCTCGTCTTTTCGTTCGCACCACAGAGCGCAAAGAAAGAGGTATTTTTGGCGCGTGAACGGTTTTGATAAATCCGTGCGCGTCTTCCACAACTTTAATGAACGAACGCTCTTTGGCATCGGAAACCTGAATGGGCTTCGTCTTCTTTGGTCTGCGCACCTTCGCGCCTCGCCTCTCAAAATAGATGGGTGGGGCGGATGGACAAATTGGTACTTGTTCCAGCTGGAAAGTTTGCTCGTGGCACCGGCACACGCGAAACAATGCGCGAATCTCAAAAGTGCCGTACTGTATGATCTGTTTGTGCTCCGCTCAACGCAACCGTCCTCGGTCGGTGGCGCGGGGACAACTCAAAATTCCCTGGGTGGGTCCCCTCGCGAGTTCGATTCGATCGGTCACATTTAGCCTCAACGCTGGACACTTCGTGGGTCTCACACTTCTTTTGTGAATCGCACCGCTCATTTGAAGAAGCTAAATAAATAAAAACCAAGGCGGTGGTTCGTGTGGAGAGTCGGGCACATACCATATTCATTGGATGCGGCGACACATGGTTCCAGGATGGATCTAAAGGCAAAAAAAAAACAAAAAGCGATGTCTCAGCACAGACCTGGCGGCCATCGATCTCCATCCTTGTCTGTCTCAGGGCGGAGCCACTCCTTTTCTTTTTCTTTTTGTAATTCTCTGGATCGGACGGTTGAACATCGCCGCGGTGGGGGGCAGTCACCGAATGCGCATGCGCCTCCTCTCATGTGATACCACGTCGGCGAATCGGGGGCAACACTAGCCTAAACTTCAGAGGTCCTAACGATACGAATCCTGACGCCGCAGACCCGAAGATGCGAGCGAGCCGATAGGACGATGAGCTGGCTCCTGCTGCGGTTGTGCAGTGGCGTTGGGGCTGGTTCGCGTCCGCCTTTCAACCGCGCTGGCGTGTCCTTCCCGTTCCTCGACTTCTAGATAACTTCGGACTCCGGAGAAACGCAAAATGACTCACGAACGTCTCCATTGCTCGTTAGCCGCCCTGAGGCAGCTCACTCGTTTGCATACATGGCCATTTAGGTTTGGCAACTCTTCTCGTGAAAATCTACTTTCGCGGGAATCACGGAATAAGGGCCACAGCCTGTACATCTCTGTACCGGAATGAGCTAACAGTAGCACCGCAGCGCGCATCGCGACCTGAGACAGGTCGAGCTGTCTCACTGCTCCCCCCCCCTCCATGTGCTCAGGGCCAACCTTTCCACTGGTCGTCTCATCACCCACTGCTTCACCCGACAAGCTCCACCCCCTTACACTCGGCGTCTATGTTTACCGGTTCGTGTGCCACAGACGCACATTTCCAGATAACGAAAAGTAACAGCAAGCACTTAGCCTCATTGGGCGCGCGCCGAAATTGCATGGTGAGGGCACCCGATAACGTTTGGCCTTTACTTCGCTCCGGTGTTCTTCTCGCGCTCGCAAAGGTTGTCGTTAACAGTTAAAGTCATTTTTGCATATCGCCAGAAGTAGTAAGCGCCCATCGTGTCTGCTGCTGCGGCTGCACCGGACTGATGCGTCCTCTCGGATTTCCCAGCAGACTCAGACGCTGGGGGCCTGTGGCTCCCCCTCAACCCCTTCTCTCCCCCACCCCCCCTGAGAAGGCTGACATCGGGAAAGTATCCACACGGGGTGCGATGGCATCGAGGAGTCCGGCTTCTCTGCAAGTTTATTGCGAGCAGCGACGATGAGCCATGCGCTCGTATGGTTTTCTCTGGACGGCTTTCTTCGCCCGATGGGGGGATATAGAAGAAAGGGGGGGTCGCGTAGCCATTCCCGTCCTTAGCATAGAAGTGGCCATGTATGCCAGGTTTCTCCCGATTCGGAGGTGATGCGGCCGGGCGAGGTACATTCACGTGGTCGTGCAATCGATTAACTCGCGATATCGAGCCCAACTATCCAGCCGTCGTGGTGCAGCAAGCCCACACCATATGGGAATAGATCGTCGGAAAGGGGTGCAACCCAGATAGAGGTGTAAGTGTAATTGTGATTGTAAATGTGCATAGGATCGAGGTTATTACCACACAAATGCCTAGGGTATTGTATTCCCTCCCTCTCGAACAGCCGCATGGGCCCTACTACGCTATGACGAGCGATGGAGCAGTGGATCCTGGATTGAATTAAGTGTGCCCACCCGATGCGCCCCGTGACACACATATCCATCATATTTCCTCTTTGGAGGTGGTTGCTCCTGCACTCGCCGAACATGGGGATATTCTCTTGCTGTACTGCTGGCGCAGATCTGTTCCTGGCCGCATGGTAGCACCAGATATGGATACTGGGATCACGTCGCCTTAGAATCGCAATGATGAGCTGGCCATAGATGGGAAACCAAGGCGGGAGCGCGCCGCAGCCGCCCGAGTGTGACTCTGGCAGGAACGGTCAGCGGAGATGATTCCGTCGTTGACAGATGCAGTACACGCGAACGTGATTCATCCTATTAATAGGCAGTATTTTCAGCTGAGTTGCGGGAGCGTGGTGCGATGCGCATATAGCCTACCTGGTCTGCAAGGCGAGAGGCCACCTCGCGTTTCTGCGTACCTGATCGCACCCACTGTTGACTCCTGATCGTGGAAGAGGGGAACAAAAGGGGGTGGGGTAGGCGCGCGTAAGTAATGGCGGAGGGGTCGGGAAATGGGTGTGTCGAACGGCTCAAATGCTTCACCGTGAACCGGAGACGAGACATGCGACGGGTCCTGATTCCGCGCCAGATGTTTGTGCGCGCCATTGAGTCGAGTCAGGTCAATGACCCGGCGCGTGATAACCAGCAACGGTGAGCAGTCGAAAAAGATCGACGGCAGCTGTTCACATAGCAGCTGGCCCGCTCTGATCTGTGTACGATGGCAATGAAGGGAGTCGCCTTGGGCGTGTGTATCAAATTGTGCAAGGATCGAATCAAGGTTTTCCATGCGCGCGAGGCGACTGGACCGTTTCTGTGGGAAGTGTGCTCCCCATTTACTCACCTCATGTTGTTGCAGAACGGCATTGCTTCCTGCATGTCGTCTCCAGATGACCACAAGACGACCATATGCACACTCCAGAGCGTTTACAGCGCGTGCACACGAGAAGAGCTTCGAGAGACTCTGGAGACTGCCAGCTCCCTTATGGCATAGTTGGAAATCAGTCGTGTTGTAATAACAGGGTTATTTCCAACAGAAAGGGTCTAAGGCAGATGAAGAAAAGGCCTGCGAAAGGAGATGTGCACCCTGAAGGCCTGAAGGCTAACGCGAAAGGAGTGGATCCGGAAAAAGCCTGGAAGCCGGCATTGAGGGAGGACCGAGACCCGATGGTTAATAGTACTGCTTCCGTCTTTCCATCGCTGGCAGAGCGTGTAGGAATGCCGTGGGTGACGCGTTTCAGACCATCTGGTCGTGTAGTAGCATCACATGGCAGTGTAATAGTACTATGCCGCATTGGCGGTAGAGAAGCTGATGTACACACCTCCTAGAAGATCGTTGACGGCAGTACAGATTGGGGATCAAGAACCCTAGGGCCTGAGGGTTACTGTACATTGTCGGCGGTATCTTTCGCAATCAGTGCCACAGGACTGGCAAATGGCCACCTGCTTCTGATCGCATATAATAGGGGTCCAGAACAGACGAAGCGGCGGTCTGGGTAAAAAGTTTGGACGACGTTGATGGCATCGAAGACAAACTTCATTTCGTGGCGGAGAACACACACAAGTAGAAGTGTAGCCGTAGACGTGGGTGTCGTGTGCATACACAGCGGCGCACGGCGGGTCACCGTGACGGACTCCCTTCGCGATGGCCGTCATTGACGCTTCCATGCATATCTTCTAAACCACTTCGCTGTCCTTCTCGTCGTCGGTCTCGAAAAAGAAAAGAAAATTCTCTTCCGTGTTCACCGTCACACAACACGCGCCATGTCCGAAGTGCAAGACTTCGACACGGCTCTTCGTGTCGTGGTCACACCCTCTCAGTCTTCTTATTTCGCTGGCGAACCCCTTTCCGTGACCATTACCATCGCCAATGTACGCTCGCCCCAGGCGCAGGTCGCGCCGCCACGCTCAACACACAAGCGCAGTGCGCACTCCGTCAGTTCTGCGCGCCTTGCACGTCCACCAACCTCTCCTGGTCTGCCAAAAAGTCCCCTCACTGCTCCGCTGAGGCACATTCCCGTTAAGGTCTCGGCGCCGGCGCGTAAAGGCTTGATTGGAACCGCCCCGCCACGGAATGGGTCCGATGTAAGTTGCTCTGAGAGGCGTGTCCCGGCCAGATCACTTTCCGTCGACATCCCTTTCCATGAACTTCCCAATTCTTTTCCCGATGACACGAAAAAAACGTCGTTGCTTCGTGCAACTCACCTTACAGGCAAGCACCTTTTGCATCGCCATACCTGTTGAGCTTACACACGGCAGGCCAATCGTCCCCGCACACGTCCTCCCCGTTAGCCCGCACGTCCACTACCCCCGTGCCCCCAAATCACCCGCACGCCCGCAAGCTTTCCGTATCAGATGTTTCTGCACCGATCCCGCAAAGTGCTTCGTCCTCGTCTTTCGCGTTGTCCCTCGATCCTATCGCTGAAACCATGTCCCCTATCCCACCTACACCCACCTTTCCTTCACCCGCCCCCACGCCGTCCCCATTTACTTCTCCTCATGCCGCGGGTACCTCCAAATCTGCTTCTCCTGCCTATCCACCACGCTCAGACACGCAGCACTCTACACAATCCTTCCTAGGAAACGGGCGCCCCACCTCATTCAAGTCCCTTCCGAAGGACAACACCGAACTGGTCTTGTACGCCTACGTACATCTCACAGGCTCGTTCTTTCTACTCCCTTCTTCGTCGCTCGCGCGGCCATCAGCGCTCGCCGCGCTACAGCGGCACAAGCGCGGTCCGCGTGGTGGGGGCAGCATGGACATTGGCGTCGCGTCGCCGCCGCCCCGTGGCCATGAACGACGCAGCGCGAGCATTGCTGGGAGTTTATGGGGATTGATATCGTCGCCCGCTTCTGCAGTCCTGAGTCCCGGCCACCGCGCCCGCGCCCCTTCGCACAGCGGTACCCCACATACACCTCCCATACGGAGCTTTGCTGGTGCGGGTGCGAAGGTAGCAAATCATCATGGGACGGAAGGCATTGGGCTGGGTATAGGCGGCGTTGGCCTTGGTATGGGTGCGATACAGGAAGGCGATGATGACTGGGACCCTGACCAACCGATGTCGGTGTTTGAGGTCCCGCCAGCGATGCTTGCTGTTGATTTGAGCCTGGGGCCGGGTGAAGAACGTAGTTGTGAGTGCAGCACGTAAGAAGGGCCTCGAACATTCATTTGACACGCTTTTGCGTCCTTAGACGTTTACACCGTGACATTACCACCGAACCTGCCGCCGACCTATAGGGGCCGCTCTCTCAGGTTTTCATATAATCTATCCGTTGGTGCGTGTCGGGCAACTGCCGGTTCGCCGACTAGCCAGAGCAGAGTGATGAAAGTACCCATACGAATTTACAATCACGTTTCTGGTAGGTGCTTTCCGTTCGTCACACTCGTGAATACGATCTAATGGGATGTCCGCTGCAGTTTCCCAGCCGCCACGATGGTACGACTTGCTTACGGGCTCAGTAGAGTACGGTGAAAGGTTAGAAGAGAAGATAGAGGAGAAGCCACGAGGTCCTCCCAAAAGTATGCGCCCAAAGCACGTTTCTCCGTTCTTCCACTCACATTTTCGAAGCATCGCAAGCTAGCTCACCGTCGGCATCTCGCGGCTCCGTTAGTGATCTACGCACCTACGCCTTGCTGCTACTAGAGCCCAATTCTGCCGCGTTGTCTGCATTTCCCGCTGTGCATGTGACAATGGATGATCAGGAGCTGACCGGACCCGATGGCGGCCTGACTGGATGCCGCGAGGCAGTCGAAGTCCTCACGCGTGTCTCTAAGAAGGTTTCCTACGACGTGAACAAGGACGGGGTCAAAGTCGCCGTGCTCACATTCGTGAAATCGGCGTGGCGTCTTGGCGAGACCGTTCTAGGCGTCGTCGAACTCAACGATCGCGGGGGACGCGCACGCATTCTCAAGGCGAGTATTCATCGTGTCGCATTGGTACCTTGGACCATACGTGGCTGATCGACCCTTGTGTTGTATCCCCCCCTTCACACAGCTTTCGGCCATGCTCGAAGCGCACGAATCTCTTCCGTCCGAAATCGCGGCGTCCCCTGATGCGCGACACGCGTCATACATGCGTCGAGTGCACGCCGAGCACCACGCGTCCTTCATCCCACAGACGCAGCGCACGACCTTTGCGCTCGACATCCCCCCTGACGCCGCACCCGCGTTCCGGCTCTCGCTGGGCGGCGGGCCGTCCGAAGGCGGCCTGGCGTGGAAGGTGCGTCTCTGCCTCCTCGTGGCGATCGCCGCGCCGGGGGCCCTGGTGCGCGGTATGGTGCGCGACGGCCCACGGGGGCAGTGGGGCAGCACGTGGGCCCCGACGGACAGCCTTGCGCCTCGCGAGCGGCCGCCGAAGGTCGCCGAGCCTGCGAAGGTGAAGCCGGCTCAGGCGTCGTCGCCGCAGGTGCGTTCGTGGGCGTCGTTCCTCGCGTCGACGTTCTTGAGCGTCTCTGAGGGTGGGTTCCACGACGGAGACGAGGCGCTCACGGATGAGGAGGATGGGGAGGGACTGGCGGAAGGCGAGGTGGACATTGGGGCTGGAGAGGAGGGCTGGAGAGAGCTTGTTGTTGAGACGGTGGAGTGTGAGGTGCCCGTGACGGTGTGGCCTGGAAACACCGTGTTTAGACCTGAGGATGTTGTATTTGATGTTTAGCTTATGGACTCGTTTACCTTTTCTACGATAGACATGATTCGGGCATATGCACAGAATCACACGACACAGACTGGGCGATTCAGTTGCAAAAAAAGATTGAGGCTAAGGTTACAATGTTGCTGTGAACAAGCCGACCGATAGCTACTAGTATCCGTAAGAGGTCATCACATCCTGTTACGCTTCGTACGCGTCTTGGCCATCTCCTGTGTTGCTCTGAAAAAAAAGAGTTCGGTATCGAATCGAGAGAGACGGAATCGGGCGTACTTTCTGTTCTTGTTTCTGCCAGTCTCTGACCCCGCTGGCTCATCGACATCCATACCGTCCTCGTCGCGCAAGTCCTTTCGTCCCGAAGCCCCACCAACACCGCGCTTACTCGTGTTTTGCTTCTCTCGTAAACGGTCCGCGACCTCTTTGAGTGCCGAGTTGAGTACCTCCTCGTGCTCGGCGTTCTCCCGCACCTTGACGGTGTTGTGTTCCGCGAGAGTCACAAGCTTCGCATCCAGCGTCTCCAGGACCGTTGCCGTTGTGTTCGACCTTTTCATAAAGTTAGATCGAGACGACGATCCCAAGAAATACTACGGACCAGTTCTCCAAGGAAGACAGAATCCCCGTGACGGAGTCAGGGGGTACGTCTCTTCCGATGGTGTATTCGACCTCAAATTGCTGTTCCTTCTGGTCCAGCTTACCGCGGATGATGTCGAGATAGATTGCATCAATGATGAGATCTTCCAGCAGGCGAATCGTGGGAATGTCTAGGTGCGTTTGTAGGAAGGAATAAGGGAGGACCTGTGTAGCAGGTCAGATGGGAGGAGAGGGGGAGAGAGATAAACTGACGCGTTGTTGCATGGCATAGCTGAGGAGAGAAAGGTGCTTGAGCTTCGTAGTTTGCGTCGGTGAAAGATCTGGTAATGCCACCTTTTGTTCTTTCCAGGCGGACGTCAAGGCTCGACGCAGGCTGAATGAGACGAGGTCGTACGGAGATAATCCCTATACGTCTTGTATGCGAATGTCTCGAGCAACGCGTAGTACGTTCCGTATTGTTCGTTGCCTGCGAGCTGGACAAATGCGGCTCAGGCGATCTCGACATATCGTGTCTATGATTAGTACGGCGCACCTGCTTGATATTCGGTGCGTCGAGGAGTTCAGCGAAGAAGTACACGCCCTGGGCAGATATGGCGTCCTGGATCAGTTTTGCGGCAGCCGCACCTTTCGCAGACTTTGATATGAGCACGAACGGCTCCAATTTTGTAGCCAGATGAGAACCAAGCTCCATGGCGGTCGAGGACAGTGTTGAGCGCGCACGAGTGTCGCTCACGTGTGACTCAACTTGTTCCCCTCATGGCGCCTCTCCTACGCTTTGCACCCTCTCCAACTGGTCCGCTTCATCTCGGAGGGCTACGCACAGCCCTATTCAATCACGCCTTTGCTCGCAGGGCGGGTGGTCACTGGATCCTCCGCATCGAGGACACCGACACCGTATGTTCGAAGTGTCCCCTATCCCCTTACCGCTCATAATGTATGCACTCGTAGTCGCGAACTGTGCCACATTCTGTAGAGGGAATCCAGCACGCTCTCTCCTGGGCTGGGCTTGACTACGACTTTGGTAAGTTCCGGGGTCATCCCTTTGTCTGACCGCCTCTCAGCGTGACCCGCTCTCCCAGGTCCGGGCAGAAATGGCCCCCATGGGCCTTACTTCCAGGTAGGTGTACTCCTTCACGCGCTTCTTCTCACTCCGAGCGGTCCTGACAATGCGGCCTGAGTCTGAGCGATTGGATTTGTATCATCACTACGCAAGAAAGTTGCTCGACGTTCGTCCCCTCATTCATTGTACTTCTTTCCTCCTTACAATTCGTACTCGCAGGGTGGACACGCGTACCGGTGCTTTTGCAGTCCAGACCGCCTGGCCCAGACGCGCGAGCGTCTCGCACGTGCCGGGTTAAACTCTACCTACGACAAGCACTGCCTGTCGCTCTCCTCCGAGGACGTCGCGCGTCGGGTGCGCGCCGGCGAAAAGAACGTCGTGCGGCTGAACGTGGGTGCCTCCGTCCGCGCAAGCCGACCGCTCAGCGAGACCCCGCCCTTCTAGGACTCGATTCTCCCAGCGTACCGCGCCGAGCCCGACCTCATTTTCGGCAGCCTGCGCGACTCCCACGCGTCCCTCCCCACCGACCCCGTATTGCTCAAATCAGACCTCTTCCCTACCTACCATCTCGCGTCGGTCGTCGATGACCATGAGATGGGTATCACACACGTCCTGCGCGGAGAGGTCAGGCGCACCGCCAGTCTAATGGTTGTGTCTATTATCCGCTAAAACAAAAGGGTTTATCGCGTTAGGAATGGTTGGCCTCGCTCCCGTTGCACCTGGATCTCTACGCCGCCCTTGGGCTCATGCCGCCACATTTCGCCCATCTACCTCTCCTCCTCAACCCCGACGGAAGCAAAATGTCGAAGCGGAGTGGCGACGTCCAGGTTTTGGACTATATGGTTAGCAACCACCTTTTGCGTGATAAATATGATCCTGACCAAGTCCCAGAGGCGCGGATGGGAACCAGACGCTGTGTTGAACTGGATTGCGCTTGCGGGATGGGGAACCCATACCGACGACCAAACGTCCAAAACGGCCAAAGCGCCAGACAGCACAACGGTCATGAGTCTCCCCGAGATCGTCACCAATGTTCGTTTCTTAATCACTTTTTACCACAAGTTGGTTGGCCTGATGAGTCTGCTCGCAGTTGAAGTTGGACGTGCTCACGCACCGGCGCACAATATTGGATTATGCTAAACTGGAGTATCTCAACAAGCACCATCTCATAGGCACTCTGTCCACCGAATCCGGCCTTCGTGCGTTGGCTTTGCGTGCTCAAGGACACGTCAAGGACGCGTTTCCTCATACGTCAGTGTGCCAATTCCACACCGCACTGGGTGTTTACTGTTATTCTAGGATGTTTGCCTCGGTCGAGTACATCGAGAAGGCTATATCTGCTCTTCAGGGCCGCCTGGTTACTCTCATGGACCTGCCCACCGCTGCACCCTATTTCTTCGTGCCACCGGCCTGGGCAGATGCGGAAGCGCGTGCGATGCTCGACGGAATCTCAATGGAAGACTATCAAAATGCGATGCGGGGCACAGTGGAACGCCTTAAATCTGCATCACCGTGGGTTACGCAGACCCTGGCGGACGCTCTGCATGCCGAGAGCAAAGCAGAGGCGATAAAACCGGCAAAATTCATGACCGCATTGCGTCACGCTATGAGTGGCACAAAGGTAAACCTCTTTCGACCTTGGGGTGTCGAATCTAAATCGCTCATTACCACGACAGAACGGGCCAAGCATTGCAGAAATGATGGATGTCTTGGGCAAGCAAAGGACGATCGCTCGATTGGAAGAGGCGGGCAGTTCATCCCATGCTTGGTTTTCTACTAGCCGTTCTACCCATTCGTGAATATGATTACGAATTTACAAGTGTCTTCGGACGCCCCAATGACGCAAATGTCCTAAGTTACAGACGACAAAAACGAAACAAACTTGGAAGATACTACACACAACTCTTTTTTTCTACTACAGAGATTCCCACCCACCGCTGTCAATAGTGCCCTCTAGCTTCCGCGCAACCAAGGTTGGTATCCCATGATTGAGCCACGTTTTTCTGACCTCTTCCCAACGAGCCGGATGTAAAAATTGCCTGCGCCCTCTTCTAAGAATTCGTAACATCAGCAAAGTGAAGCCACAAATCACGGACGACAAAAGACAGGAACGAAAAAAAACGGGGCTCACCGCATCGAAGTATCGACTTCGCCGTGAATGTCGAGGTAGGGCGCCAGCGCAAAGGTCCCGTGTCCAGCGTGCAGATACAGCAGGCAACATCGCTTGACCAAGAAGTACAGTCCGACTGACGCCTCCGCACCTAGAGAACAAAGTGGCCTGACGTGTTAGCGGCGCGCGTAACCAGGCGTGTGGACTTACTCCCGCGTGTGCATGTTGCACTCGCCCTTATCCCCGTACTCCTTGTCGGTGCAGCAATGGCTCTGGAAGCAGACCGCGGCGCCGCAGATCAGGCATATGGCGGCGTCGAGCGGGAGGGTGTTACAGCGCTTGCACGTGAGTGCCCTGTCGAGCTCTCCGAAGAGGGTGTCGAGGACGACGGGGAGGCGCGCGATGCGGTACACGGTGGGGTTCTCGAGGATGATGCCGCAGTTGAGCTGCGAGGCGGCGTGCGAGTGTCCGTAGTGCGAGCACCAGCCTGCGAGGCTCGTCTGGAGCGTGTCCTGGGAGGGCAGGTCCGCGAGGGGCGGGATGCCGAGCATGGCGAGGAGGCGGGAGTACTCGCTGCGCTCGTTGCCGGCGTTGGTGAGGGCGGGCGAGGGGAACGCGGTGGGCAGCACGGCGCGGACGAGGATGGCGGCGCGGCGGAGGAAGGGCAGCGTGAAGCAGTACATGAGCTTCTCGATGCGGGCCTCGCCGTAGGTCGTGAAGACGATCTCGGAGGCGTGCTCGACGACGGGCGAGTGGCGCACGACGGACGTGAAGAACATGCGCAGGTCGCCGAAGATGTTCTCGTGCGCGCGCTGGTTCGGCTGCTGCACCGGCCAGCTGCGCGTCTTGTTCAGCACGTAGATGAGCCCGATCACGGTGCGCGCGAGCAGGGCGTAGTACGAGAGCACGAGGACGTGGCGCAGCATCTCGGGGGCCACCGCGGCGGTCTCGACCACGATGGTGAATGGGTCGCGTAGGAGCAAAGGGTACGAGACTGGGTTCAGAGTTGAGAGACTCCACTCCGGGAGCAGACGCTTGATGATGGCTTGACGCAACGCCTCTCTCCCTTCGTCCGGCCGGCCGCGGAATGGCACGACGGCGAGTTTCCCGAGGCAAGTGATGAGGCCACGCAGCATCCTCGCTTGAGGCTCGGTAAGGTTGTCCGCAACCGTCCCGCCGGGGCTTCCCACCCCGCGCTGGGCAATTTCCAGACACGCAATCGTGTACCCCACGAGGTCTTCGGGTAGATACAGACCTGCGCCGCGCTCGCTAGCCTCGGGTTCTGGCCGGTCGCGTAGATGACGCGATTGCTGTGAGATGGCGCGGGCGATGTTCATCACGCTGTCGACCATCTTGTGCATGACCCAATCTGGCCAGCGGTCGGCCGCTCGGAAGAACGAGACGTAGCCTGGATCCTGTGCGCCCCAAAATACGAGCTCCCCCGTGCCGTTGCTGACGAGCAAGGAGTCCAAGAGCGGATCGGACTTGGACTTGAGGACGCTGATGCCCGCCGCCCGCGTCCAATCCGCGAACGGCAACGTGTTGAGCTGAATGGGCGCCGGGTGCGAGACGGGCAGGATGACGTTCCCGAGGCTTTTGCACAGTGGGCAGATGTACTCCTTGCGCGGTATGCTCTCCGGGTGATTGCGCGCGGCTTGTGTCCGGTGACGCTGGCGAATGGAGAGCGTGTACGCGTTGAAGCAATCCAAATGCATCAGATGACTGCAAATCGACGCGTGTAGACCGAAACGGGTGTTCTGCGACGAGAACACCTCGAACGTCGTGACTTTGGAATCATGGAGCGCCTCTCCTCGCGGCGGGAACGTTGCATTTGCAGACGCAGGCGGACCACGGTCAAGGGAATAGGGGGAGGTCATCACGTCGTTCATCAGGCCGCCGTTTCCGTCCGGCTGCTTGCGCACGAGCTTGCTAGGCTGGACCAACCCCAACGCACCGAATGGCTTCGATGCGTTGAGCTCCTCCTGGCACACGATGCATGTCCCAAGAGATGCTGGTTCGTCCGCGTCGACGCTGTCCTCGTCATCGTAGTCGTCATCGTTTATGTTATTAACGAAACTCGCTTGCTGCTCCCTCATCTGTCGCATGATCGCCTCCTGTCTTGCACGTGCGGCCCTCTTTTTCGCGTCCTCAGGGCCCTCTCCAGCCTCCGGCTGGACGACCCGCCGGCGCACGCGGACAGCCTCCGGTACGTGCTGGGCAAGCACATTCAGGATCCAATCGCACCGCGCCTTGTACGCGCGATACAATTCGTGATGCTCGAGCACGCAAAGCATGTCGATGAGATTCTTGCCGTCTTCGAACGGCTTCGTTGCAGCAAGGTGACTGAAGGCGCCTGGCCGCTCCACCAACGCAAGCATGGTGAGATGAAGCATCTGGTCGAGAATAGCTTCGCCCGAGGACGGTGCGGCGGCCGAGACCTCAGTCAGCACAAGGATGTTGAACACGGTGTAGAACAGTAGTTGCAAGAACACGTCGGACTCTAGCGTCGTAGGAAGAGCGGTAAACGGGCCCCGCGTGATGTCTAGCGGACGCGGGACGATGACGGGATCTTGCACGCCGCGCTTCTTCCAGTGGTTGCGCAGCACCGTCTCGACCTCCTCGCGTTTGTTGCGCGTGTAGTGGTAGAAGAACGGGTTGATTTCGTCGTACGCCTCGGACTTGAGTTCGTACATCCCCGAGTCCGTTGTAGCTTCGGGTGAACGGAAGTTCGCGACTTCACGCAGCACACGCTCGAAGCACGCATCCTCAACGAGGCGCTCTGCAACACGCTTGACAAGGTCGGTGAAGGTGCATGGTCCGACTGCTAGCGCGTGCACGATCTCTCGGCGAACTGCGTCCTTGATAGGCATCTTGCTCGCGTTGGCGCCCTCGCTGAGAACAGTGATGAGGATGTACAGGAATTCCTCCACCATACTGAGTAACTGTTGGTCGTCGTACGAGGGATGCGCCACCCCGCCTTCGAAGAAGTGGAGTAGCTGGAAGCGATCCATCATGCTGACGAGAACGAGGTTGGGATCCAGGACGATGAGCGCCGTCTGGATAATGTACAAGTCTTGATCGTAGCACAGCTCGCGAAGCATGAAGTCACGGTAGTGCAATAGTTGCCCGCGGATGGCAAAGCCATTTCGTACCCAGAGACCGGTGCGGATCTGTGCGACCATTGCCAGAACTACCCCAATGACATAAGCTTTTGTGTTTTTAAACGCAGTAACAAGCTCACCTCGGAGTGGGAAATCGATTATAGTCAGCACGGCCTTCTCACTCGTATTCCTTAACAGAATGTCCCGTATGCTCGGAAGACCAGCTTCACTGAGCGAGCTTTCCGAGAGCGCGTCCACGTGCTTGAACAGCTCTGCAAGCAGCCATTGCAAGGAGTGATGGAAGCTGACCCACCCCTCCAGTACGTCAAATTGTATGATCGAGTAAGGTGTGCTTCCAAAGTTGACGTCGTGGAATACGATAGGGGTGAACTTTGTCCTATCTAGCCTCTCGTCGGTGAGCGTGACCGACATGAGGATGTTGTGTGTGACGGTGGTGATGGCCGCGACTAGCTCCGCAGGCGTCGCGTATTGAAAAGCCTCTCCGTATACCTTGATGACCCTTGATAGGGACAGCGTTACATTGAACACGCTGATCCACCCGTCCGTCTCGAACTCCACATGTGAGTTCGCCGCACGTTTGTTCGGATTGATGCACATAAATAACTGGCAAGTTTGGGCGAACTGTGTAATGAACTCGTGGCGGCGGGAGATGAGTCGTTGCACAGGTTCGTTGTGACAAAGATAGCGTAGATCGCTGAACACGGGCATGAAGCGTTTCGACTTGAATGGCTCGCTGTCAACGTCAATTTCTGCAGCGGCAGAAGCAGGGTACTTGATGCGTCTATCGGAAATCTGATTCGTGAAGAAGGCAGTGATGATATTGAGGATGCGCGTGACAATGTTGTAGTATTGAACGATGTGCAAGGCGGCAGATGGAACGGTAAATAGCTGCAGAGCAAAGTATTTGATGGACGTTTCGGCCTCACGATCGACGAGAAGGTAATTATCGATAACACGGGGATACACGTTGGCAAAATGTGCAGCTTTTTGTCATTCAGCATCGGCGAAGCAAGAAGTGGCATAGAGAAACATACCAACGCTGAGCTTGTGCTGATGCGACAGGCCCAATATTGACGCGTATATCTCCTTCAGGCTTAGTCGTGGCTTCTTCCAGAGCTTCGTGTGATACAAGTAAAGCCAGGTTATTCGCACCGCATCGGGTACCTCGGTCTCGATAGATAGGACCTCAGACGGCAAGTTGACCATCGCGTTGCTCCGTCTTCTTGGGACAAGCAGCTCTTCTGCGATCACCTCTTTCAAGACAACCGTATCAGTCCCAAGGCGGGCGCGCGTTAGATCGAGCAACCACTCAATGATGACCGCAACGACCTGTTCGCGGAATGTATCATACGCGCGGCGTACCGTGACACCGAGCTCGATCTGGGCAATCTTTTGGGCGATATCAAGAACGCGTGGAACGTCCGTGCTCATCTCTATGACCTCGCGACCAAGGTCGTCAATGCGGTTCGCAATTTCTGCAGCTTCGTCGTGAGGGGTCGGAGTGAGCAAGCACAGGAGATCGATGACTTCGGTAAACGAATGCTTCTCGTCGTTCCAGAGCACAACGCAATAGTGGTCCTTCATCATCGGATCTGCACTTGGCTGGAGACGGAGATCTGCCTCGTTAGTCGGTACGCTGGTCTCGTCGGGGGAACAGTCGAGGGTCTCTAGGACAAAATCTAGCGCATAGGCAACTGTGCGCGCCATGCTGTCGCGCAACTCAGGGGGGATGGGCACGCGATGCGGGTAGTTCTGTACAGGAGGGATGGTGCGACCCGTGAGTATGAGACGGTGTTCGGCGGCATAAGCGACGAGTGAAGAGGGAGTTTCAGCACCGGGAGGGTGATACGGGCACGCGATGGGTATGCGCCACGCCCCTACATCACCGCAATCACAGCACCCACCAGACTGCTGCGCAATAAAGAACGAAACGTTGTGGTCGGTATGGTCTGTGGCGTGGAAGCAGCGCGAGCAGAGGACGCAACTGTCGTCGAGTGCGCAGTCCCTGAATGTGTTGTGATTAGTCAGGATCCAACGACGGAGGTGCACAGTACTGACTTGCAGCGAAAACAGCTTTCGCCTTTCTTGAAGATGTAACCGCAGGGTCTCCCTGGAACTGGTGGGTCATTGAGAGCGGCGCCAGCAAAGTTAAGGCGTGCTTGCACCTCGGCCAGGGTGGTGGGGAGGGGAAGACTCGAGTTGGAATTGGGAAGGAATAGGTGGGAGTACGGTCCCCAGAAAGCGTCATAAAGTTCGGAGAGAATGTCTGTCCGCGTCGAAGGGGTGAATATGTACTTGCGCGTGCCAGGCATGGACTCTAGTGTGGCACGGAGACGGGAGACAGGGTCTGGTGGACGATCTCGTGGGCTGATAGCGGAAAGACCCTTGAAGGGAAATATAGAAGAAAGACCAGACATGGCCGTTGTTCAGACGCGTCTTGGAGTGTGTTGTGAGTAATCAACTCGACTCGATCATAAGCTTAATCCGACCCATCGACCCGGTCCGCTTAGTCCGTTCCACACCCACCGTCATGAGCGTCACTGTGGCCGCAACAGCAGCAGCAGGTCCTTTGACCACTCCTTCGCTAGCTACTTTGGCAGATTCACAGCCGCGCTTAATGGATGCAGCGGCAATGGAATACTTTCTCATCGAAGCAGTGCAGACACTGCGTCATTCATCGGCCGTGGCTGATTCTCGTGCAGAAAAGATAGAGAATGAGATGATCGAGGCGGGTCTCATCCCACCATCCCCACCACCCCAAGTCAAAGCAAAGAAGGACGCACAGCGCGATTCTGTTGGGACTGGACCATCAGCGCCGAGTGATGATGAGGAGGAAGGACTTCGCGCGCGTTTGGAAGCCATAGGCATGCACGTGGGTGCAAATATCACAGAAAGGTGTGCAAGTCATATCATCCTGCAGAGTCGAACGCACACCAACGTTCTAAGATTATGCCATGACCGGGCTGGTTTCGCCGACACCCTGGACATCGTTAAATTTGTATGCAAAGAGCTATGGTCGACGTGCTGGGACAAACAAGTCGACAACCTCCGAACAAATCACCGAGTGAGCTTCCTTGTTCGAAAGAGACACACCTACCAGCGCACCTCTTAGAAATGTTTAGGGAGTATATGTCTTGCAAGATAATTCTTTTAAGCCCATTGCGCGCATCTCCTCTTGGGAAAGCAGAGCAGATGCAACTAGGCGCGCGAGACTTGTACGTGAAGTATCGAAGAAATCAGTCCATGCTGACTAGAAAGAACAGTATGTTGCGATGTCGGCGGGCATGATTCGCGGTGCACTAATGAGACTGGGATTGCATGGAACGGTTACACCAGAAATCAACCTTCCTCAATGTGTGTTCCTTACGATTCTAAGCCGAACTCTTTGCTAAGGGTCGACACAGGTACATTCCAGGTCAAAATCCCAAAATCACCCTGATCCGCCGTGCCCGTCGCAAATCCGATGACGACTGATGTATGGTCCCGCTTCGTGACTAATCATTAGTCGTTGTACGACAGTCCGGCCACACTGTACGTTAGAGCAGACCACTAGGAATGGGCATATGGAGTTTGAAACTCGGGCAGGCCCCCGGGCAATGGCATATGCATTGAAGCCTTAATTCGGGTCATGGATAGAAGTACATGTAGAGTAATACGATGCGCTCATGACCTCACAATGGCTGTGTCGAGGTCCGTCCGATGAATGAGGAAACCATATAGCACATGAGACGTATGACGCATTGCGGCCGTACCTCGCCAGCGAAAACCGAATCTGACTCCGCGAATAGCGTAAAGTGGCGGACAAACTGGGATGAGATTGACAGCGCATGGTCGAACACGGGGGGCGTTGATGGACACATGGATTTACCTGTGACCTTTGTGTAGTTTGTAGGAATTGTATAATAAGGGTAAGGTTGGGGCATCAATGTACTAATTGAACAGGTGATCACGCCGAGAATGGGGAAAGGGGGGCAAGGGCAGGTCACGAGGGTGCGGGGCTCCCACTCATAACGTTCGCTGAGTCCCCACACAGACCCATGGTTCCTCCTCCCTAGTCTCTCTCTCTTCCACTTTCTATCTCCTCCTCATAGACTGGCTTGTATCCCTCACATCACCCGCATTTCTAGATTTTTCTTTCTTTCCTTTTCTTGCAGCTTAGATCCGCTAGTAAGTCCAATTTTCCGTTCATCCAAACTCCTTGCCTACGATCATCACCCTCAACTTCCAGGTCAGAAGAGTGAATCAGAAATATTATATGTACGTTCCCTTCGCTCTCCATTGCTTGTCCGGTATCTTTACATACTCTTCAGATTGTACTTGAGTATCCAGACAAACAAACCGAAGAAGATCCGTAACGTCTTAAAGTCCAGAACCCTTGCCACAGCGCATTCTTTTGATCCCTTCATTTGCCTTTCGGCCTAACTCTTCCCGCACCACGCTCCTACTCCTACCATGATGGCACACCCCGTTAACTTCCCATTCCCCCAGCCAGAGGACGACGCGGATCGCAGGAATCGATTCGCTTCCGTGCACGGATTCGACTCTGCTGGCCCGGCGTCCCTTCGAGAGCGCGCTGCCAGTCAGCCACCGCGCACCTCCAGTCAGAATTTTCTCCCGTCCCACCAGGCCGTCTCGCCCAGCCTTGGCCGCGGGAACCCTTCCTGGGCGCAACGCCTCCCTCCCAGCTTCAATCCAGGCTCCTTCCCCGGCCGTAGTTCCTCTTTCTCCACCACTGCTCCACTCCACCCCAGTCTTTCTGCTATGCGCGAAGCCCGGACCTTCGGATCAACTTTCGAAGATGACGAATCAGAGGGTATGTCTGACACGTATGACGAGCGCTTTACCCCCCCTACGCTATCGCGCGGGCGCACCTACACCGCCGATTTTACGCGTAGTCGGTCCCAGTCCCTTGCGACGCGCCCTGGTCCCGTCGGAAGCACCTATAGCCAACCCGCTCTTGGTAGCTGGAACGATTCTGGGTTTGGGTCCAATGCACTCAGTATCCCTGGGCGCCTTGAAGCATCCAAACCGTTTGCGGGCAACCGGTACGATAGTTGTACATCGTTCAGATTGTCTTTCAATAACTGTTTTCTCTGATTTCAGTCATGGAGTTGATATCTCCAACATGAGCCCATTTGTGCGTAACGTGAATGACATCCTATTGGATGATGGCTCTGCGTTCCGCGAATTGTGGTCGGGTACAGGCATGCATGATACCACAAACGGTGGGGGGAGCGGTACCACAAGCAGGCGACACAGTGTAAGCGTCGTGCAACCGCGTCGTGGGGTTGTCGGTTTCAATGCTCCAGGTGCCAGCGCGGACGACGAGCCAGCTCGCCCACCTATCCAATTCTTTGGCCAGTCGGGCCGTGGTGGTCTCTTACTCAGTGACGAAGACCTCGCAGATGACCTTAATTTGCTATCTCTCGCCAAGGATGGCCCTGGTCCAGTCTCTTCGTCGTCTGGCTTACCACCGAGCCAACCCTCGTCGCTCCCCATTTACGCGCCACATGGTCGTTCCCCCGAGCGCTTTTCTCCGTATCAAAACCTAAACCTGTCTATCCCCGGAGGGCGTCAGACATTTAGGGAGCCGAGTGACAACGGATTGTCGACCGGTGGGTCTCCATCACTCGGCCACCACGACTTCCAGGAGCCGGGGACACCGAACCAGCACACCCTGACGGCTCGCTTCATACCGGGACAGGGCATCAAATATATCGCACAGCACGACATCGGATTTGCTACGCGATCGCCCATTTCCCCGCGCGGTGTTCCGCAGCAGCACCATCAGGAACCCTCACTCGTTTCGGCATCCTTACCACGCCGCGCGTCGGATGCACATACCCAGCTTCCACAGCCCCGTCAATCGATCAATGACATTGGCAAGGGCGTTCCGCTTCACGCTGTGCCCGCTTCGTGCCCGCTGTATATTGTCGAGTTCAAAGCGGGCCGGACGGATCTGTTCTACGCGACAGACCTCGCGCTCGACATTCGCGTCGGCGATCTCGTGATCGTCGAAGCGGACCGCGGAAAAGACTTGGGCAAGGTCGTGAACGACACGATCACACTGGCCGAGGTCGAGGCATTCCAAAGGCAGCAGCAGCAGCAGCAGTCGTCGCACGTCGGGTACTCCGAGACGCCTACGAGTCCTGGGGAGCACCCGTCGCTTAGTGCTGGTGGTACCGGTTCAAAGAAAGAGATCAATCCAAAGTTGATCTACGGAAAAGCAGGGACACAGGACGCGCAGTATGGCCTTTTTCTTTTTTGCTTTCTTCGCGGAGTTGACACGTCATTGTAGGCTCCTGATGACGAAGATGCAGGACGAGGTCAAAGCGTTGCAACTGTGCCAAAACAAAGTCCGGCAGAAAAAGTTGCCTATGGAAGTTGTAGACGCCGAGTATCAATGGTGGGGGTTCTGTTTTCTATTCTCGGGAATGTTCTAAATCTTTTTTCATCCCATTAGGGATCGACGTAAACTCACTTTTTACTTCGTCGCTGACAAGCGGATCGACTTCCGTGAGTTGGTACGGGAGCTGTTCCGGTGCGCATTAGGTCCCTTTTTGAGATGGCGTTACTCACACTTTGCAAAGGTTGTACAAAACGAGGATCTGGATGGCCTCGCTGCAAGGTCCCGCTGGCTACGAACAGTGATCAGGGTTTGCCATCCCTTACCAGACCGCGCAACCTCAACTCTTTTTCTCACCTATTGCTTCATTTTTTTTTGCCCCTCTTGTCTTCCTTTCCTCCCTATCTCTCGCCTAATCACTGCATGTTATATGTCCTGGCGTCGTTTTGTACGAATCAAGTCGTCGTGTGATGTCATATTCCATTCGTATATTGAGCCTCTTGGACCATTTTCTTCGTCTGCCTTTGCCATATTCCCACGTTTGAATGCCTTGCGCTGTACGCTAGTTCGTGCTGATCGTGCTCCTCACTTGGTCACAACCGCTTGTGTGTCCATGTGTTTGAGTACTAGGCGATTGAGGAAAAAGGTGGAGGGTACACCCGCGACATATATGTTCAGTTACTCAAGCTCCTCCTTGTGTGCATTTTTTCTTCTTTACGTACTTGTATTACTATCTTGAATAAATAACACCATGCATCATCTCTTTTGCACGTACTTTTACTTTTGTGTGGGGTTTGGTTTGTCCTGCGCAGCATCCCGTGTTCTTTCTCACGTTTCTCCGCTCCGCGCGTGACTTTTCCATCCCGGGCCTCCGTCGCCGAACAGACTGTACAGTTCCGCCAACGAGCAACTGCCAGTGATAATCGTGACAGTCCCGAATGGCCGGCAAGTCCAAAGCTCGGTGCGTATCTACCACCTACCCCCAATTTACCCTAGGCTGACTCGCGCCCAACACACAACAAACAGCACGCTGATCGTGCGCCTCCTCTCGACCGCACAAACGGGTTTCTTCTATACCACACAACGCCTCCGCACGGGGCCCAAGCTAGCCGCGGTCAAGTACGACCCACGAGGTGTGTGCTCGTTTCTTGGGCTCCCCGTGTGTGTGTGACTTGACGCTTGTGTGTTTCACAGTGAAGCGAAGAGTGCTATTCGTCGAGAGCAAAAAGACGAAGAAATAGGTGTGGTTCGGGGGAACTTGGACAGGGGGATGCTACCATATCGTATGAAACAAAGGAGGACACGGCGCGCTCGACCTCATGTCGGATTATTGCACGCTCAAACCGCGTTTTTCCACACTTTCGAGTAGTCTCTTCTCTTGTGTAGTTGGGGCCCTCCCACTCCAATCCAGATTAATGAGCTCCATCGTTGCTGTGTCACATTGCACGCTTCACAGACACTCAAACCCCCCACTCAAACCACCGTGACGGACCAATAAGTATATTGTAGCGTACAAACATCTATTACATGCATCTTCCATTCCCCGTAACGTGCATGCCGCCCAGGATGCACACGCCCGCAGCGCATCACCTCGCGTCCAATAAACCCCGGGTAATGAGTATTCCCACTGTCGTGTATACAATCCAATATATAATAAAATACAATGTTGTCGTCGATCATCCGTGTGTGTCGTCTTGTTAGTAATTCATAGTCGGTGTCGGTGCATAGTGTTGCTTGGTCGTTCGTTTGTCTTTTTCTATGACTTGCCCTGATAGATCTGTACACCTTTCACTTCCCAATCTGTCAAGTGGAGTCAGTTCGCCCGAGGGCCCAGAACGCAAAAACACATTTAGCCGGACAACGCACAGGCCTCAGAAAGCGCAGTGCCGTTCTGCCGTACGAACTGCTCGCACGTGGCGACCCCAGTTCGCTGCGCGCAGCTTTGTTCCTGCCCGGGAATCCCGGAGGCTGTCCACACGCCACTCGCCCAGTCACCGCACAGCGTGGTGTCGAAGATCACAGAATGGTTTTGGAAGAACTCGAACGGATTGCACGTGCTCGCGGGCCAGAACGCGCTCGGTGTGCCCCAGCCATCGGGTACGGGAGCGTTTGCGGTGATATCGGACGGAATGCTGCCCCGTGCGAAGAACCAGATCGCGATGCCCGAGTCATCCCATCGCACTGCCAAAAAAAGTATTTTAACATTCCCGTACATCCCGCGCAAAAAGAACAAAAAAACGTACTAGCGTAGACACCACCGCCGATGCTGTTGAACGCCGCGCCGAACGAGTTGGTCTGACTCGCCCGCACACCGCAACCCTGGTTGCCCGTTTCTAGCGCCGCGCAATTCGTGCCCCCGACGATAGAGCCCGAGATACCAAGCGCGGTGACGTTGCTGGACGGCAAGTCACAGCCCGAGTTCGTGTGGATCGTCGCCTGGTTGTTCGTGTAGTCGTTGACGCCCTCGACGATGTCGATCTCGCCAGTCTGAGGCCACGTCGGGCCGTTCGTCCAGAAAGCGGGCCACGTCCCACAACCCGTGGGCATGTGGACGCTGTCCATGATGACGAGCCCACCGGTGAAGCTGAACTGTGATTGAATGCGCACGGACGGACGATTGCCGGTCACCTGGGGCGTGGTATCGACGCGCATGATTAAATTCCCGTCACTGTTAATGGACGTAAGGTTGCTAGATTGCTATAGGGAGAACGGGAAGGTCATGAGACATGGGCGCTGGTGACAGGAAAGCCGGTACCACACGCACCGCAGTCGCCTGGTCCACATATTGCACGATCCCATTTGTGGGATCACCACCAGTGAAGAAGTTCCATCCCGAGAAAAACGTGTTTCCGGACTGCGGAAGCATATCACGATCCCCATCCCCAACCGTCAGTACAAGCGGGCCGGCACAGCGCAGGAGTAAAAATTTTAAACGCACGTAGGATTCCGCGAGTTGCCAATCGGACTGTGCGGTAGACGATGGCGTGCTGGTGCCGGTGCTGGTGGTCGATGAGGGCCTCTTACTCGTGCTCGTAGACGTGACCGCCGGTGTGGTCGTGTTCGGGTTCGACTTGGACTTTGGGACGCAGAACGGCGCATTACCGCCGTTCGTCACGGACAGGCGTGCAGGACTAGCTGCGCCGAGGCCTCTGAGCGCGATGCGCAGGTCCTGTGCGAGGCCGGCGCTGTGACGAAGGGCGGTCTTGTGGAAACCATCGGTGGCACGCTTGAGCAGATGGCGCTTCGGTACGTAAGCCGGCATCGCGCCAACGGGATCTACGAGGATGTTCGCCAATGCGAGAACGAGGAGGGCGGCGTCGATAGAGAAACGCATAGTCTAGACGAGAAGGATTCTAGAGTGAAAAGGAGAGAAGCTAGATAATAAGAATGTAGGCGAAGGACCAAGGCGCAGCCGAGGACTTGGTTTAAAAATGAAAGAGAAAAATTGGAGGATGGGGAAGAAGGTGTAGAAACGGGGGTGAATTTAAGCAGAGATGCCGTGTCGACCGAGCGGTATAAAAGGGCCATGGAGGGAGGTAAGTGTCCGGCCATTGTGGACACGAGGCAGCCTCAGTACGCATGACCACCGTGCCGGGACCCCCAAAAGTGACGAGTTGTGATCCGAAGAGGGGCAATTGTGAGGACGTTGTGTCGCATTGTATGGCTTAACAAAGAGAACCTCGAATGAATGGACCCGCCACCTAAACGTCGAACCGACACAGCCACAACCGCAGTGAGCGGCAAAAAAAAACTTATCATACATATATGAAAGACACAAAATAATAAAGGGGGTAACACATTTTAGAGGATGTAAAGTTGCCCTCCAATCCACCCATGAAGAAAACGAAAATCAAGAGTGGTCAGTGATACGTGACCCGCGAACTTCCACCAAGTGCATCCCGTACGCTCCTCCTCAGCTCTTCATGGTCCATGCCACTAGTGTTCGACTCGCGCCCAACTGATGACCCCGGTTGCGCGTGCGATGGTGCCGAGCCGACAGGTGCCACCGGCTCGTCACCATCCACAAAGAACAAGATTTTTCGTGCCAGCTCCTGGATCTCTCCCTGGCCATCACCCGTCTCGGTTTCCTGGTACGAACGTGCCTGAGACCGATGCGAACGGGGGGTACCGCCGGCGGACGACGTCGGCGTTACCGAGCGGGAAACAGAGAGTTCCCGGACGTTGGGAATGAGTAGATTGGAGGAGCGTATGTTGCTCATCAGCTGAGGGTCTGGCAAATGAATCAGCCGTAGTTAACGATGGCGATAAGGAGACATGTTCTCACCTCCAGATTCTAGAAGTTGCACGATGGTCCAAACGGCAATGTGTTGGAACGTCGCGTCTGGGCTGGTGAGGAAGCGATGGAGGTACTGGTGCATGCCTCCTTCTGGGTTGTCCCATACATCGTTAAAGGCAGAGTAATCGTCCGAAGCGGTGCGACCATCTGACGTCCAATTCGGTATCATTAGAAGCCGGCACAAGTAAAATTTGTAGAAGCTAACCCTTCGAAGAAAGATTTCCTAGTGCAGCGGCACTATTTCCTTGAACCTCTGAACTTGGCGAATTGGTGAGCGGGATTAGTACTTCGCAAATCCCCATTTCCAAGAGTTGGCCCTTTAAGTCGTCGCTTAACGCGAGCACAGCTACACAGGCCGTCATTTCGCTTTGCACGTTCATCGGCACGTCCAAAACAAGTTCTTTGATGGAATGTACCGCCCCCGCCTTGACGATCGCTAGTTTGTTCTTCTCCGAACTCGCAGCGAGGTTGCGCAACGTGGAAATGGCGTGACATTGCACCTCCTCATTGTCCTTGAAGGACAGGAGGTTAATGAGCGGTTGCAGGAAGCCAGACTCTATGATCGGGGACTCGTTTTGAGGATGAATGGACACGTTGCGCACACAGGCGGCAGAAGAGAGGATGAGCGGAAGATAGGTGGACTGTAAAAGGCGGAGAAGGGGCTGCAGACCATCCGCCTTGACGATCTCGAGCTGGTATTTCTCTGCATATAACTTGGCAGTTCAACACATCGGACGACGGACAAATAACCACGTACCATCGCTCGCAAGATTTCGTAATGCAAGTGCGGCCTGACACTGTACCTTCAGGCTTGTGCTCTCCATGAGTTGGACCAAGCTCAATACGAGCTTGGGCTCGCTTTGAGCCAATTTTTTCCGGTTCGAGCCTGAACGAGACCATTTTGGGCATTATCAACAAACTCCGCTATATCGCCTCGGCGTATCTCACGCACCGTCAACAGCGATGTTGCTGAGAGCAGTCGTACAATAGTATTGCACGTCTGTATCAGGAGAGTTCAACAAGCCGACCAGAACGGGGATGGCACCCGCGTTGACAAGCTGTTGCCTGTTTTCATCTAAAACCACGGGCGTGTCCATCAGCCATTTCCCCAGAATGTGGTGAGGACGTTAAATGAACCTGAATGCGTCATGTTGAGTAATGCACCAGTCGCATTTCGTTGCACTCGCATGTCCTTGGACCGGGCCAGCCGGGTGAGAGGGACAAGAGCACCCGACTTGGCAATCTTCGTCTTGTTATCATCTGAGAGAGAATATCAATTTCTCACGTTCCGAAAACGGGCAACAAAGGATGGTGTACCGTGTGTAGCGAGATTAGTGACACATCCGACGGCGTTGCATTGCACTTCGACGTTGGGACTGAGCATCTGGCGAATGAGAGGTTCAAGTCCACCCAACTTGACGATGAGCAGCTTGTTTTCGGCTACCTCAGAATTATCAACCTGATGAAGGTCAAATCTTATCGCGCCGACGCACTATTCACTGCCAAGTTGCCAAGGGCCGCACTAGCAGCTCGCTGCACCTCCGTGTCGTGGCTGGAAAGGAGGAACAGGATGGGGTCGAGAGTGTCGCGACCAACAGGGCGGACTTCTTTCTCCGTGATCTCAGCAAAGGCAAGCGCTGCACTGCGCTGCAGGTCGACATTGTCGGAAAAGGAGAGTGTGGTCAGCGCGGAGAGTGGCGACCCGGTGAAAAAGTTGGTTGTCGTCCGGTCTTCGGGAAGGGTGAGGCACTCGGTAGCATCGGGTGGGAATAAATACGCACTCTCGAGGTACTGAAGGAGGTCAGCCACTGCCTCTCGTTCATTCTC
The DNA here is from genome assembly GCA_021525015.1 of Lactarius pseudohatsudake. Taxonomy (NCBI): domain Eukaryota; kingdom Fungi; phylum Basidiomycota; class Agaricomycetes; order Russulales; family Russulaceae; genus Lactarius; species Lactarius pseudohatsudake. The sequence goes on along the minus strand of JAKELH010000003.1, from coordinate 629,949 downwards.
AAGTAGTAGGGGTTCATAGGATTGAGAGCTGCGGGATTGGACTGTAACACGAAGAGGAGAAGAGTTCAAAGATGAGGGACTGTATGAGGGGTAAGTACGTACAGCAAGACTCGCAGCAGGAGAATAGGTTGCCCATTAGTGTTAGTTGAAGGAAAGAAGGAGAGTGGAACTACACAGATGGGCGCTGCAGAGTGATGGTGGCTAACGGCAGGAAAGCACAGAGTGCGCGAGTTTGGTGCGACCCACGTGCTCCTCTATGAATCCGCTTAGCATCCCTGCGACGACGCCGCGTACAGCAACCGTCATATTCTTACATGTACATCGTTCTTCGCCGAATGGACGTCTCTCACACTATATACGTATAGGGACTTGGGCAGTCTGACATAGCCTGGTATGGTATGATCCAATGGATGGCACTGCAGCTCCCGAGTATCGGTTGGCTCATACCCAATGCGTACGTCGTTATCGGAAACGTCTTCTCTTGCCCAAAACGTCCGTTACCGCAGCCCAACTAAGCCCGTTGGCTATAACGCAGGCCAGCACCGCCCAACTGGTTCGACATCCAAACACTCCCTCCGGGCCATGATGAGTGGGACGAAGCCGGCATCGTGTCTTCTGTCGCATATGTGGAGGCCCTGATTCAGGCAGAGATCCATCGCGGCACGGATCCCCGTCGCATCATCCTCATGGGCTTCAGTCAAGGGGCAGCTCTTAGTCTTCTGGTAGCGCTGAAGACTACACACGAGCTAGGTGGTGTGATCAGCCTGTCCGGCTGGATCCCTCACAAGGGACGCGATGTCAGTCACAACCGAACAGTGCCGTCCGCAATGAATGTTTAGACGTTTTCTTGCAGCAAATCGCTCTCACAGAACCCCACGTTCCTATCTTCTGTGGACAGGGAAAGGACGACACTGAGATACCAATGTATTACTCAGAGGAAGCCATTGAGTTTCTGCGTGACGCCCTCCACTTCCAGGAGACCTATTTGACCGTTAAGCAGTACGAAGGGCTCGTTCATACTGTGAACAGCACCGAAATACATGATGCAGTCGCCTGGATACAGAGAATTCTTCACTTGCGATCTACCACCACCTGCGTAACGCTGCTGTCATCGTAGTAGTTACGAGACATTGTTGTAGACGCTGTACGGTACCTTTTTCAAATGGGAGACGCTTTACATTCTAAGCGGCTCGTCTCATGACTCATGTTCAGATCCCTACTCACACCACAGAGGATACGCGTTATGTCTCGTTTTATTTCCTTTATGCGCACTCCTCTCGACCGAGACCGAATCCACATCCCTGACCGCTTGGACATCCGTCTCACAGAGGTCGAGTCACAGTTGTGTATCCTCCTCGACGACTGCACAAAACAACTCGCAGAAAAAGGGATCCATACTTCATGTCGCATTGCTGGAGGATGGGTACGGGATAAGGTGGGAGCCTTTCTTACTCTCCTTTCGAATAACGTTGACCACCTGTAGCTATTAGGCTCCCACAATAACGACATAGACATCGCTCTTGAGAACATGACCGGGCACGCTTTTGCACTCGAGTTTACAGAGTTTGCCAGTAAGCTCAAGCGCCTGCCGGTAAAGTCAGTGGCTGTCGTCAAGGGCAACCCCGGGCAGTCCAAGCATCTGGAAACAGCCAAAACCACTATCCTTGGTCTTGATCTTGACTTTGTGAACTTACGAGACGAAGCGTATGCCGAAGACAGCCGCATTCCCACCCAAGTTGTAAGTCATAATTGCAATGTCTACCCCGCTGTATTTAGAGATTTTCCCAGACATTTGGTACGCCGCTCGAAGATGCCCTGCGTCGGGACCTAACGATAAACTCGCTATTTTACAACGTACACACAAGATCCATCGAAGATCACACTAGTAAGGTAGTCCCTCTTCCAACCTGCAGACCGACACATTTCACCGACGATTTCAGGACAGGGCCTCGATGACCTAAAAGATGGGATCGTCCGAACACCCCTCCCGCCAAAACAGACATTCCTAGATGACCCGTTACGGGTTATCCGTTGCGTCCGATTTGCCAGTCGATTTGGGTTTGAGCTTGTACCTGAGCTGCAGGAGTCAGCTAGTGACAGCGAACTCCAAGTTCGTTCCTGCGTTTAAACAGGGATCTAAGCTGATACAATCGGAGTATAGGCAGCTTTGTTGCAAAAAATAGCACGAGAACGAGTTGGGGAAGAGGTGGACAAGATGATGGGAGGTACGGCGTCATATGCAGCTTCGAGCATTCATCACCTCATGCCGTGAGGACCGTCTAGGCCGAAATCCTCTCATGTCTCTTCGCCTACTTGATTCCCTATCTCTGTTCCCTCTCGTCTTCAATGTTCCGCCAGCCGTTGCACCACTCCTCTCTGCGCAGCCCTGCGTCAACGTCGCTTGCGATAGCGGCTGCGTCCATCCTTCGGGCGTTCCTTCAACCCGATTCTGCACATTTCCAGCATCCACCAGTTCATCCCTTAATTCTATCTGGACTCTCCTCGTCGACCTCAGTCGTTCCGCGATTGTACATGGCGTGTGCGCTTACGCCTTACAGGGGTATCACGTACGTTGACGAGAAGAATAAGGAACGCTCTGTCTTGGGAGCTGTGATACGTGAAGGTCTGAAGGTCGGCACCAAAAACCACTATTTGGATGGCATCCCCGCGCTTTTCATAGCGTCGGGGCTACTCAAATCACCGGATGTTCAAGATGGCAGGTTCAAGACGCCGTCTGAGCGTGTTGCAATAGGGTCCGTGCTGGTCATCTCCGTCTTGTGTCGACTAATGTGCCTGTCAAGGGTTACTCCTTCGTCAAAGCTCCGTACATAACGCACTGGTTGGCGCCCATTGGACAACATCACTACTGTTTTCCCTTATCCAAGATCTTGTAGACTGCTACGACCCCTCCGAGGATAACTTTAACTGTATGGACCGTCAAGGTTACAACCGTTTCATCGACTAAAATTGTTTTGGCGCAGCCGAAAGTGCGGCCGAGGTGATTGGCAAATACAACGATTTCGCAACTCGCATCGAAGAGCTTGGACTGCAAGAGGAAGTAGACACCAAGCCCATCCTCGACGTAAGCAATGTCCCAACGACATATCGCTACGCGGTTCTGATACGAAGTCTGGCTTATCTGTAGGGGAATGAGATCGTACGGATCCTTGGTGCCTCCAAGCCGGGCCAGTGGACGGGCAAGGCCCTCGCCGAGGTAGTCAAGTGGCAACTTGGTCATCCTGGCGAACCCAAGGAGCAGTGTGGTGAATGGCTCAGGGGAGAGCTTGCAGCAGGACGTATCACGATAGAAGACGTGGGGTCGAGCACTCATGTTAAGCGGCAAAAGAACGGCCCCAAGGAGACCGCGGCGAAGAAAAGTAGGAAATGAGGCGACATGCGACTATGGCTCGATCAAACCCAACCAGATGTGTGCGTGTGAAGCCTGGGCCCAGCTTCAACCTTTTTTGGAGGAAATGTGTTTACCAGAGAAACTACCACAGATCAGTTGCAATTTTTCGTGGTGGGGTTATGCGTCAGTAGGGTTCGAGACCCCATTGTTACGCTAAAGAACCTAGCACGCATAACAGCACCGTACTTGGTCCTCTTCAGGAAAGTGTTGCGTTCGTCCTTTGGGACACGAAAGGAAGTTTCCAAGATCATTACATTGAAGCCCAGAATAATAGACGTCCCTCATTGGCATCTACCCCCATTTGCGCTCTTTTGAGCATACTTTACTGGGTTGGACGCATGCACGCATAGCATGCTATGAGAAGACATTGGGCAGCGCCGTGGTCGAGGTAAAATGGAAACGAACTGTCGTTCCATTTCCTGTCTTATCAATAAAATGCAAATGGGGCAAGACAACTACTGATTGGAATGATATGGGGTAACTATGAGGCGATGGTGGATATGTACAAAGAGTTAACAGAGCATAAAATCAAAGCAGACATGGTTCTACAAATCGATTACATCAATTTAGGGGACGGTAGCTAGTACTACTTGACAGGACGTGGCGTGCGCACCCGCGCCCACCCAGACCCATTACTGTAAAACCCATGGACCCGCGTATCAGTAAATCCCAGAGGCGATGACAGGATCGAGACTTTGGCCCTGGATGTAAATGGCGGTGTCGTCCGGGATGGAACCGGGGCCGAGGGTGAGCATGTCGAGGTTCACCCAATCAAAGAGGGACGGTGAGGAATGGAAGGTGTGGTCGGTAATGTCCGCGCAAGGGTCTAGCGAAAAGGCACAGCCGCCTAAAGGCAGGGCGTCTGGGTGATCAACGGACGACGCTGCTGGCGCTACAAGCTTGGCATCGGGATTGCCGGAAATGAAACAGGAGTAGTCGATGCTCTGGCGCGGGGGAGGAGCGACGATCTGTCCGTTGGGATCGACACCATCGAAGGGAGGCCCTTCGTTGAAGAGGAGGGCGTGGGGGTTCAGATCATGGTATGACGCAGCCTCTTCGTATTTCTGGAAAAAAAAGGGTTCGGTCAATGCGTCGTTAGGCAGGAGATGATAGAAGTCTCACATCCGGCAATGAATCTAGCAGGAACTCGTGCACATTCAGCTCCAGGACAGAGATTGCGGGGCTGGGAATGCAACTGGGGATGCAGCCAGAGCTCACGGCGCGGAAGCGCGGCCTCGAAGGGAAACCGGGGAGGTCGATGTCACAGGGATATCCCAGCTCTGGAGAAAATGGTGTAGGGTAGGGGTATTCGAGGTCGGGGGTGGCAGGAGGGGATGCCGAAGAGGAAGAGGCGGTCGATGTGGACGCGGACGGCGCGGGAGACGTGGGGACGACGCTCGCGAACACGTCGGACGATCTCCTAGCGGCCTGTGTCGCTCTCCTCGGAAGCGGTGAGGCTACAGCCACAGTGCTGTCGTTAGTGGGTGTGGCGACCGCTTTGGCCTTCTCCCGGGCCTTGGGCGTCGGTGGCGGGACATTCTTCTTCTTCGTCGGCTTCTCCGAGCGAGATGAGGGTGCATACTTGTAGTTTGGATGGAGGTCTGCGTGCTTGCGCTTGGCGAGGGCGGCGACCTCGTGGAACGGGGCTCGAGCATGAGCACTCATGTCCTTCCAACTCTCCGCGGCAAGTTTGCTGACGCAGCTGAGGTTCTTCTCGTTGGAGTTGCCGAGCTGCTTTGTGAACCACACGTAGGAGCGGAAGACCATGAAGGCGTTGGGAGGGCGAGACACGTGCTCGTGGTTGCGACCGCGGCTGTGGGTAGAGCTGCGGGGAGTCGCGTAGCCGCCGAGCAGGACGTCTACGGCGGGGCAGTTCTTGATGACTTCGTCGAGAGCAGGATCAAAATTCGTTGTGGTGTTCGCGCGACTGTATGGACTCTTCGCAGCAGCGCGCGCGGTACGAGTGCGCAGAGTCGTGACCGGTGCAGCCGTCGGGGGGCGCATGCCGGACCTGAGTGCGTCGGACGAGACGGGCCAGAGGGGGGACACGGTCTCCGCGAGCGGGGTGGCGGAGGCGGGTAGGAGCACAAGCGCGGGAATAGCAAAAGACTGCGTGGTATTGGGAACGTGGCTGAGTAGGTCACGATATCCATTTCCATTGAACCCGAGTTCATCACCGAGTCCATCACCAGTGCTCGTTCCTAAAAAGGCAGGAAGAGGTATCGACAAGGATTAGCACAGGGTTACCAAATTGGGTACAGGGCCCACTCACCCATTGACCCCCCCACCGAGTCTGACATCCCCAGGGGGCTGTAATCGAAACGGACACGTCTGAGATTGCGAGTAGCGGGCATGATATAAGAGATGATGAGATATTGAAGATTTCAGAAGCCAAGAACGTCCTTGAATTTCTTTGGCCATCTCTTGCAACCCGGCTTTGGGGCCTCTTGTACGCTGGTGGGGGACACCAGCCTATAGCCCGTGAGAGAGATACCCCGCTCTAAAATCACATAAACGAGGCCTCATGTCGTTCTCCTTGGAAAATCACATACCGCGGACATGTAATTTCACCTCCGCGATCCAGTGCTCGCCACCGCTTCAGCCGCCTTGATCATTGCCAGTTTCTGGCGTTTTTGGTATTTCCATTTCCGATTAACATGAGGCGGACATCCTCCGTTCTGATTGGTCCATCGCATACCAGTTAACAAGGACGGCGAACAATGGGTCGCTCGGCGCAATTACCTGCTGCCAAACTCGCGTTCCAGACCAACAGTTACAACACGAGGCTGCGATAAGAGCGGATTGTCGCTCATGCCATCGATATATGTATAACCAGTGTAGATATTATGATAAGCCCTCCCAGACATCGTCCGGTCCTTCAGAATGGGTTTCTTCCTTACGACGTGTCTTCTCTTTTCGCCGCTGACTACCAGCAATCATGTCGCTAGCGCACATCAGGACGAAATCCACGAAATAAGAAAATATCGTCTCACCGCTGCTTGATCGCATCACTTCTCCCGATCCTGCGCGCAGGGTTCACCACCTCTGCGCGCTTTACCTTCCCCATCTGCTTGCGTTTCAACTTTGATGGTTTAGGAAGTTTCAGGATCCACTCTGGGACTGATGAGCCCGACTGAAGAAGGACGTTGGCAATTCTAGTGCAGCGTGCTCCCTCAACATATAGGTCACATGAATCAGAGAGATATCCACTAACGACTTCAGGTATGGTGCGTCTTCGTCAGTGAAATAGGTCACCGCCTTCCCTTCCCGGCCCGCTCGACCGGTGCGACCTGGGCAATGTTAAGTAGATCCGGGAGCATGGGATGACGCCGAACGCTAACTTACCTATACGGTGCACGTAGCTTTGAACGCTCCGAGGAAAATCATAATTGATGACTTCTCGCACGCCCTTAAAATCCATGCCACGTGCCATCACTTCCGTGCTGATCATTACCCAGCTCTCCCCTGAACGCATTCGGCTGACCGCATCACCGCGCTCCTTCTTGGTCATCCCTGCATGAAGACAGTCGACATTGGGGATCCCGTTCAGGACAAGCTCTTCAGCAAGAGAGCTCGCACGAGGTTGTGACGACGTGAATATAAGGACGGGGGGATTATAAGGTTGTGAGAGATATGCGCGCAGGGTGGGAAGTTTTGAGTGGTCGTCAGCTACGTATGTGAGAGATTGGGCTATAAGTGGCAAAGGTGTGTCTCTGTCCAAGTACCAGAATGTCAGAGCGAGTGAGAGCACCAATGCAAAAGATAGACGCACTTAAGACCTACAACGACGCGAATCGGATCCCGAAGCATATCCAATGCGATGCGCTCCGCCCCTGCGGGAAGCGTAGCGCTGAAAACAGCCGTCTGGAGGCGTTCGTGAGTACACGCCGCTAGGATCTCCTGCACTTGGGTGATGAACTCTGGGTCCAACATCCGGTCTGCTTCGTCCAAGATGAGGTGTCGGAGACTGCCCAAGTACCGACGAGTGAGCACAGCGGCCGATACAAGCACGTGGACTTGGACATACTTGTGTAACGAAAGATGACCCGATTGAATTGACGATACAAGTCTCAATGGCGTGCTAATAACGATGTCTAAAAGCATAATATCGGTTCCAATCCCGCAAACATCATGTGACGAAACGTACCAACTTTGTCCTGCACTCCTTTATCCACAAGGGTAGCAGCGGTTGCCTTGCTGAAGAGCACGATACGCCACTTTCTCCCTTGAGCGAGTTTCAGGCACTCGTTGTAGATCTGATGAGCCAGTTCGCGTGTTGGAGCCAGAACTATCGCACGTATGCCCGCCCCAGCGTTGGCCTTGGAACTTGATATCGGTGTTTTGAGTAGGGTCATAATCGGTAGCAGGTAAGACAGGGTCTTCCCAGTGCCTGTGGGAGATATGGCAGCTAGGTCGCGGGACTACGACCCTAAGCTCCATGTCATTTCGAAGTAAACGGGATACTCACCTCGAGCAATATCGGGCATCCAGACGACTGGATCCCTGTGGGATACTTGTAGCCATTTCGCTCCAGATTGACCATCAGCTGTGAAGCTATGTGGTAACGATCTTGTAGTTCTTTAAATGTATCTATACGCTCTGGAACGTTCTTCCCTTTCGTTGTGACTCGGTGTCTGGTCATTGGAGTGGTAGTACCCTGCTCTGAGCCAACGTCACTGGCGCCATCCTCCTTATCTTTGGCGTCGGAATCTCCACCATCGTCGATGCTAATTTCCCTCTTGAGTCTCTTCTTCTTCGCGTGACCCTCTGCCTCGGGTTCAAAAGGTTTGCGTTTCGAAGGCCCGGCGACTGCGTACTTGAAGAAGTCTAGCTCAGCGGGGAGTTCATCGTCCTTGGCACTGTTGCTCTTAGTTCCTCTATGCGAAGATCCCTGCTATATTTGAGCACAAGCAGACGGCTGTGTGAATAGAAACATACGCTGAACAGCTTTACATCACTCCTAAACCTCTGCTTGTCAAAGGCTGCCCCTCCACGGGATAGCAGATGAAAGGCTTCCATTATGGACTGCCTGAGGTTCAGTCAGTCGTGACCACCATGAAATTTCGCGGTCAGGTGATCTAACTCGGTCCGCACGTGTTATAGAAAGCTTCGAGCCGAGAAAAAGTGGGTAGTGCATTTAACGCTAATCTATAACATAAGTGTCTAGGGGTATGCATTTACAAGACCGCAGAAGTGTGATCTAGTGGTGGGTCTAGGGTGTTCGCGAAGACATAATATTAGCCTTGTTGAGTGGTCAGCGAGGCGGGTTGCGGGTTGCTCTAAATGAGACTTCATGAGAATTCGAGCGTCATAGTATCCCACCCTTTCTTAAGTTGCTTTAGGGACGAAAAAAATTAGACGGCATCACTTCAAGATGACCTTGAAGGACTCACTTCAAAGAAGACGAAAAGAAGGACTGTGTTGGGTCCCAGCCGAACGAATGCGGGTGTCCAACCTCTGAATAAGAAGCGGGGTCCTTCATCACGTAGCGAACGCTTAAGGACCTTCATCAGACCGACATCTCCGCTCTGATGGTATAGTGAGGTCCGATTCACGGTGGAATGGGTTGACTTGAGACACCCACTTGTGACATGAGACGTGACTTCAACACGTCTGCGGGTGCGCAGACAGCTGAAATCGATCGGTCTCAGTGCGCCAAGTTTACTGTATAAATGCTCACTAGTGGCCACAAGTCCCGCTAGGCAGCTTGAAATCGAATGCAGGAGAATGCTGTCGTTTAATTTTGTGTTGAAGACAGGTATGACCCTGTGCATGAGTTTCGACTTAAAAAAGTCATAGCTAGTCCGCAAAAAGGGTCAAGACGTGACCTCTTACTCGAGGGTTCGAAGGATCTACTCACGAGCCCACTTGGGAACCCTTAGGTACGGAGTGTGTGAGAGAAATAACCATCGCGGAAAGAACCACGCACATTCATCAGAACGGCCCTTATCTAGAGTGCAGTTCAGCCACGAGCCTGAGGACCGCCAGTGTCTTACGCACCACATTTGGCCCAACACCCCTTGCCAGGCCTCTCATGCCCTCTGACCTCAACAAACTAACCAGTCCAGCGAGAGCGTTTGGGTAATTGTACCGTTTCTCTGGCGGCCGTGAAACGTCACTCGTCATACGGACTAGTAAGACATCTGGGAGAGGGTGTATTCTTTGCAGCCACTCTAGTTCGACATAAGTAGAGTGCGTACCTGCAGGATTGCCTGCCACACCCCCCAAACCCCCAGCAACCATTGCGGCTAGTAACAACCTCCAAGAATTAGCACGACCTTCTCTTGACAGCGACAATTTCATCTTTTCATAACTTCCGAGGCGCACAAGGGAATACGTCATCTGTCGCAGGATTGACGCGGTGACGCCAGTGTATAAACTGCGAACTCCAGACTTGGCGATAGTTCCACGTAGAATTGTGACGGCTGATATGGGTTTTGCCTCGGGAACTGGTTTGAGGGTCTGCATCCGGCTAGACAATCACCTTCAGAATGGGGGGTCGTGGACAAATACAGAGACTGACACTTTGACAAGGTCAAGGGGATGTGTGCAGCATGCTGCTACTGGGTGAACATATGTTCAGCTGAGTCCGTTGAGTCCGGTGCATATGACGACAATCACGTACAAGAAGCAGCAACTCCTGTAAGATATATAATATTGATTAGAACGGTGATCTAAAAAACAATATTGAACTTGCTGACCTCCAAGCCTGTTGAGTACGCAGCGGAAGAGCATTAGAATGCATGCAACGCGTTTACATCCCAAGTCACTGACCAAAATGGATACCCCCGATGTTGTTGTGCCATGTTCAGACCGGGTTGGGAGATACTACGAAGAAACTCGCTACTCGGTCATGAACTCGGACACGCGCGGAACACATTTTGAAATAAATTGGTAACACTACGCGTCGAACCGAGGGAACGGCGGAAGCAAACCAAAAGCATACACGAGAGAAATTGGACATGAGAGAGCAGAATTCTACGAAAATATTGAGCATAGCTGCGCCGCTGGAAAAAATCGCTGACGATATTTGAATAAGAAAACAACGCTCCATTCGAATTCGACTTGGCGCAATCGAAGCTCGCCGGCCATATGCCAAAACGGGAAGAATGGCCGGTCTCGGAATCCCGATTGTGGTTGGTTGTGTGGCATTGTTTTTCACTACAGACGCGACTCGACCCTCTCTGCCTTTTGCACGTTTGACTCCCACCTTGGTTCACCACACTCCCCTCCTGCTTTACCACTTCTACCTATCGTATTCGCGAGAAAGAAAATGAGTTCACACGATAACGACGAGCTCATTGACTACGAAGATGAAAACGACGTGGTTCCAAACGGTGCTACTCTGACTGCGGGCGGCGGCGCGACAGACGACGATAAAGAGAAGAAAAATTTCTCTGGCATCCATTCGACTGGTTTCCGGTTGGTTATTATTTGGGTTCCTTTTGTTACTGCTATTAACCATCACAAAGGGATTTCCTGTTGAAGCCTGAATTGCTCCGTGCCATCAGTGACCTCGGTTTTGAACATCCCTCAGAGGGTTGGTTTTTCTCGTCAATTGGTGACCGTTCGTTATTCATGTCATTCCCAGTCCAGCAGGAATGTATCCCTCAGGCTGTGTTGGGAATGGATGTCCTCTGCCAGGCCAAGTCAGGTCACGGCAAAACTGCAGTGTTCGTACTGGCAACACTACAGCAACTGGAACCTGTCAATGGCGAGGTCTCAGTCATTGTTCTCTGTCACACTCGGGAATTGGCCTACCAAATAAAGAACGAGTACTCGCGGTTTGCAAAGTACATGCCTGACGTCCGCGTTGGAACGTTCTTCGGTGGTACCCCTGTGTCTAAGGATGCGGAGCTACTCAAAGACAAGTCCAAATGCCCCCACATCGTTGTTGCAACACCCGGTCGTCTGAACGCTCTTGTTCGAGACAAGGTCTTGGATGCGAAAAATGTCAAGCATTTCGTGTTGGACGAGTGCGACAAGATGCTCGAACAACTTGGTTAGTCACCCAACTTCAAACTCGTACCTCTACCTCCACTTTCTATTGGCCCATTCATCGGTGGAGAAGTTCTTCTCCGTTATCCATGTTGTCTGTCGTGCACCCGTCGTGCGTGCCTCGCCGTCGATCCAGGATTCGCTCGTTGGATGTGTGTCGTTGTATCAAGTTGCAATTTTGGATCTCTGGTGAGGGATTTCGACCGGGGCAGAAGAAGGCACTTCGAGGTCGACGCCATCATGCGCACAAGGGGGCGATTCTTATGGCCAACTGCAGGCAGCGCCGAGCACTGGATTCTTTCTTTTCGTTTTACACGATTTATTTGCCCTTGTTCACTCTCGTTGGCCTATTTCGTTTCGGCGTTTTATCTCACCTCGACATCACCTACTAGACATGCGCCGTGACGTTCAAGAGATCTTCCGCGCAACGCCCCACCACAAGCAAGTGATGATGTTCAGTGCCACATTGGCAAAGGAGATACGTGTGACGTGTAAGAAGTTCATGGCCAACGTATGTGATTTTTCGTTCGCTCTTCGTTTCGTTTACTTACCGCTCTTACAGCCCCTTGAAATATTTGTCGACGATGAAACCAAGCTGACCCTTCATGGCTTACAACAACATTACGTTAAATTAGAGGAGGTCAGCAAGAACAGGAAACTGAACGATCTACTCGACACTCTCGAATTCAACCAGGTGAAAGTCATTGGTTCACCCTCCCACGCTATTCCTCATCATAGCCTAAGGTCGTCATCTTTGTCAAGTCAGTCGCGCGTGCCATCGAGTTGGACAAGCTTCTCGTTTCTTGCAACTTTCCGAGTATCAGTATCCACTCAGGATTAGCGCAGGAGGAAAGGTACGTAAGGAATACGCTAACCGCACTGAATCGTGACATTTATGTCTTGGCTTGACAGAATCAAGCGCTACACCGCGTTTAAAGCATTTGAAAAGCGCATCCTTGTTGCTACCGATATCTTCGGGCGAGGTATTGACGTTGAACGCGTCAACATCGTAGTGAATTATGACTGTCCCCCTGACGCTGACAGTTATCTTCACCGCGTCGGGTACGTTGCTTCACGTTGTTTCACGTTATCTCACTGAATGCTTTCCCGTGTCAGGCGTGCTGGGCGTTTCGGAACAAAGGGTCTGGCCATTACATTTGTGTCATCAGAGGCAGACCAACAAGTGATGGGCGCTATTCAATCCCGATTCGAAGTCGCCGTGCCAGAATTGCCCAATCATATTGATCCTGCTTCTTACAGTGAGTACTTGCGCGCAGCTGGCAGAAACAAACTAATACATGTGCATGTAGTGACCTCATGAGACCATACATGGACACTATCCACACCATCCATCCATCCCTCTGTCTACTTGTTCGATAAATCTGTATGGTGATACAGCTCTCTCGTGTTGAGACGGCAAGGAAATTATGGCTAAAAGCAAAAATCTATGCGAAATGTTTGGGCCAAAGATTCGTGACATGTCTTGTCGTGATAGTGTGAGTCAGCAAGCGACTGACCCACAACTGGCAATGGAGTGTGTCTGTTGTACGGAGTAGCGTTGGTACACAGAGTCGCTTACTCTTTGCTTCTCTTCTCTTCTATCATATTTGTTTTCAAGTCTCTCTTAGTTGACCTTGTGAATAAAATTGGCAACGAATTCCCTTCTTGGCCGGCGGCTCAGTCAAGCTCGCCGATCATGCTCGATCCGTCCCTTCATTCATTGATACTTCCGTCATCGTACTTATAACAACGCGCCTCTTTGTCCGTCCAACCCATCTCCTCTCTTCGACCTCGACAACGCTCCCTCTGGCCAGGTATCGGCTTCCCTGGTCATACTTCGGTGAAAGCCATGTTTGCCGTCCCACGCGCTGAGCCGATCACTACAGTTCCTCAAGCCCGCAGAAAATATGTCCCTCCGTCCTTTCCTACTCTTTATTTCAAGGATTCTATACTTTCTGTACCGGGATATGTGTTTGAAAAGGTCTGCACGACTCACACACTTACTTACTCTTTGGATCTCATGTCCAAAAAAAGGCAACGCCTTGGGAAGATACAGGAAGTTCGACTCAATTAGCCGAAGGGAGCAGCTTAAAGGATAGTTCAAAAGTCATCGCAAAGATTGCACCCGCGCATACAAACGCATCGGTGTGTCTTCAACGAGAAGCACATATGTACGTCTTCACACCGTTTTTCTTAGTGTTCTAGACAGACGTGCCTCTAGCCTTGCTCGCATGCAGACTTCCCCTGAAGCTTTGAGCACCACCCTTCGTCTCGTCGACTTCATGTCCATCTCGCGTTCGAACGGAGACTGTGTGGTTCTGCTTCTGGCCCACCCTGGCCCCAACCTAATTGGCCGTTACCTTCCTCTGTCCCGAATCAATGCTTTACTTCTCGCTGAGCCTCCCCTGTCGCGTCCCTCTGCGTCCCAAGGGGATGTCTTCATGAGCGAGATTAACGAAGGAGGCTCATTCAGAGATGTGGAAAACACTGATACCATGGATCTCGCGACGTTTCTAGAGTGCGTTTTCTTCTTTACCATTTTCTTCAACTCTGACACGCCACAGATTTGCCATTCAAGCAACCCATTGTCTGGAGAATCTGCACAGGTGAGCGCTTTCGATCTTCGCCTCTTCAATCAATTGACGTAATTTGCGAGATTGGGGATAGTGCATAGAGAAGGTACGCTCTTTTCGTCTGTCTTCTATGGCGCCATTTCATGCCCTCCCGACTTCTTTTTACAAGTGCGCGCCAACGCCTATCATATTAATGCTCATTCTGGCGTCGTTCGTCTTGTTCATTACGGAAATCGATCGGTTTCCTTGGAAATGTTTGGTGGTCCCTCTTCTTTGGTCATTCAGGCAGACGGCCTAGGTGAAGAAAATAAGTCCAAAGTGAAAGAGGCACTCTGTTATCTGTCCCCAGAACAAACGGGCAGCATGGAGACGACCTCTGATGACCATCGAACTGACTTGTACTCTCTGGGAATCATGTTCTGGAGCCTACTTGTCGGAAGAGGCATGTTGCCATTCGAGGGTGGGCCATTGGAGATTCTGCATTCAATCGCACAGAAGAGGCCCATGCCAGTGCATGAGGTGCGGAGGGACGTTCCTCAAGTTTTGGCGCAGATTATCGAAAAGGTATAGTATATAGTTTGGTCGTAATGGCACGTCGTTGACAACAAACTCCAATCAGCTTCTCTCCAAGAACCCTGACTCCCGTTATCAAAGCGCATACGGGTTGAAGGCAGACCTCTTGGAGTGCCAGAAGCGGCTTTCAATTGCCGTTTCTTCCATGTCCGAGGTGTCATCGGAGGTAGGCCGAGAACCACCGTTGGGACGCTGTATTGCCTAACCTAGTAAATTTAGCTCATACCACCATTTGAGATTTCCAAACAAGATCGATATGAGGTAGGAGCATGTCGTCTTGCTGGGTTATTGATCTAATTTCGTTTAAGGGTTTTACGAGCCCCAATATACTTGTACGTTCATCGCGGTCAGTCGCCTACGTCGCTTCTTAATTGTCGTAGTTTGGGAGGGAAAAGGAACTAGACACCATCCGCAATGTCATACGGCACGCTTCGACGAGCTACTCACGACACAATGTCCTGAGGGGAACTTCGTACTCAACTCCAGTTGGAAGCCAAAGAACCAGGAGCACCGAAAGCCGGCGAAGCACATCTCGGTCTTCTTCGTGCAGCGGCCGTTCCGCCAAACATCCTGCTGCTTGTGATGACCCAAGGCAGAAGAATTTGGCCGAGTCCAGTTCAAGTGTCGCTGCGGCGACGTCTTCTATCCATACCGTGAGTGATGGTATACATAGGATCACGTTGAGCCCGCCACGCGGTCGGGGACCCCGCGCACACGGCGTAGTTGTAATTGGACCAGCAGGGCAAGTACGTTTCCTGAAAATGAAGGCGCCCTCGCTAATGCTGAAATGCAAGGGCTGGCAAGAGTTCGTTAATACTTGCAAATCAGGCAAAATGGCGAGCGTATGGCCTCTGGGGACATGCCAAGTTCCAGAGTACTATATCTGCGCCTTTTGCGGCTCTGGTACGTCAAACTGTCCGTTTATAAGGAAGGCTTTGATTCTATTATTCCTAGCTATCATGTATGTCCTCAGTCCTTCGACAACTAATGGTCTTCCACACGGACCTCAATCGGTTCGTCGCGACCCTCAAGGAACAGCTAGGACCACAACTACGCATCGTTCCACTCCTATACGAAGGCGTTCCTGAGTTGCGGGACATTCTGAACCACTTCGATATCAGCCTTGACATTCCTCAGGAAACACTTACGACGCGCGAGTTACGGGCTCGATTTCAGTCTCTTGTGGAAAATGTGTTCTCGGTTCTCGCAGAGACTCGATTGTTTGCACTCTTTCTCGATGACCTTCACGAGGCCGACGAGTCGTACGTTTCACCCTCTGTATCGGTTTCAGGAGTCGCTTAGACATAGCAGATCTTTTGATCTTGTCAACACGCTCGCCAGCTCTCGGAGTCGTATTGTAAGATCCCCCGCCTCATCTAACTTATCCATACTCAACTCTCATAGCTCCTATTTATCACTTTGCGAGAGGACAAACCGTGAGTGTCCATTCGCTTACGCTCTCGTAACAGCCGCTCACATGAGGCCAGGGAGATTGTTGCACGGGTTAGATCAATGTTTTTTGGCCGGTTCAGGGCGACGTGGATCCAGCTCGACCCTCTGACATATCCCTCCGTTGCTTCGCTGGTTTCCCGCACCCTCCACCAGACCAAAGATAATGTTGCACCACTTGCTCGCCTTATACACAACGTCTCTGCTGGAAATGCTTTCTCTGTCCGGAATCTCCTCACGACGTTGCAACGGCAACATCTGGTCGGTTTCCAGTTCATTTCACTTGCGGTATGGACTGAGATTGGGGGTAGATAACCTTTGATTGGGATCGCAATTGTTGGCGGTCAGTTCCAACCATGTAAACGTCCCCTGTTGGTGCTGAACTGGCTCCATTGTAGGTACAACCTCCCAGAAATCGAGAGAACACTCCTATCGCAGAAGCTTGTAGTGGACCCCAACGATATATCGTACCTGACGTCTCACCTGAGGAAGCTCCCGGTTGATGCACGTAAATATCTTGTGTGGGCTTCGAGCTTTGGTGCGACGTGAGTGCTTGATAACCCTCGTCTTTTGAACCTTTTGCCTCATTCTCGGAATTTCTTGGCAGGTTCAAGACAACAGACGTCGCTGCCGTCATGGATCACGACAGTCTCTCAGGTAGCAGCGGCAGTGACCTTGACACCGAGGACGACCGGAGTTCTAGCGAATCCACGCCCGCGACCAGAGAGAAATCGACAACCACCACCCGCCGTTCCATGCGAGGCTTGCAAATTGCTATTGCCGAGGGATGGCTTGTGCAGCGGGCACGGGATATGTGCTCTTTCGCACACGACCGATATCGACAGGCCGCAGAAGCTGAGGCGCTGAACCTCCCAAGTGACCTCATAGCGAAGATGTCCTTCCGCGTGCGCTCTTTCGGATCACCTCTCGTACTCTCTCATTGTACCGACATATACGCCTCGTAGATCGTCTCAATGATGCTCCTCGAGCCTTCCCCGGACATCTATCAAATCGCAGAGCGCGCCCAGCGGTTTGTACTTGTCAACTCTTTCTGCGCTTTTCTTACCTGAAAACAGGTGTCTGCCCCTTCTCCGTGAGCACCACAAGCGGGGGGAACTCGTGTCGCTCCTCATTGAAGCGGGAGACTCCGCGTGGGCGCGAGGTGCACATGAGGTCAGGCCATTGTTCTCTGTCGTCCCAGCATGACGCGGATGCTTCGTAGATGGCCTATCAGGCTTTAGTCAACGCTCAATCTCTTCTCGATCAAGACGTCTGGACTACGAATTCAGCTCGAGCCTTCTCTCTCTACGCGAAGTTGGTCGAGTGAGCACCATTCAATCTGTATCCGTGTTCCGTATCAATGAAATATCGATAGATTGTCTACTTGGAGAGGTACTTCTCCACTGGTTCGCTCATCTGTAGCGGGGATCTGATTTTCGCGTGTGAAGGCGACTACAGAGGCTCTGACCAGTACATCGAAGCTTGTTACGAGAGGGCTAGTCAATCCGGGGAGAGGGCCTTTCTTCTACGCTTACGCTCACAAAACAACTGGATGAGGAATGATTTTCACGCTGCTCTCGACGACACGCTATTGGCTCTTCACATCCTCGGAGTTGATCTAGATCCTGCACCAACCCGAGAAAAGGCCGATACAATGTTTGAGCAAGTCAAAAATGAAATTCTTGCCGTCGGTTTTGATGCGATCTTGGCGATTCCTCGAACCTCCGACTCACGAACAGACCTTGCGGTGGCGTTACTTGGTGATGCTGGTACGCATGCTTACTGGAGCACCCGGGAGGGTTTCACAGATGTTATCGGACTTACGGTGAGGATCATATAGTATTCTCCTCTCATGTGACCTCACTTGACAGTTTACGAATAGATAGTTCAGTTAGCATTACGGTAAGTAAAGCCTTAAGTGCAGACCTCTCTCCCCGGCCCTTATACTACACAGATCTGGGATGTCTCCTGGTACGGCGCTAGGTGTCTTTTGGGCGTTGGGAGGTGAGCATCTTTATGGGTAATCTTTACAGCCCTTCTCACTGCATTTTTGTAGCTGCAGCAGAAAGAAAGGAGCTGTACAGGTTCTCTGTAGATCTTGGGAGACTAGCATTGTGTATTGCTGAAAGACACGGAACCAATGCTGATAGATGGTATGTTTCTCGCTGTTCTAGAAGGGAAGTGACGTCCGACACTTTCTTAGTCGCTCTTTAGTCATGTACTGTTCGATGGTTTCTGCCTATGACAACGTCCACATCCGGTCAAACCTTCCCCGTTTGGAGGAAGCCACCAAATATGCCAACAGCGCCGGTGACCGGTGCGTTGTTCGTTATCCCAGGTCCTTCCACCTGAGCCAAAGCGACCCCTTACAGAGTATACGCGAGTCTCGCGACGTTTTACTCCGTCCAAACGAAATTGTTCATAGGCCAACCACGTACGTTACACTCCTTGTTCATGATCGCGGGCTCCTGATCGTGGGGCAGTTGACGAGCTTGTTGGAGCGGCTGAAGAAGTGCGCGTGTTTCTGCGCCATCCTTCCTCGCGCTAATTGATCTTCGAACCCAAGACCTACAATGATGTGCGACAATGGCCCCAAGAGGAACTTGCCATCTGTGCTCAGGGTGGGCTGTACTTTAATAGTTTAGGTCCCGTTACTAACGATAATAATATAAGGCTTACTGAATTGCATTCGCGCACTGGGCGGGTACACGCTCAACACCTCAGCCAAGACCATTTACACAACAGACACGTTCGACGAGGATGAATATTTGAAAACAATTCCCGACAGTGGTAGAAGCACCCTCATAGGGCTAACTTCGTGGGTTAAGATCCCCTCCTTCAGTCGTCTACCTCTCATTCGATTGCTGTAGTTATAATGCATTCAAGGCACGCAGTCTGTAGTCTTTGGTCTAGCTCAGCTAATCCCTTTGACAGGTCGTCGCGCTGTTCAACTTAGGCTATGTCCAGGAGGCCGCTGAACTCGGCTTTTCCATATATGACACTCGAGACCGCCACCCGAAGTTAGTTTTCGTGTCTATCAACCCGCGCATCGTTTGACATACCTGACACAGCCATCGACATACGCGATACGCCCTGTTTTTCCACAGTCTAGCGATGATTGACTGTATCCGAGAGGAATACATCGCAGAAGACCAACGCGTCCGATATCTTGAGCAGGTCGCAGCAAATCAAGCCTACATCCGCCGGTATGCGACTCCTGCAGTCGTGTCGATGCCCAACACTTACCGGCCCCTTAGGTGGCTTTCGGCTAGCCCTGTCAACACAAGTACCTGGGTAGCGCTTGTGGTAAGTTCGCAGGCAATGGACCACATAACGTGTTTGTTAACTTGGGAATAGGATGCGGAGCTCTCGTCTCTTGAAGATCGTCGAGACGCGTTCCAACTATATGACGTCGCAGTCAGGTAGGCTCTATACACACTACTCAAATCGCCGGTCTATAGTCGTCTTCATAGATCGGCGACGAGCCATGATTGGCCTCTCGAAGAGGGTGGGCTTTGTATCTGGTTCGTTTCCTCTCGAGAGCTACTTCGGAAAAGTAACCTCGTTTACAGCAAGGTTCTCACTTCGTTCGCTGCGGAGTGCATGGTTTGGGCAATGAGCTACAGCGTCGTGGCATATCTCGTCAGCGCCAATGGGGAGCGAAAGGCATTGTGTCAGTCCGTCACTTAAGCAGCTTTATGGTGCTTACAGTGTAACTTGACAGGGCTTCGCTATTCTCTGGATCAAATAGCCAGCTTCTGAATCTTCCCAAGAAATACGCTGTTACCACTGACGTTGGTGTTCAGACAGATACCGTCATGGTAGGCATAAATGGGCACAAAACGATTCGTGGCGACCATGGAACCGATATTGCCAAGGAAGATGCAGTTACCAGTTTACCAGCTTCTGCCCTTGCATCTGTCTTGAAGTGGAGCAAGGATATCGCCGCCGATATCCACTTATTTTCAGGTATACCGGTTGTTCATCGCTAATCAGTTGTAGGATTTACTCATCGATCGTTAGCTCTCCAGCGTCTTACGGAGATCGCAACTGGTCAGCTGTTAGAGGATTTTCATTGCGCAGAGCTGACATACTGCCCGTCAGAGTCATCCGGGGCCCAGAGTACTTGTATTGTCATCACAGGGACAGGCGGAGAGTACCAAGTGGCTACGAGCATGACTTCTCCCGGTCCCTGCGAAGTTCATGAGTGTGTAGCTTCGGCCATTTTTCTTTTTCTTTTTCTTACGAATCTTGCAGGCATCCAATATCTATTCGGGGCATCAAGGATCCATTGCAAAGAGCCGTTATATTGCACTGTTCGTGATTACTATTAAGCCACACTCGTCGATTTTACTCACCGATTTTGATAAACTTTATTAGCTTTGAATACGAAGGAACGCGTTGCATACGACGACGTATCGTCTGATTCACGATTTTCGTCGGAGGCTCGTCAAAGTCCTTACCAATCTGTGGTGTGCCTGCCGATCTTCAGCAACCGAGGACAGACATTCGGCGCCTTGTATCTGGCGTCTAAATATGCCTTCTCACAGAACACGGTCACTCTCCTGACACTTCTTTGCCAACAAGCGAATATCAGCGTCGCCAATGCTCTTCTCTTTCGCTCTGTGCAGGCTGGGACAAAGGAAAATCTCAGAATGATATCTACGCAAAGAGAAGCGCTCGAGGACGCCCGACAAAGTCGCGAAAACGCCTTGAAAGCCACCAGGGTCTTGTATATTTCCTTCTAAAAGACCGACCTTGCACTTACACATGATTGAAGATCAAGAGCAACTTTTTGGCTTCGATGTCACACGAGCTCAGAACGCCATTTAGGTACATCCATCAGAACATTCTATGTCTGAGGCTTATTTCTTCCCAGTTCTTTCTACGGCCTTCTTGACATTCTAAGTGGTACAGAACTGAACAGTGGGCAACGCGAAATCGGTGAGTCTTCTGGTTCGTACCCTGCTCCACATGGCTGAAGTATGTAATAGTGCAAACAGCAAAACAGTCCTGCGAGCTCCTGCTCAAGGTAATCTACATTAGATAAATACGTGCACTTGTTAACCCGTGAGGCTGCGAAGATTATCGACTCTATCCTCGATTACAGCAAACTGGAGGCTTCTGGTAATGGTTTTTTATATATACGCACGCCTGCATAGATACGCTGACTTTATTTTCGCAACTTAGCTCTCAAGCTCGAGTTCACAGGCTTCGCTGTCGAAGATATCATAGCTGTCGGTCTCGTTCTTCCTTTCCTTGGCGGATTGCCGAATGTTTATCGAAACGCCCCAGGATTGCATGGAACTCCTCTTGCCAATGGCCGCGAAGAAGCTCGATCTATCCTTTAACATAGACCGAGATGTACCCCCTTGTGTGTTTATGCGTTCGCTCATTTCCATCAGTAGACTACCCTTAACTCTTCGTTTCAGGGGTACAAGCGGACTACACTCGCATTCGCCAAGGTATGTTGTCTTGGTGTGAATGGCTCCCACTCATAACAAGACTTTTAGTGTTGATGAATCTCATTGGGAATGCCGTGAAATTCACTCCTCGTGGATCTGTGAAGGTCCTCTGTTCTCTCGACAAAGAAAAACCATCCACCAAACCCGGCGAAGTGAGTTTAAAGTTTGTGATCGAGTACGTGTCCCTCGAAGGTTTTCTGTCCACCTCTCTGACTTTCCTTCAGGGACACTGGAATCGGCTTATCATCGAGCGATGTCGATCTCCTATTTGTGCCTTTCCAACAGGCTGATAATTCTTCAACTCGCCGCTTTGGCGGCACTGGACTTGGCCTTTCTATCTGTCGGCAACTGGTGAAACTCATGGGCGGGGTGATCGGGGTTCACTCAGAGCTTGAAAAAGGTTCTATTTTCTGGTTCATAATTCCCGTGAAAGTTTTTACTTCGGAGGTGTCAGAAAAGGTGGGGCTGGCGTCTTCAATATTATCAGAAGCTGACCCCGCCTAGGCAATGCGCACAATCCAGCGAGTGCAGGCCCGTTTGATGGAGCCACGACCACCAAGGGTTTTAATTAGCTCCCCGTCAGATGCCGCGAAAGCTCTTCTATGTTCTATGCTTGACGGCTTTGAGGTCTCCGCCGTTTCGACCGTGGAAGAACTCGAAACATCCCTTCGCTTAGCAGAGACGTCATCTGATACGGAGCTAGATTGTATCATCCTTGACCATCAGGCAGAAGCGACAGCTGATGGCGTAGCTCGATTATTGGAATCTTTTCAATCCCCCATGCTGAAGGACACCAAGCTCATACATCTGTACACGCCAGTGACGGACTCCATCTCCAGCAATCCGGTATTTGGGAACAGTACGTCTGGTATCATCCGTATGACGAAGCCACCTCGCAAGGCCCGTCTTCTTCAAGCCCTAGCCAAGCTCAGGAACTTGCCACTAGAAACCTACGCCGATCTGAGATCTGCTGTAGCTCTGACCGTAGAGGAACTCCCAGAATCTCAACGTACTCTCTTTGGCAACGTTCTCATAGCGGAGGGTGAGTGGGCGACTCACCGTGTAGTTCGTAGCTGCTTCACAGAACTGCTTTGCAGATAACCCAGTTGCTCAGAAGTTGCTCGTGAGGCAATTACAACGGTATGATCTAAATGTGGTCGCAACTTCGAACGGAGAAGAAGCCATTACCGGTAACCATCTTTCAGACATGAGATTCACACAGCTCACTTGCGTTTAGAATGGGAACGACATGAGCCCGGATATTTTAGTCTCGCGATGTTCGACCACCGTATGTACCATTTATTCCGCGCCGTTCTATTTGGTCTGATATAGGTATTAGACATGCCAATTTGTGATGGAGTGGAAGCCGCGAAGAGACTTCGATCACTGGAGAACCGGCGTAAAGTATCAGAGTTTCTTCCTGGTAAGAGGGCTTTGAGAATTCGACGAAAGCCTACCTGATATCTTCTCGATACTAAGTCGTCGCTTTAAGCGCTGATTGTCAAGAGTCCACAAAAATGCTCTGCCTCAGTGCCGGGATGAACTTATTTCTTAGCAAACCTTTGAAGAAGAGTGAGTCACGTTGATCAGTGTGAGTGGAGCTCTACTGACCCCCGGTAAGGTGACCTTGCTTTACTTCTCAGTTCGTATGGCACTACCCCTGCGCCGCAATTTAATCACAGCGAATGAAACACGAAATCTCATCTTGGTCTTGTTTATTGAATCTATGGTCGATTTTGGTCGCATTATACACGCATTATTTTACTGCATGTCATTGTCTGTTCAATTAGTCACACTCTGCATACACGATCTCAATGTACCGCATGCACACACGTATATTCCTAAACTATCTGTAGTTCATCTGTCACTCTTTGTCACTCCTATGTTCCAACGCCGGTTGTTGGGGGAGCAGAGTCCGAGTCGGACCATGCCCGAATGAGCTGGGGTAATCCGACGTGGTGGAATGACGCAGGTCTTTGGGACTTTCATTCCCGCCACGAGTGATGATAGTGCCCGGATGCAAAGCGGGGGCTCGTGGTGTTAGAATTTTTCTGGAAAAGATGAAGACGCCATGCCAGCTGGCACAGGCGGGTGGGGACTCGTAAGACAAGATAATGCCCCCTCTCGGGACCATATGTGGACCACCCGAGTTTTTTTGGAGATGCTCTACTCGCTCTCGCTTTCTTCATCTTCGTCCTCCTCCGCCTCGTCGTCTATGAATCCGTTGAGCCGTGGGCCCTCGTCGCCTTCACTATCACCTTCGCTGTCCTCCCCATCGTCCTCCTCTTCTTCCTCTTCTTCCTCTTCCTCTTCCTCTTCCTCCGCATCACCGTCCACTTCGGACCCACTACCGGCACCCAGCTCGACGTCCTCGACGCTCCCCGCGTCGCTCCCTTCCTCCAGTTCGACTTCCATGACATCCTCCGCGTTCTCCTCGTCGCTTTCACCCTCCACATAGCGCCGCGTCTCGTGCGTCCCGGCCGCGGGTGCTGGCGCCTTTCCCTTTTTGCCACGGGGTGCCATAGGCGCAGGCGCGGCGGACGAGCGCAGGTCGACTTGCTGAAGGACCATGTCGAGCCTGCCGGAAAGAGAAAGGAGGGACTCCCTCAGCGAGAGTCGCGCCGTCAGCGTCGCGTGCAAACCAGCGAGTCGCGTCACGAGGTCCGGCATCTATCCATGGGAGGACTCACTACGCGAAACGAGAATGAGAAAGGGCCAAGCGCACCGTCATGAGATGCCCGCTGTGGACGACCAGGACCGTTCGCACCCAGCGCACGAGCACGGCCGTGCGTTGGCTGCTCGGCGCGCTCGTACGCCCCAACCGCTGGACACATGCGCCGAGCAGCGGCACGGCCAACTGCGGCGGCAGGCGCTGCACCGTCTGCGTGATGAGCGCCGCGTCGCTGTACGCGAGGCACGTCTCGAGTAACTTGATGTCCGCCGAATGTAGAGCTTGGATGAGTGTCCGTGTGAGCGTGATGGAATTTGGCTGCGCGACCGGCGCGGTTCGGGTGGACGGACGTTCGGGACCGTCGGAATCCGAGTGATCCGCCTCTCCGGCGGGTCTTGGGGCGGAGGAGTCGAGAACGGTTAGGCGCTGACCAAGGGATAACTCGGCAAGGTCCACGTCCAAATGGCCCGTCGAGGTCGACCAAATCATCGGCCTGACGCGTCTTGGGCGATTTCTGTACCGCTTCGAACGGCAAGGGACGAGGGTTCTGCATAACGCTTATTGGAAGCAACCTGGAATAATCTCACGATAAGAGCAAAGGGCACACGTGCGGAAACGACGTACTGCCACGGCGTCTCCATCTACCAGACCGGCGCTCGAGTCCTCATGAACAAGATTGACATCCTGAATGAAATCTCCAGAATCGTCGAGATATTGCTGTGGAGCACGTCATACCTACGAGGATGGGAGAGTGCAGGACAAACTCACTATAACATCAAACACTGGCTTTACTCCACCAGCTAACCGGGCCACCCGTATTCGGCCCTCCTGCTCGAACGTAGCGTTGACCACATTCGCAGACCTAGTACCTCCTCGTCTGAACGAGATAGTTGCTGATGATCTCGGCGAAAGAGTAGCAACCTTTTCTTTTGTCTTTTTGGGCGTCGGTGCGCCCGCGAGATTGGAAGTGGGTGTGAAAATAGAGATACGGCCAGATGCAGAGAGTACAAGTAATCTAGGGTGGGTGGGTGATTTGGAAAAGGATATATGTCTTGCGTCGGAGTCAAGCGGGGCGGAAGCGACGAGTTTTCCTTCGCTACCGATAACGTGGGGTACCTCCCACAACTGAACGTAGCGATCTGCCTCGGCGATCGAGGCGAATCTTTGAGGAGACTGTCCCTCCGATTCAGAAGGTTGCCATCGTAGCATGGTGACATTAGATGCGTGCCCAATGAACCGAGACTCTTCCGTAAGCTTTTGCGGAGAAGTAAGTAGGGAGTCGGATGAGGTAGAGAGCATACGGATACTGTGATGCGCGAGAAGGAAGGAGGGGCAGTCGGGCTCGACGGTAGGGAGGAGGGTGAGCGACGTCCCGGGGGAACGCTCATCAGTTTTGTTCGTCGACAGAAGCTCCCCGGTCTGCGCGTTCCAAGTGAGGACGAAGCAGGCCGTACTTGATGTCAGAAGAATCAAGGCAGCGTCCGCGACGCGCGTGTAAGCATCAAGGGAGAGAATCGGGGACGTGCTGGACGGGTGGGAGAGGGTGCGTATGACACGGGCGTGGGATGGAGAGAATAGGATGACGGAACCCGTCGAGAGGCCCAAGACGATAACTGGAATGGGCGCTGGTTCGGCGTGGGGCGGAAGGGCGGGAGCGTCGCGCTTTTTCCGTTTCTTGCGGGGTGCAGACTCTTCGGGTTCATGGTCTTCACTCAGGGACTTCGGATTCTGAAATAGGGCCCAGGAGAGAGCCGTGACGCGCGCAGAGTCAACGATGTACTCAGAGACACTGGTTCCAGTGGTCGTGTCATATACGCGTAACCGGTGTTTGTCGACAGCAAGCGAAACGAAAGCAAAGAGATCCCCAGAAGGTGAGAACGCTGAAAGCGTGTCGACTGACGATGAATTCTCTAACGCAGGTTGAGAAATGGCAGAATTCGAGACCGGACGACCTTTTCCACTTGCACTTTTCTTTTTTCTTGCAGCGACCGTCGCCATAATTTTGGGTTTTTCTGATTCTTTTTTCTTTTCTTTTCTTCTGTAAAACTTAACGTCACGTGTCAATCCATCTTATCTGGGCAGAGTCGGGCCGATCAAGTTCATGTCCTTTGCTTTGTTTCGCTCATCTTCACCTCCGACGGTTCTACAAGCCACCTATTTTGTTC
Source organism: Lactarius pseudohatsudake (assembly GCA_021525015.1). Taxonomy (NCBI): domain Eukaryota; kingdom Fungi; phylum Basidiomycota; class Agaricomycetes; order Russulales; family Russulaceae; genus Lactarius; species Lactarius pseudohatsudake. The sequence continues at coordinate 603,646 of JAKELH010000003.1, read as the reverse complement.
CCAGTTTTCTTTGTTGTACATTACCACTCTCCGATACTCCGTTTGAATGAATTATATCCAGGTTTTGTCCTCCCCTGATATCTCTTCACAAGTCTGACCCGTCGTGCCTCGCAGCTCGAGAAGCTTGGCACGTCCATATATCATCCTTGGGGACACTGCATCCTAACTGACTCCTTAATTCTGCACAGGCGAGGGAACATATGCTACAGTGTACAAGGTACAACACCACCAACACGTCCCTTTTAGACATTTCACTTGACGCTTTAATAGGGTCGTTCCAGAACAACAAATGAAATCGTCGCTCTGAAGGAAATACACCTCGATGCTGAGGAGGGCACCCCATCCACTGCAATTCGCGAGATCTCCCTCATGAAGGAGCTCAAACACATCAACATTGTCCGTCTTTATGACGTCATCCACACGGAAACCAAGCTTGTCCTTATCTTCGAATACTGCGAGCGGGATCTAAAGAAGTATATGGACGCACACGGCGATCGTGGTGCCCTCGACCCCAACACCGTTCGGAGCTTCATGTACCAGCTCCTCATGGGCACAGCCTTCTGCCACGAGAATCGAGTGCTGCACCGCGACTTAAAGCCTCAAAACCTTCTCATCAATAGGAAAGGAGAACTCAAGCTGGGAGACTTTGGCCTCGCCCGAGCTTTCGGTGTACCCGTTAACACTTTTTCTAACGAAGTGCGTTGCATAATCTCACCCACAAAAACCCCGACTCATCACATGGAAGGTCGTCACTTTATGGTACCGCGCTCCGGATGTTCTTCTTGGCTCTAGAACGTACAGCACTTCTATTGACGTCTGGTCATGTGGATGCATTTTTGCCGAGATGATCTCAGGCGTTCCCCTTTTCCGTGGCCGAGACAACCCCGACCAGCTCCTACACATCATGAGGATCATAGGTACACCTGACGAACGGACCCTCCGTAAGATGGTTGCAGAATCGGTATGTCCGTCTCCCGAACGGTTTCTTCGTCATCGATCAACTTCTCAACGTGTCTTTCGAAGCCCGAAATCCAGATAAAGCAATGGCCCAGGTATCCCAAGATACCCTTCCAGCAGGTTCTTCCTAAAGCATCACCTCAGGGTACATCTCGACTCTTCTTTCTCGGATTAGTGACTGATGTTGTGTCATACCCAGCAATCGATCTGCTCGAACGCCTTCTTCAGTTCGATCCCGCAAAACGCATCACAGCAGCCGAAGCGCTCCAGCACCCATACTTCACTTCAGCAGGTTTCGGAACGAACTCTAGCGGCGGTCTACCTACACCATACCCACCAGCCCAGCAGGCAACAGTGATACCCCCGCCCGCTCCCGCTCAGTACAATTACCCGCACCCTTCCCAACCTGGTGTAGTATACGCAAATCCTCAAATAACGCAAATCCCTCAGCCTCAGCAACCACAGCCCCAGCAGCCGCCGAACGGTTTCGGACAATATCCCGCTGGCTACGCGCACGCTCCTGGTCGTTGAGTAACGTTGATTCCTTACGCCCCAGTTTTCACGACGTGATTGTAGAACAATGGCCTCCTTTTGTACCCTTTTTTTGTCCTCGGGAATGTAGTAGCAGACCAAGACGTGTAAATAATATACAACTGACTCTATACTCTGTCACTAGCCATTTAATCAATGGATATGTGTGGGCCTCTGGCTCGCAGTACTCTCGACCTTGAGCTTGAGCGCTTGAGCGACCAAACAAGTCTGTTGGTCACAAACTTAGTACCGGGTGAATGCTGCATCCATCATTTCTGCCCTGCTCATTCGTAGGTGTCGACTGTGTCGACGCAAACCTCGCGGCGCGTCTCCCATCAATGCGTCTAAGGGAACGAGAACGAAAGAGACGCCGAGGAAGTGGCAAGCCACGGCGCGGTAGTACAGATGAACATCCACATCTGTTCGTGATCTGGTTGCAGAGTCGTTTGAGCCGGGATTAGCGCCTTTCTCCATACTTCGATGCCCCACTCCGTGAGAAAAGAGCCAGGTATAGCCAACACAATTCCACCTCAACGTCCTCCGTCATATTTTCAGATAGACCATTCAAATTGCATGGCCGTGCACATACAAATATACCATCATGCTTTCTTGCTTTTGACTTGTTTATGTAGGTAGAATTATGGTCCATAGTTATCATACATATTTGATACACGTAAGATAACACGTAAGATATACGGAAGGCAATGCGATAAACAGGAGGTTTCTAGATGCTCTCGCTTGGCCTGTGCCACGCCGGAATTCTGCGCACCCCTTTCTTCGTGCTCTGTGTCCTCGTATATACTGTTCGATACAATATAAATAGTAAATACTAAGCAAAAACAGGGTGAGTATGAAGTGACGGAAGGTATCGCGAGGGTAGAGATAGAAGCTATTTAACGCAAGATTTAACGTCTCATGTGGGTGGCCACGCCGTCACTTGATCGTTGATACCCCCACCCCAAGAATCCCAAATATAGCGCTGCATCTGTACAACGAGATCTACAATGTTGCGTTTGAGTTGGTACATCGGGCCGTCTACACCCAAACGTTCGAGCAGAGATGGCTCCATCGAGGCCCGACGGAGAAATGAAAATAAGTTGGTGTCGTAGATGAACTCGGGTTTGGTGGGATGCAGGTGGAGGTCAGCGTAGAACGGGTCGAAATATGTGGTGAGGAACTGGTGTCTCGCGTAGATTTTTGACAGGCTGATGACAAAATGGTCAATTTGTGTCGTGCGAACCAATCAGACTGACGCACCGGTACATAACCAATAAAACGACGAATTGAAGTGGAAGGAGGCCCCAGAATAACCAATGATTCCAAGGTATCGCTTTCGACTCTGGTAAGAAGTTAGGCTAGGTCAACGTGCATCAGTACGACGGCCGCGAGATTTTTAAGCGCGTCTCACCAAGAATCTACTCTTCCGCATGCTGTCTTTCAAGGACCCATATTTATGGCGGATCTGTGCGCTTTGTGCCTGCTGCAGTGACGAGGCGAGCTTGCTTCGCATGTCCCGCGCTGCCTTCGACAGATCATACAGTTCGCCCAGCCGCGGGTCGTCCAAAGATCCGTTACCCGAGCTGTGGTGAGTCAGAACACGGTTAGTCGTACAAAATATTCGGGTATTGGAATAAAAAGGCTCACATGTCCACGCTGTTGAGGCCTTCCCGCAAGTCTGCAACGGCCTTCTTCATTCGATCTAGGGCCTCTTGGCGCGTGTAGCGGGCCTCGGTCACAGTATCCTCACTGTCGTTCTGTTCAGATGGCCCCTCGAGCTCGTGCCCCATCGCATCGAGTATTCGCACGCTTGCGTTGCGCGGGGTTTTGAGCGGGCCGCCTCCAGGCATACGCATGGATGCTGAGTGATCCCTGACGTCTTTCCGCGACGGTGTGCTCGGGAAGTCCTCCTTCGCCCGCCCGTACTCGTCTACCAGTCGTACGCTAGGAGTTCGTCGCAGCTTGCGGGGCGACGGGGAGCCCGCAGCTGCACCATTGACAGGGTCTGCGGGAGAGTTCGCAACCGGGCCGTCCTCATTCTGGCCATCGCCACTCGCGGACGTGGATAGCGCTAGCACGGGAGATGACGACTCGACGTTGTTGAAGGACGGTTCTGAAATGGACTCTGAAGTACCATGGGTCGGTCCTAGGGGCGGGGTTA